>VXBS01005006.1:92505-151632 GCA_013400255.1 Sitta europaea | reverse complement strand
ACTGTCAATTTTTGGAACTGACCAAAGCATCTTTAAAGAAGAAACCCTAGAAACAGTTCTGGTCCATGCAACAGTGGTGGGAGCACTGAACATGGATGGTGAGGTCATGTTATGGTGCAAGAAGGACTCCTATATCTCCTTAAAGAACTGAGTGTTGATTATCAGAAGGGTGGTAATGGATTGAAGATGAATTATGTAAAAGATGGTAACATGAATGGGAATTCAAGTTTTGTTTTACTGTGTCGTGTTGAGATCTTAGGTGGGGGGAGGAGGAGTGTTTTTTAAGGTTTTCATTCCCTTCTGTGTGTGTTTTCCCTATATATTGTATGTAATAAAGTTTTTCTCCCCTTTTGTTTCGAAGTTAGAACCTGCTTTGTTCTGTTTTTGGTCACATCTCACAACAGACACCAGGGATAGTATATTTTCATGGAGGCACTGGCTTTGTGCCAGCGTCAAACCATGACACAGTACATGTTGGCTATATACAGCAAGCATAAAATTGATTGTTTAATTAGTGGTAAGTGAAAAACTCTAAAATATGCCTTAAAATACATATCCTTTATAGAATACTGAGACTATTTCACAGGCCATTTCTGGCTCCTATTTATGAAATGAATATCAGATTTTACCATCAGCAAGACAGTTGGCTCAATTTGTTTTGAAATTTGAAATTGTTCAAAAAATGCTATGCAATAAAGAGACCAGAAAAGAATAAAAATATTTTGAAATTTTTGCTATCTTCCAGCAAAACAATATTGCTTATCCCTCCAGTCATGTCAATGTCATACAAAAATTCATACTCTTAATGTCATAAGCAGACTACTTTGACAGAGAAAGAGAACTGCATTTATAGATATCACAAGAGAAACCAGAAAATTAAAATTTAAAAATGTCTAAATAAATAAACTATGCAACAATTGTTGCGTCTGTGCAAGGATCCACATAGCACTGCAAGAATTTATGACAGCAAGCAAAGGAAAATAAATAGAGAATTCTTTAAGAACAGGGCAAGCTCATAATCATGCTCCTCTAAAATACCTCCAAGCTTCTGCTATGCCTGTTCAGGGATGGACTTTGCTGAACAAATGGGCAATTGTTTTTAATGGATTTGTATCAATTCCTTCAGCACAATGCATTTGCCAATGTATTCGATTCTTCTGTTGTTTTTTTTTTTATAATTTGCTCAATTTTTTCCTGAAATTACCTTGGCTTTTTACCTACAAAAGACATTCTTCTAGTTTGCTATACTCCCACAGCAATCACGAAAGAAAACAAAATAAAATCCCTAGTAAAAATTGTTTGAAAACACTTCAGATAAACAGAAAGCATACCATACAGATAAGTTTAGGGCAAGCAAAAGGACAATATAGATCATTTCAGAGTTCTCACAAAATTACTTAAATTCCAATCATTTTCATCTCTGAGAATTTGAATTTGGCTACAAAACACAAATTGAACTGTTGCAAGAATATGATCCTAATTTTAAAAAAGTGTTTTAAGCCAGTGAAACATTGGCTAAGCAATGCAGTGCAACCATGTCTGGAGAGACCAGTTCTAATTGACAAAAGCTCATCCCCAAGGAAAACATTGTGTACAATGTTCTGATGCACAGCCTCAAGAGCCCATGCATTTGAAGAGTCCAAGCAAGAAGTTCCAGCTTGCTGACAAAACTATAAATAAGCAAACATTGATTTAAAATTTACTGCATACTATGTAGAATTATGTTAAACTTATCTCACCATAAATGTGGACTGTGACAAATCACAAACACATTTGTCTCCTGAGAAAAAGAAACAATCCAACAATTTAAAAAATTTCAACGTTTTAGCAGTCAGTTTTGGGGTTTTTTAGGTTGTTGGTTCATACTGCACTTTGATGTATTTGATAAAATACTCTAAAATCTCACTGGTAACAAAGAGATTTTACTGCAGGATCATGAAAGTTAAGGTTAAATAGCCTTTATCTTGCCCTTCTGCATTTCCCTTCTTCAGCCATAAAGAGTTTATAAAGACTTTCATAACAGCCTTACAGTTTCTGAAACAACTATGTCAAATGCTGAACTACAGATAACAGCAATTAAGCTTCCCCAAAGATTTTTCAGCATAAAATTAAAACACATTCATGACTGTTATTAAAATAAGAGTGCAGCTGAAAACACTGGATTAAAGATGATGAAGCTGTACAGAGTTCTGGAAATTTCAATGTTTATTGCAACATAACAGCTTAGAAACCTTTTACAGAGCCAACTATAACCTTCATACAGGCTTCATATTCCAACTTAAAGCTGTAATTATAGGTCTAAATAAAGAGAAGATAAAACTTAGCCCTAGATGTCATAGTTTTAGCACTGCTCTCAGACAGCAAATCAAAAATTTTCCAGACTACGTTATAAATGACTAAGGGAAAATTCAGCATTGTACCCCCTCCCTAAAACCAAACACCAATTCCCCCAAAAAGCCACATACAACCTCTTTTTTCTTTCTAGGCAACAAGAGACACTAATCTTGTTTCAAAATCTCCTCCCATCTATGTAGTGCTTTCAATTGTGCACGAACACAAGGATCTATGTCCACAAAACATTACAACCACACATGCAAGGTGTCCCCCTGCAAATAGATACATGTACAGTGCTAACATGGTGTTACACGTTTGTTCCTTCTTGGTTTTAATGAGTTCTCCTGTGCCATGCTGCCAGATCCTTCCAGACAGACTTTTATGAGCAGTTTGCACACAGACACTTTTAGTGAGCAGCAAAGTGTATATTCTCAAGCTAAAACAAACAGAACATTATTTCTCTTGCTTTCACTTACTAGTTCTATTTTCCATCTACAGCAAAACAGAAAAATCCTTCCCAAAAAAAAAACTTTTTACAGTTCTCTCATTTAGCAGCCTCATCACTGCTCTGGCATTTAGCTACCCTAAAAAAGGCATTTATTGCTTCATACACCATCACATTGTAAGTGCTCTGCCCTAAACACTGAGTGAAGTGCTGGATATTCCCCAGGAAACTGATCAAAATGACACAGCATAAAGGGCAACCAGCAATCTAGGGGATAATAAAATAACAGCACATGAAAGAATTAGCACAATATTTATATTCAGTTGCATAGAAACCCTGTGAAGCTACTCACAACATTGACTTCAGTACCCACTATATCCATCATATTACTACTAATTTAAATGTCAAAGCAGCTAACAGAGACTTTTTGGTGTTACAGAGGTGTATGTTTATCATACCAAGATGCTGTAATTGCTTTTGATAAGGTGTGAGGAGAACTCTCACCAGCTGAACATTTCAAAGTAATGCACATGATTAATGAAACCATTTTGTTTTGTCACATCTACCCCAGCTACACTTTAGGACATTGTGAGCTTGCAGACAAGCTAATAAAATTATATGGCTGACACAGCAGCATTGCTACACAGGCATTTTCAGTTCTCTTGATCAAACACTACTAAATGTCCACTTGCCAGGACTCAGAGATGAATGACCTCACATCTGTGTTGTCAGGGGACTAAAGGAATATGATGCCCAGTTGGTCCTGGATTTCTACTCACAGTAGAAATAAACCTTTTCCTTCTCCTCTGGAATTTCAAGCAAAAAAGCATATTTTCTCTCTTTATTGGAACCCTTACAGATTTCTTCCAAATTCCTGTTTTAGAGAAGCCTGCAGGTACCAGCTCTCTCTACTCACTGAGTATATTAGGCTTGGAGCCCTGTTTCCCTAGGTCTTCACAGGCCAAGAGTCCTGGCTCCTCTACTGCCTTCTTCTTTCCAGAGTTTGAGGCAAAAGGGAGGATAAAGCAGTGTAATGTTGATTTTGTCAATCTAGTCCTCAACTCAAAAACTTCATAGGAAACTTCCATTCAATAAGTGGATTTTTGTCTTTATCACATTGTTGTGGACTTCAATCCAAACTAAACCAAAATTAGAGAACTATATTTGACATTTGGTAAAACCTTCTAAAAAATAAAAAAGGAACTGTCTGTAATTCCATTCAGATGCTCTCATCTCTAATTATCTTCCTCCTGCAGGAGATGTACTCATCACCTGTACCAAGCAAAAGGGAGGCTTGACAACCACACGAGTCTCATCTTCTTGCACAAAACCAGCTCAGCATCACTCTGGGCATGTGCACAGTAAGACTGGCCCAAAATACAAGACCTGTGGACAGGGATCCTGAGCAGAGATGTTCATGAAGAGGTGAAGGAATGAAAACAAAAGCAGTAAGGAGAAAACTCAGCAAGCATCTTGATGTACAGAAGATACTTAAAAGATCTGACTCGGAGCATCATTTCCAGAGACAGTGAAGCACTTCTGGAGGGCTTCTTTGTTTTATTTTTCTATCAAGAAACCAAAGAAGTGAAACCAAAATTAGGACATTAATCTTTCTTAAGCTGGTAGCTGTAATAACTCTCTTCTAAGGACCCAATATAAGTGTGGTAATTTCTGAGGAAAAGAGAATGAAATTAGGCTTATTCCAACTAATCTTTCTCACAATTGCCAGGGATATGCTCGATCAGTCTTTGTTAATTCTTTACCACAGAACTTCTCTTCAGATAAGTTTCTCACACAAGGAAGTCCTTAAGTAAAAGAGAATCAGCTTTCCAGAACACCTTATCCACATCAATATATTAAAGATAAGAACTACAGCTACCATTTAACCTCTTTGGCTGTGAACAAATTGAAACACTCTGAGCACTTCCTTAAACGAAGCTAGAATTTAATCCAGGCAGTTGGTTAAGAATGCTAAGCAGCAGTATCATATCCACAAGTTTACACACATAATCTAAATTTCCAAGGTTGACTCTTTTATCAATAGGAACAATGTTGGTATCCCAGCTCTGAAAAAGGAAATCACTGTAACCATGAATGCTCATAAGAAACACACATGCCATAGATGCCCCTTTTTTTTTTTTTTTTTTTTTTTTTTTTTTTTTTCCAAATGAGCACTTAAATGGGAAATTTGTTTTTAGGAGAAAATACAAGATTTTTATGCCTAGGTCAATGTGCTCTTTTCATCACAGCTGTTGAGTTCAGAACATAGACACTCTGGAAGTAATTCAGCAGAAAATCCTTAACAGAAGACCAGAATTTTTCCCATTAAGACATTCCTTATTTTCATTTTTTTTAGCTGTGGAAAATATAAATAAACTTTTCAATAGCCATATTAATGTAGCAGAATATCTTGGTTTTACTTGAATGCCTGATATAATAATTTTTTTCCACAAAAACCTTTCAAACCTTTTAAAATATGTTTTACTGGTACTATGCTATAATATGCTATGCCATAATAACTACCCCAGATAATTTAATCCCAAATTATTACATTTCTTGTGTTAATTTCAAGCTTCCTGTAACAGCTTTTGAATATGTATCATCTGAAATTGAACTTTATACTATATTTTGATTCTACCTCATAATTTTTCAGAGGGTTTTTTAGAGCTTTTTTTTTTTTTTAATGGGGTATCTAAAACTGTTTTCTTATGTAGCACCCCAAAAAAAGAGTTTCACATAGTTTATCCTCAGGCACCACCATCCATCATGTCTTCAGACCTTATAACCTCTGAACTCTCTCAGAGACAATGGCAAATGCAAACCTGAGTCCAGAATGCCAATGATGTTGACAGAGTTTTTGCACCATAAGATGCCCTAGCCATATGTTCTTAAACAGATAATCACTCAATCACACACTTTAACTCAAAGTTAACAGAAAAGCCTAAAATTTTCTTTTTAAATTAGTAAGCTTTATACATTTCTACGAACCCAAATTGCAGACATCATGTAATGTTAATGCAATGCCATGTTAGGTGAAGATAAAGGGGACAGATTCAAAGTTGAGCTGTCTTGGTCTATTTAATTTCCTGTTTTCATTTTCTGAAAATCATACTATACTAATCAGGAAATATACTGAAATTATATTGCCATTATCACTAAAATAGTTTTCCTGCTGTGGTAAAGAGAGATATGGAAGGGCTTCCACCTTCACACAAGGGGCTGGATGGAGACAGAAAGGCATAAGGACATAGGAACATATAAAGCACAGTAGAGGGACCAAGACATCTCCCAGATATTTGCAACTCTGATCACAACTTCAGTTCCTACAAAGAGATGCACATGAAGACCTCAAGGAAAGGAGGTACAAGAGAAGAGAATGAGTCTGTTTCTATGACAATTCTCCCCAATGTTTCTCACTAGCATAGTGGCTGTGGCATCCTCCTCTCCCTGGGCTGCTACCAAACACAGCTCACTTCTAGCCCCTGAAAAAAGCAGCAACCCTCATGGTTCACATATCCCCCAGCAACTGCTGCTGCTGCAACAGCCTTAGTATCAATGCCACCTGCATTTGACCCTAACAAATGTCAAATGCAGCAAGCTGGAAAAACATCCACAAATCCTGCATATTCACTTATAAAATATTTGGTTTGGGCCCCCTTCTATAACCACAGATAATAGTTACATAACTACTTGCCCTATTCAGCCTTGATGTAAAGGGTTTAATGAAGAATGCAAATCTTACCATCTTGCCATTTGTGAAGGCATCAAAATTACTTGAAAAGTTAAACTTAACTCCAAGTACAGTAGATGCTGTGAAATGTAATTTCAGTGACAAGCTGATCATTAAAACATACACCTACCCACAACTTACAATTAAAATGAAAACATCTTATGCAAACAGAGTGAAAGCTGGAGATGCACATTAGAGACATGTCCTAAAGTGTTCACATACTCCAGACCTTCAGCTGAAATCACTCTATGCGAGAAGAGCAACGTCCCTCGGGCACTTTGTGGCTAATCAGATCTATTCTAAGTATGAGGTAGCCCTACAACCAGCACCATCAGCACAACTAACGAGGCAGCAAACGGCAGGACTCTGTACCAGCAACACCACTTTCCAAGGGAAAGGTACATGAAGCAGCACCCTTACTGGCAGAGGAGGGCAAAAAACACAGCTTGAGACAAATGCCTTTAGCGCTTTCCTGACTCAGGGACTTCTTTCATATAAAGCTCCAGAGCAGCACAGCAGCTTTACAGAGAGCTGGATCTAGCAGAAAGAGTTCCTGGTTTGCTACTGCAATTATAATCCACCATGCCAGCACAAAGAGCAGAGGATTTAAACAGCCTATTTTAAGAATCCCAGGTTTTCAGCACAGAAACAGGACTTTGCACTGTGCCTGAAGACAGGCTGTCGTGCCCAAGCAACTGCAGGCAGCTGTGCTGGGATCCTTCCAGCTGCTCTTGGCTCTGCACAAATGCCATTGCTGATAAACCTTCCTATGAGCAGTGCCAAGCACTACTTAAACTTCAAGAGGTCATTCATTGCTAATTCTTTGGGTGTACCAGAATTTTAGCCTTAAAGGAAGCTATACTGACTATACAAGCCCCTCACTTTGACATAATGGCTATGAGTTGATACATGGATATAATTACGTTTTCACTATGCCAGGAAAAAGTGGTGTGTTTTACAGAGCAATTGCATTGTGAAATCACCTTTCTACAGTACATAAACTGAAGCAAACTGTGCCTAAAACTCAAGACTTAAGTTAGTGAAATTGTCATCACTGTCATGGCTGCAATACATAAAATACTTCTACTAGTTTGCAAAGGCCATAAAAAGACAGTGTTGTTCTGAAAGATGATTTATTATGTGTTACACAATGCAGTAAGAAAACAGAGCAACAGCTGTGTGTTAACATCTGTAAATTTTGTTTACCAATAAAACGTTGCTAGGAATAAAAACATTTAAGTCATAGATCAAAGATAAAATTTTCTGTCGTTAAGTGGTTATCAAAGACCAGTTAGGCAAAATATGAAAAGATAAGTAAAAGGTCCCACTCGGCATTTCCACTCTGAGTTAAATAACCTGATATGACTTGGCAAGTAGAAGAAATTCTGTCATATTGAGATCACTCTGCTTCTGCATCACTGGATACAAACTCCTGTTAAGCCTTTAGGCTCCCTCCATTCTAGGTGTTAATTTTGACCCAGTTCTGCACTCATTAAATACAAATCCCCAAACACCCTATTTTGCATAAAAAACCCTAAGTTATCCCATATAAGGTCAACAAATCAGCTCACTCTCATTTTCAGATTAGTGAGAAATCAGGCTACATTTCAATACCACATGGTGACAGACAATTCCAGGAGAAGTCCCTTATTCCCATTCCTGTTCCTTTATGCCGGGCAGTGGGCTGCAGCAGGAACGAAAGGCTGGAAAGCTCACCTGTCAGAGATGTTTCCTTCATGCAGAAACAGTTTAACACCCATCCAAGAGCAGCAGCCCTCAAGGACTGGAGATCAAATTTGGGCACTTCCCAGATCAGCCCAGCCTAAAACTACTGCCAATTTGACATCACCTCCACAAACACACAGACTGCCCACTCTGTCAGGCTGACTTCAAGTCCTGAATCTGGAACACAGTCAGAGGTACTGACCCACGAATTGTGCAGAACAGGAATGAAGTCTGAGCAGAGAGGGAGCCCTCTATCCTTTGCTCTCAACCCTCCCATTTGCAGAAGATGATCAGGGTGAGCTTTTCTGGGACTTAGAAAAACATTTTAAAGTCCACCATTTGGGCTGCAGCTAAGAAGTTCAACTGCATTACTCCTCATGAAAATTACTGCACAGGGAATTTTATCATCATCATTATTATTAGCCATGATTTCTATCAAGATGGACAATATATGATGAAACGAGAAAACTTCACAAGAGGGTCTGAACCCTCTGAACCACAACAAACTGGATGCAGAGAGCAAGAGAGATGATGTTTAGTCTATTACACTTGGAGAAAAATTACTCTATTAAAACAGGTAACATGCCAAAAAGAGAGGTCAAACTACAGGACATCATTTACACACATACTTGGCAATAATACAACACTTACTACAGATTTTTTTCCCTGATTATTGGTCAGTTTTTTGGAAATAAGTGGCAGCAACCTGTAAAGCCTTCATTATCTAAGCTGTTAAATTTTCTATCAAGTTATTTTTGCTTTTCTGTTAGTACTTATTTTACCACAACACCAAAGCAACTAATACATAATTTTTCTAGAGCCAAAACTCCAGCTTATAGCTGTAAGAGTGCCAAACACCACAGCTTCAAACTCCAAAACTACACCCAACCTATCAAAGCGTTTTATGTGCAACACATAGAAATTTTAAAAAAACCCACAGATAAATTGTGTTTATAACTGCTACAGGTTAGTTTAGTTATTCTGGTATGCAATCTATAATCTGTTACTTGATCTACAGTCACATTTTCATTTTTCAAGGCCAGGTTGGATGGGACTTGGAGCAAGTGGAAGTTGTCTCCACCCATGGCAGAGGGATTGAAATGGGATAATCTTTAAGTCCTTTCCAACCCAAACCATTCTACCCTTTTATGATTTCACTTCGTCCAAGCTCTCACTATTAAATGTCAAAAAGAAACCTTAGAATGACTTATAAGGTACTTGAAATAGTGATGGCAGAGATTTATTTGGAGTGAGGAATTTTGGAGCAGCTTGCCACAAAATCCCATAAAATCAGGGTGAAGGACTCAAGGTAGCTGTGCCAGTCTAATTGCCATCCATATGTAGATATATCACAATATCTAGGGGTTTTGTTCTCCCCCTATACTGCCACCTTTGCTGCCACACACTTTGTTCTGGAATTTGCTCAGTGAGACTCTCCATAAGCTGTATCAAGTATTAGCCTGAAGATGAGTAACCCAGTAATACTAGGACTTTTGTGCTAACTTAGTGAACAAATCAATTCAAAAACCAACAGGAGAAACAAAGTGATGGGCACAGAACCACACCACTGGGACCAAGGTTGAATACAAGGAGCAGGATGACTTCTTTTCCTTTAACAGCAACAATGTCAATTCACTCACTGCACAGCTTCACCCACAGAATGAAACCACTAGTTAAAATGACCTGATGATAACTCCAACCAGTATTATTTCAAGTTTTGTATAGTGTTTGAAAAAGTACTGTTTATATTCCCTGTTCTTATGTTGTTGGTTTTCTCAGATCTCTTAAAAATGTCTATTTTTTTAAAGTGAAAACATAAGTTCAAACCCATGAATGTTTCAGCAAAGAATAAACAAGAAATTGATTCTTTAATCAAAAGCACAGTACAGACACAAAGCAAGCAGGATTTTCAATTTAGTCCATATCAGAACATTAATTCTTCATTTCCTAGCATCTTTCCCAATAAAATTTCCATTTGGCATTCCATTTAAATGTTTCCCTTCAACTTAGATATGATAGGCTTTAAATTTATGTCTTTCAAGTTCAATAAATATCAAAATATTCTATTAAAATATCATCATCAATTAACCAATGCCCTTGAAGTAGTTTGAGCAAACTTTTCTGGGAAAACAGAATTTGAAAAAAAAAAATAAAAAAAAAATCAATTAACACAAAGTAAACAAAAAAAGCCCCCATGAATAGACAAAAACTCTTGCTCAATATCTTGTATTCCTGGTTGGAGTAGGTACCACCTCTGATTTCACAGCAGCTGCCAGCATATTCTGAATATACAATGCAGTCACAGCTGTTTCAGTGACATTGGACCTTGCAGAAAAAGTACTTCTTAATCCCAGTGGCTATGAGAAGCTGTAATTCCAAGGAACATCTGCCTCACTGCTAGCTGAACACATACAGAGTTTCATTTTGGTGCAAGGTGATGTGAGCTTGCAACCTGCTTTTGGCTTCACCTGATTTTCATTAGGAAATCATCACCATATTAACACTATGAACTCCCAAAACATTTGCATGAAACAAGAATTATCTTCAAGAGAACACATGCCAGTGCTAAACTTGGCAATTACAGGGTACCACTATGCTGCAGTGGTAAGATTGGTTGAGACTGGAAGACATGTCTGATTCAAGTTAAAAATCATTTTTGTAGTGGAACTAAATCCCAGAGAGTACATTCAAATGCCACCTATAGTGGAGAAGGGCTTAGGCTTTATAATAAACTCAAAATAATTTCCCATGCAATATTTGGAACAACAACTCTTAAGATCCTTCAAGACTAATTGTGCTTTGCTCATGTTTAGAAATTCCCCACAATATAGAAACCCAGGTTCTGTCATTCTTAGAGAAAAATCCAATAATACATTTTATTTCACTTAATCTTTAGGCGATAGAATAAAACCAGCATCTTCAAATGAAAAAAAAAAAAAAAAAAATCCACAACACTTTGAGTGGTGCAATCAATAGATAGCACTGCTCTCCAAGCTCAGCCCCAAAGGTAACTATAACCTCATTTCAGTTTACAGATTGCCTCCAGGACTTGAGCCCATGGTACCAATGATGTCCAGAAATGAAGAGGCAGCTTAAAATAGTAGAATTGCAGCAAACAGAAAGCAGAGTCCTTATTCAAGCTGGTAGGAAAAAAATTCTGGTTATCCTGTTATTTCATGAGGACAGCAATTGATTTTATTAACAAACTTTACCACCAGGAAGAAGTCAAGTAAATACTCTCACGACTTCAGCAACAAGGCTCCACTTCAGCAGTTTGAGATGCTGGGTAATTTCCATAATACCTAAGGGTTTTCTTCCTAAACACTGACAGCTTCAGCCCTTGAGAAAGCAATCACTACAGGCAATATAATCACCGCAGCTCAGTGGTGCCAGTGGCTAGTGACAACTGGTGAAAAGGTGTGTCAGCCCTCATTCAACAGCTTATCACTGGGTGTGAAACACGCACCAGCTCAACTGCGAGGACAGCAGAACCCAGCTCTGCCTGAAAAGACAGAGAGGTCTCCAGATAAATTCAACAAGGTCCCTTTTCATGTGCTATGTCCCACCTGGCAAATGCACTGCTATAATGCTGCAAATATATAAAACCAGCCAGCTGCAAGCTCATCAAGCAGCTTGTGTCTTGCAGGAGTCAGCTTCCACAAAGCCATCAACTCAGAGACTGTCAGGTTTCAGTGATACCCATCTGCTGTACTTCCAGTCTTCCTTACAATTAGCTCAGAGTCGTCACAGACCTGCCTTCCTTTAGTATCCCTAAAATCTAATTAATTTTTCCATCTAGACTAACAGCTGTCTCCCCCTCCACCTGAGAAAACTTTATCTACAACATAAAATTATGTTATCTAAGGATGAGAGGAATGAAAAGAAGTCCTTCTGCTTGCTCAAAGCCTCAAAGCAGAATCACTGCCACTGCTGTAGAGAGATCCAAGTGATATTCCACAGTAGCTTAAAGAGGAGCCCTCCTTCTAGAGAGACTTCGACCAACAAATGATTAAAATCTAGAGGAGGTTTTTGAAACACTTAAGAATTTGAAAACCATGGAGCAGGAGCTGCTGTTTGAGAAGTTAAGACGAGGTATTCCACTCTTTCTTCATTTTAATTATTATTTTGATAGTTTTGCAAGAGGGGAAAAATGTTCACTTACATCTCAAGTTCACAGCAGAAAGCAGAATTTGGGAAAACATTATCTCTTCTTAGAATACAAAACACAATTGTTTTAAAAATCCAGCTGATGCTTTCAAAAGAAGAATAAACTTTATTTTGATTGATAACTCATATAACTCCTTTCCAGACCAAAGCAACAAGGCCTAATCTTCCCACAAACTGGCCTGTTTTCACATAATTAGGAAAAGTCTTTTATGTCTTCACAAGCCACTGTGAATTCTACATAATCTATTGAGGTTTAGCATGACAACTTGATTGTATTTTTGTAAACACTGCAAGCCTCAAAAACGAATGGAGCACACCTACAAAGAGAGCACTCCAAACTACAGAATATTAGACAATAGCACCCCACAACAAGCACACAGAAAGGCAAAACTTAATGAACTGCAGGTGTCTCATTAGTTTATAAATTTAGTTCAACACCATTGTAAATATTCCCACCCTTCTCAGTCAGGGAACCACACAAAACTCAGGATGCTTCTAGTTCTGAAGGGGAAGTGGGTACATGACAGTTCACCTTAACTTCTGATAAGCAAACAGGAAAAAAGAAGAAAAAACTCTGTTGCTTTTCTTTCCTACATTTGATCTGAGTCTTTCAAATAATTGAAACCAATACTGATGTGAACAGTAAAAAACAAGAGTTTAATAAAAAGAGAAAATCCTTTCCCAATTGCATTGTGACCACAGCCAACATGTAGTATATGGTGGCAATGTTACTAACAAACCAGCCCTGAAAATGGGCCTGAAAACACAAGGAACTATGGCCTACTTTTGCAAGTGAACATCTAATGTTTCCCCACGTCCCAGTTTAAAAACTCAATAAGATACCTTTGAGCTCGGGACAGTATGAACTGAGAGCCTTCCCTAAAGTATTTCCTATAATCCTGAGCAAAACATGGGAAGTCAGTCAATGCAGATTATATCTTCCAGGAAGCATAATGTTTTCAAATGAATGAGAAATTTGGAAAAAAAAAAAAGGACAAATATGGTCAAGTCCTGAAATTTAAGATTAATAGAAGTTAATCCTAAAACAAACTGACTGCGACCATATACCTACATATATTCAATCCTAAGATCTGTCTGCCTAATATTCTTCTGGAGAAGCACAGCCAATTTGTTTCAACATTTTGTGTTACAACACTACATTTTCCAAGGCAGGACTTCAGAGACATTATTGATGAAAAGTAGTCAGGACTCAAGTAATTAAAATTTTAATCATAATAAAAAGCAATTAATAAGTATATCCACATAGCTAGAACACAAAGAATTTAGTCTTGTATCTTACCAATAATAAATTCAGTTCTCTCATAATGCTACTTAAGTGGTTTGAGTTTTGTTTTTTCCTTTTGCTGGCAGCTTTATCAAGTAAAATGCTGTTAACATGGCTTGGGCATCCCAATTTGAAGTCCGATATAGATCTTTGCAAAAATTGGTGAGAAAGGCTATTCACCCATTGTTTTAAACTGCTTCCAGATCCTTCTTCAGCTGAAAATACTCTAAGATTACTTAGTGGCACTTTTTGGGCTAGGGACAGCTGCAGATGAACTGTTCAGCAAGTTTTATGTAACTTAATACAAAGAGTTTCCTGTGATGCACAGCCAAATCTCTTCTTGCAGAAAAATGTCACAAAAACCAGAAAATACATTAAAATAATATCAATAATTTTTAGAAATGGATAATCTCTCTAGGTAGACCTACAAATCAGAGAAACTGCACTGATCTGGGACAATACTCAACTGCAACCAGAGATTAACATATTAAATCTTTAATGCAACAAGCAGCTAGCAAATCCATCTAGAAGCATATCAAAATCATGAATTCCTTACGCAAGCAAGTATTAATATAGCCTACCAATTAATTCACATTCAACTTGAACAGGAAAACAACTGACACACACACACACACACAGAGTAAAAGTACAGGGCTTTTTCCTGAATCAGAACAAGGGTGCACACATGAAGTAGGTGAACAGTGAAACTGTCTTGCTGCTCATCTCAAAATCAAACAAAAAATATGAAAAAAAGTAAGACTCAAACTGTTTTAATCGTGTCTTGTTAATAAAAAATGTCAATTTCTGCATAGTCAGCCACAGAAGTCCTAGACAACACGTGTATGAAATCCCTAAATAGTCAAACACTGGCAACTTGACCTAGTTCTGCCACTAGCCTGCTCTAACACTGTGGCTATCAAGCTCCCTACACAATTTGACAAGATTACTCCATTGCACGGGAGGGCAGAAAATCAGTCAGTCCAATTCTAACCAAGTGGCTATGTTAGTGCTACCGTTTTGTAAAATGTTTCCTTACATTGTCTATAATCCCATGCAGCTCTGGACCACATGGATTTCCTAAGCAGACAACTGCTATTTGTCTAGGGAGAACCCTGCTTAGGGGCCCCTAATACTCTGCTGGCCCCATTTGATGAAAAGAGCTGGAAAAGGTATACCAAATAACCTAAGAAATATACAGTGAGTGACCAAACAAATGGCTTTTCCTCCCACCCTGGTCACCCTGGTTTTCTAATAAAGAAAAACATATGTTCAAAGTATCAACAGTGACATCACGATTCACCACTTTGACCATGTCCCACCTCTACCTCCCTTTGCTTTCTTTTGTTGTCAGCATGTGATTTGCACATTTTTATATCATTTCAGAATAAAATCTCACCTTTACAGAGGACCTTGGATACAAAGATAATAGTGAGACTTGCAAACTCTGCATCTCTGAAGTGAAGAAAATGACAGACCTTAGAGGAATGTATTTCATTCATAGCCATATGTGAGCTAATACAGAATAAAGTGGGAACACTACTTCCAACACAAGAGGCTGAGAAAAAAAGTTCAGTGGAAATTAAAGAGATAAGGTGTGTGGACCAGAAATAAAATTAAATCCAGCTTGAATACAAGTAGGAAAACATGTGTGGGAACAGAGCATAAAATATAAATGTACTTGGTGAGAACTATTGCTTAAAGATTATGAATGATGGCAAGAATTCAAATACAAGTATTAAATGAGCTGCACTATTATGGAAGCTGAATGATTTGTGTGATAGGTAAGCAGAACATTTATTACTCTTCAGGGCTGGAACAGTAGTGAAACTTTCCTTTCAGCCCCTTAAAGCAGCTCTCTCTGCCCGAGAGAAATAATTTCCAACTATTCACATAGTGTTCCATTTTATTCCTTTTACTGCTTTCCTAATATTAAACAGGATCTTTTTACTTCATCTCCCTCTTCTCTTGGCCCAAAACATACTGTTCTTTCCTCTCTCTTAAAAGATCATCCCATCAGAACTGGGATGGGAACTGCTTCAAAAATCAAGACACTCAATCAGACAAAAACAAGAAAGGAGAAGTAAATAGAATATCCATGAATGAACTGTAGATGATTATCAAGCAACTCACAGGATGGCAATCAGACAAAAAAGACAAATTCAAACAATTTGAAAGAAAAGTGATAATCTTTCTAAAGTGTTTGAACTCCATGACCATTTACATTCCTTGGGAAAAAAGTTATAATTCTAATCAAGTTCTTTACGTTGATATACTATAGAAATTACCTGAAAGCTACATCTAAAATACCATAAGGTATACTTAAACTTATTTTTTTGTCTTTTTTCATGCAGCCTTTTAAATTACAATAAGAATATATTCACTTCCTATATGATGGATTTTAGGCTATTCTGTAAAAATATTTTTATATTTGGAAAAAACCTCTAAGTCTAAATGGTACTTGAATGCAGTGACATTGGACTATAAAGTGGACTAAAACCTCCACTTTAATCATAATATCATTAAGCATTTCTTGCTGCCCTAAGCAAATTTCCTTTCTTTCCTAAAGGCAAAATTGGAAAAATCAGCCCTAAGTTCTGGGTGAGCAGCATGCCTCCTCTAAAACCGGAAAATATTCAGACCCTTCGGAATATACAGCATGGAACTTTAAACAATCACTTGTGTTAAAACATGCTTGGCACACAAATATTAAGAACAAGAAACTAAAAGGGAAAGAATTTATTTGACTAGAAGACTCGAGTTTTGCAATTCTCATTTGAAAACAGATTTCTGCATTCAAAGTACCAAATGATGAGGAGGATTGTTCCAGCAGCTGGTACAGTTCACTGTTCAGTTCCAAGAACTTCAAATTCCTGGTGACATGCCACTGCTGTCACATTGTAATACAAAAGCCTGTCTTGCAGTAAATATCACTTAAAAGACCATAAAACCTTTGAAAACTACAAATGCTAAGGAGGCGTGACTGCAGATGAACAAATAGTCTAGAAATCTTCACATTTTTTAAGATGGCATCTCCTGCCCCAGCCCCAGGTATTGATTTTATGTAACTGAAATCAAACCCATTAAAAAGCTTCAAGGCTACTTTGGGAAACAAACCAAGAAAGAAAGTTCAGAATGGTGATTTCAAATCTTCTTCCCAGATGCCTCCAACTCTGGGAAATCTGCCTTCCTGTTTCTTTGCTTAAAAGCACTGCCTGCACTCCCATACAGCTCAGGTGCTGCTAAAAATAGGAAATCAAACCTTCACTTTTCATTTTTTATGAAGGTAGCATTTAGAGAGACAAAAATGAGTCAAATTAAAAGAAACTCAGTTTCCACACTTCCAAAATATGGGTTTAGACCACATTTGTTTGAGAATATAAACTATTTCTCTTGTATATTAAAAATTGTATTTATAGAGAGCTACACTGCTTATAAACCCAATGATGACATGAGAAACCATGTCTGCTAGGCTAAATTCTGCACTGACACTGAGCTTTGAAAACGCTTTAAAAATTAAAACAAAAACGCCAATCAACCGAAAACACCCACAAAACTAAAATAACCAAAACAAAGCAAACACCAAGAGGCTGCTTAAAGAAGCAGAACATCTTAAGGTATACTAGGAAATATGATGGCTTATTCCAGCTTTTTCAGCTGCCAGCTCCTCCTCTGTGGGTTAAATGTGTCCCTTGCGATTCATCACTAACTCAGGAATTACACTAGGAACAAATTCAATTTCACAGGTCATATTTTGGATGAAGCCATAACCTGCACATTCAGTAGAACCACTGATACAACACGGATTCATATTTTGCTGTAAAAATTCTTGTAGGATGGAGACAGAAAGAACAGATAATCTTATAATACCATTAGCTACTCTGCACTTTACAATACCTAAAACAATTTTCTTCCTTTTCAGTTATTGTAAAAGCATTAGAGAGTCCCTTTTTACCAAAGGCTTCTACTATGTTGCATGAAAGTTTCTAAGGGTTGACACAAATCCAGTAGTTTTCCTTTTCCAAGGCTGTGACCCCCCCATGAAAATCAAGTCCTCCACCTCAGTAAGCTGCCTGTAAGATACACCCCCTTTTTTGGGGTTACTCTCATCCTCTCCAGCAAGGGGCCAGCAGTGTTTGCATCTTTGCAGCTGCACAATGCTGAGCAAGCCAATTTGAAACTAAAAAACTTGATACTGTCAGAATCAAATGGAGTCCATCTTGTTGCTTGGCATTTTCCACCAACCTTTTTTGGTTTCTGTCCCTCTACAGCTATGAGCAGCCTGTGTAAAGCAGGTCCATGTGCCCCCCTTGCTGTCTTTCCCTGAAGAGGGCTGTGATGGCCAGCTTTACCCATGAAGATAAAATCATTATCCAAATAGATTTATACATAAAGCCATTAAATACAAAGCACCCTTCATTTTCCTCATGCAGTCCAATATAACAGTACTCATCTCTAAGATGAAAATAGGAAGAGTTTTCCTGAACATAAAAAGAGGAGGATTTCTTAAGCATCAAAAATAGGTTAAAAGAGGACATAAAACAGTCAAAAAAGAATATTTAATTGAAACTTGGCCTAACAAGATTTCTGTCTCAGTATGAGTTAAGTGTCTCTAAAATAATTTTTTTTTAAAAAAAAAGGTTCTTATGCAGGCTCTCTGTACTTTATGAAGCCCTGCATTTCAAATTATATTTATGGACAGGAAGCAAGCAGTAATTTCTCTAGGGTTTGAACAGTAGTTTTGACAATATTTACATAATTTAGACTCCCTTTGGCTATGACTTCAATCTAAATAGAACACTTCAGAAACGTGACAATACAGTGCAATATTAAGCAGCACCATAATAAAAATGAAATAATATTTATTTCATAAAAAATTAACTTGCTTCAGAGGAAGCTTTTTGCCTGTTCTGTTAGAGGCCTTCTTCAGGTTTGGGGTTTTTTAAAGAAATTTTTAAAATCCATTGCCACAAGGTTTCAAGCCCAGCTTTTCACACAGTTTTTCATTGGGAGTGGTATAGTGGAAGCCTTAAACAGATCTCAAACCCCCAAGCCTCATTAAAAATAGTAGCCAAATCCAAAAGGCTGTCTTACTGTCTTGCCTTAATAAAAAGCTTCTGTTCCAACATCTAAGCTTCATGAGAGAATTTGAGCAAGCCCATCTCTGCCTGCAGTTTCCAGTCACCATTGTGCCACTTTTCCCGTGTCCTGTTCTGAAGGGGCCCAGTTTTAATTCCCACAGAGGAAAGAGCAGCAAGCAAGTGTCAAATACAACTCCTTGCAGTACTTCCATGGCACCTCAGTAAACAGCATTTGAAGTTGGGCATCTATTCCCACTGTTCTGCATAAGGATACCCTACCATTCCATCAGTGTACATTCAGCTAATACAGCTCTGATCCAATGGTTTTGTCTTTCTACATAATTTCTCTTGATTGTAAAGAACACTTCTCACTCCTTCAAGTATATAACAAGAACAATTTAACTTCGTTACTAAGTAGCTGGCCTACACTTCCATATGCAGGCATCAACTTTAATCACCTTATCACAGGACTTTTTAATTCACATAATTGCAAATTCTGTGGCTATTTTATCTTAATTACTTACATTATAGTCAACAAAAGCTCTGTAACCCATCAAAGACAAATTACTAGCAAAACTGAAAACTCTGTAAGTTAAGCATTTCAATTCTTAATGCCTAAGCAAATAAAAACTACAAAAAGTGCTTTTTCTTTTCATTTCAAGATTTTAGCATTGATGCAGCTCAAAGGACATGCTAGTTCAATGTGGGATATTGCCAGCAAAGCAGAGGCATCTGCAATCAAAACAGAACAAATCTAGAGCGTCAGAAAAACAACTTTCCAAAGCCTGCAGTGGGTCTGTCCCTACTGCATTTCAAAGGCCACCATGCCACTTACACACAACAACATCACTCAGCTCCTGCCTCTATGAAAGCTGATGGCAGACAAGCAGAACACTGGAATCACTGCCAAATGAACAAATGACCAGTGTTGGTTCTCCAGAATCAGCGAGGTCCTCGTGAACCATTTCACAGCGAACTTGATGCCTCATGGAGAGGGAAAGGACACTTATCTCACATCCTCTGCCACTGCCTCTAATGATTTAATCTCACACTTGATTACCTCATGTGAAGTCTGACCTTAAGAACTGCCTGGTGACAGAGGACAGTGGAAGATTTCATCTCAATCAATGGCCACAATTTCTCCCTGAGTTTCTGCTTCTCATGAGCTCACCATCTCTGAAAAGTCAAATAAAATTATTGTACTAGTTATGCCTGCACAGCTGGCAGGGCAAGGATTCAAGAACACGTCTGGTGTGCCACATAATTCAAATTTTTCATATTTATTGCACAAGTCAAGCTTTCTGCCCCACCACATTCAGTTCTGGAGCTTCCTCAACACGTATACTTCAGCCTCAGTGAATCCCAACAGACTGAAACTTGGGGATTTGCTCAAAATAGAGCAGACAGACACAGAGGAAACTGGTAGCTTTGACAGCAAAAAATCTTAGTTTTTAACACTCTCCTGTCTGAAGGTGTCAGTCTTCAAAGCAAGGACACCAGGAGAACAAAAAGACCTGAAACAGCAGATGTACTGCAGCTAAAACCCAGAAAAACATTTGTAGTACAAAAAATAAAAAAAAATAAAAAAAAAAGCAGCTACAAGAAATTTGGCATTACTCCACAATTAAATCATTCAAATTTCTTGCTTCATTTAGAGTGTTATACTCCTACTGTGTTTAATGAATGAAATTTCACAACAGCAGTGACTGCCTGTCTTTTAAAGCTCTCAGACAACTGAAATTTTCTTTCTAGTCATCTATTTTTGTAGTTTTGATCTGGGGAGTAACACAATCGAAATGTAGCTCTACAGACTCCAAAAACATTCTTTAATAACAGTTTCGGTCGTCTGGTACTTGTTTCTTAAGAGCTTTGGAGATTTTTGAAATAGATTTTTTAATAAGCAAAATTGACGTTATCAAGCACTTTATGTTTCGCTTTCTTCTGTACAGCAATTCTCATTTTCATTTCTGTTATTTCATTTCATAATTTTTGAGTGTTGAAGAAAGCTGCATTACAGAAAAGCTGAAATAGCAAGCATCAGTGTCTGGCATCAGGGACAGGCAGTCACATCCAGATTCCTAAAACCAATACAGCAGACACATTAGGCAACCATGTATTTATTTAGCCAACAGCTTGAAAACAGAGGTTAAGTTTCAGTAGGCAATCCCATTTGAAAACTATTTTGCACTTTTGAGCTCTCCACTAACAGAGGTAGAAAGAAACACAAGGGAATCCTTTCTTTAAAGTGGAAGAATGTACACAAACTAACAGTGAGGAATTCATCAGGTGTGAAAGAAATATCTATATAACTTACTACACTTCACAAGACAGATGTGAATACAACTCTGATCCAGGGCAGAAGGATGAAACAGAATAATTACAGAATCATTTAGTTTGGAACCATTAAGTCCAACCATTAACCCATGATTTGCCAAGCTCACTGCCAAACCCTGTCCCTGAGTGCCACACCTACACATCTTTGAAACGACTCCAGGGATGGTGACTCAACCACTTTTGGTGCATAAATTTTTCCTAATATCTCATCTAAACCATCCTGGCACTACTTGAGACTCTCTCCTCTTGACCTCACCCTTGTTGTCAGGGAGAAGAGACTGACACCCTCCTCTCAGGTCAGGTAGTTGTGGAGACCTTACTTTAATGGTTCCCCATTTTGAAAGACCACCAAGGACAAGACAGAACATACTATTTTGAGACTGCACACTGTGAAAATGTATATTTTCACATTGACAGAAGTTATGAAAAATGAACCAAAACTCATTTGTTTCACTTGGATTCCCCTTAAGGCTCAGTGCTGCTGCATGCAACAAAACTTTTTAAGCTTTTTAAATTTCCTTTCCACACAGAGGAAAAAAATAAAGATCTACTAGCCTGAAGCAGGTTTTCTTCTAGCCATGCCCACCCTTCCCCCTTCTAGAGACAGGTTTTTCTCATGAGGTGCCAACTCTACCAGTGCTGAAAAAAGGAGACATTTTCTTCGAACAGTTGCTCTTGGATAAACAAGCCTGAATTTTTAATTAATTGCTCTGGTTAAATAAATTGATCAAGGTTTCCATTTTTTAGTTCCAATACTAACTTTATCCTAAA
Organism: Sitta europaea; assembly: GCA_013400255.1. Taxonomy (NCBI): domain Eukaryota; kingdom Metazoa; phylum Chordata; class Aves; order Passeriformes; family Sittidae; genus Sitta; species Sitta europaea. The sequence continues at coordinate 129,763 of VXBS01005006.1, read as the reverse complement.
TGACCAGAGTTAATAAAAAAGTAACATAAGAATTTGGTAATGATTTTAGAAGAAAACATTATAAATACACTAAAAACAGCCTGCAGAGCTTGCACTTTTATTACAATTATTTGCACTATCTTAAAACAAAGGAGAAAACCCTATATTCCTCCCTGGTCTGAACTTGGAACAGAGTTCAGATCACTGTTGGAGGAGCACGTTTGAAAAGCTACATTTTTCTGTTAGAATACAGTTTCCATTCTACTCAAATTATTTACTCTCTCGTGTTAACAAGGGCTTAATTAGAGGAATAGAAGAGAAAGGGATGTTTAGGTGTTTTTGGGAACCTAAAAATGTCAAGTACATAATAGTAAAAGTAGTCATAATTATAGCATATACTTGCATATTAGGCCTACTGCACATTTTCATTACGTTTGGAATTATTAGCTTAATTTATCTGCACAAGGAAGACAAGGGACACAGCGCAGCTGAATGCCACAGGGACAGGCTGGAGGAAGGAAGAAAGGATGGACTGCAATTACATTGAGGGCTATATTTGAACAGAAGTCTTTTCACTGCACCAGGTTTTGCTGGTTTATTATTAAAGCTGAAAGAAATGGCCCTGGGATCAGAAAATCATTCCTATATGCCAGGGTGTTAACTGACCTGTACATGTAGATTTCCAGATGTGATTTCCCAGCTATTGTCAAGGCCATTAGAAACCATCTTTCTTCACTACAGCATAGGTCTACTAGCAGAGCAATATTCTTATTAATTCAGACTGCCAAATCATGTAAAGAGCTGATTCCTAAAGCCAACTGTATTATTTCTATTATCTCTTTACAAATATATATTTTTTTGTATCCTAGCTAAATTTGTAACTACTCAGACTCCCCTTTATTTCTTTTTAAAATTTATCCATTCATTTTTCACATGCAAAGGCCACAGATATAATTAGTGGACATCCTTTTAAGGTATCCTGAAGCCAACAAGTCTGCTTGCACACTGAGAGCACGAGCGTAACAACTCAAAGTAAACCATCCCCCTTTTAATTTTCTGCTGTTATCTAAATGTTGAGAGAATAATTCCCCCAAGAAGAGATTTGGATACCTAATCTGTGGCTGGGCAACTGCTGCCATTTCTACTTGATAATTTTTAGAATCTCATTTTAATTCTCCAAGAGACTGACTCCAGGAGAAACAGAAGGGAAAAAAAAAACACAACACAAAAACAACAACTGCAAACCCCACACCTCTGAAGATAAAGATAAAATATACTGGGCTTCAAAAACAGCATAGCTACTATAAAATTTGTGGCTAATAATTGACTTTATAGCCCAGTGAACAGTACAGAAGACATACACACATTTGCAGAATCTGAAAACAGGAAACCATGTCTCGATCCTTCCTACAGCCCTCAAAACCAGGATGATTTCTCATTCAGCACATATTCTTCTCTCCTGTTCACCTACTCTAGCATCACCTTCATCTGAGCTTCTCAACTCCATGGAAAGCTGAACACAGCTATGTGAAACAGAGATTGGTGGGAGACATACCCAGGCAAAGCCCTGCCCTTGACACAAATCTCACCCTTGCTCCCCAGGGTATCAGCTCATTTACATGGAGAAGAAGAGGCTGATACAAAGGAGGGGCTCAGACAAGTTAACTACTTGATATCCAGGAGGATTTTCCTTAGTGCAAGGGAAATAGCACGTCCTGACATACAGCTAATATCCAAGTGTCCTCTCTAAGAAAGCAAAGCACAATACTGACTACACATTATTTCAAGCAATGAACAAGCCTATACCTTTGGTATTCAAATATTAACGTTTAGTTAATTTGCACAGACAAATATTTCAGATAGTTTACATAGCAAAACACTCATGTTAAACATGTTATTCATGGTAAATGTAGCAGCTCAAACACGAGAATTTCAGTTAATTGCCAGTTCTTAGGAGAAAGAGGCAGGATAACTATTCATGTTAAAGAAAATAACTTCGCCAGTAAACCATGAAGGTGCTTTAAGAAACAGGACAATCAAAAATATTTTAACAAAATTTACAGAAGGTAAAAGAGAAAATTCTATCCCAAATCTGCTCTCAGCCAATTTACAAAGAAAAGACCTTACAGAAAACATCTAAGCAGCATTTTCCATCATTATTTTAGATGTCTCAGAGAACACAAAATCCCTTAGTCCATGATGCCCTGAGAACGACAATGTCTGTAGTTTACCTGCACAGCACCTTGAGGGACACACAAACAAAAACTGAAAAAATCATACTGGAGCATGGAAGCACTTATAACTTGTAGCACATGCTAACAGCCTTGACCTTAAATAAATTATTTTAAGCCATTTATGAACTTCAAGTAAAGAAAAAGAGTCTGTTGTGCTTTTCTGGAATGGGTTTTGAAGAAGAGTAAAGACTGGCAGCATAGGATGACCATGTGCTGGGCTAGTGCACTTTTCTGGATCCCAGAAATGGGGAACTGTGGCATTTCCTCCCGTGCTAAAGAGAGGAACAGAAAACATTTACTATGCAATATACACCATATATTGTTTTCCTGTAGCAGTCATTCTGGCAGTTTGAACACCCAGTTTGCAATGCCTTCCCAAGTATTTATCACTGCTTCCCTCGCCTTCTGTCCTCCAGGTATACACATAAATTCAAATATCTGACTAAAAAAGCAATATTCTGAGATGCCACATTTATTTTTTCAAGCAACCATTTAGCACATAAAGGGAAAGCAGTGTGCTGCATGCTTACAGAATCTCATGGACTAGCTGATTTAGGGCAAATCATCTCAAATCACTTAGAGCAAAGATAATGATTCTTTCTCTAATGCAATCAGCATGCTGCTTAGAGCACAAATTTGCTGGGGTGCTTGCCAGCAGAAGAAACCTCATCCACTCAAGTATATATCCAAATCAGTATTCCAATTTAAAACAAAGGTTTCTTCAAAGAAAATGACTAAGTTCAGAGAAGAATTTCCTAATCACTTTGTTCAGATTTTTAGAATCTCTAACACAATTTTTTTCCACTTCTAAAATCCAGTTACCATGAAGATTAAACTTATATTTGTTCATTTCTACTAAGAAGTAGGATATGAAGGCATAAAACATGATATCTAGAGATTTTCTATGTTTTCACTCACTACATCCTGCTTTTTAACTGATGAAGCAATGCTTTGTGCAATGGAGCAGATAGGAACAACGTTACAGTCTAAAGATTGGGGGGGGTCTAGAGCAGTTCTTTGAGGCCACAAATTACAAAGTACAACACAGCAGAATGGAGACTCTGAAAAATTGTAAGGTTAGTTTGACTTGCTCATGATACTAAGGATACGACAAATGAGAACAGAAAAGCTACTGAGTCCCACCTCTGTCCTGTGCAAAACACTTTCATACCAAATTTTGAGGTTATCAGTTCAAACATTGCTCAAAGGCAGCTTAACCTCACCCATCCCTGGGGAGTCTGTTCCAGTGACCACCCACCCCCTGAGTGAAGAACCTTTTCCTGATATCCAACCTAAACCTCTCCTGATACAACTTCAAGCCATTCCCCCTGGTCCTGTCACTGGTCACCACAGAGAAGGTTTCAGTGCCTGCCCCTCCACACCTCTCACAAGTAAGGAATTACAGTTTGTGATGTCTCCTCAGTCTCCTCCAGGCTGGACAAACCAAGTGGCCTCAGCCACTCCTCACAGCTTCCTCCCCAGGCCCTTCACCATCCTCGTGCCCTCCTTTGGACACTCTCTAATGGCTGAATGTCTGTTTTACACTGTGGCACCCCAAACTGCCCCCAGCACTCGAGGAGAGGCCGCCCCAGCCCAGAGCAGAGCAGGACAATGCCCTGCCTTGCCCAGCTGGCCATGCTGTGCCTGATGCCCCCCAGGACACAGTTGCCCTCCTGGCTGCCAGGGCACTGCTGACTCACATCCAGCTTTCCATCAGCCAGCACCCCCAGGGCCCTTTGCACAGCGCTGCTCTCCAGCCTCTCCTTCCCCAGCCTGTCTGCACAGCCAGGGTTGCCCCATCCCAGCTGCAGAGTCTGGCACTTGCCCTTGTTGAACTTGGTACAGAGGATAAGCAAGGCATTGAAGGCATCATCTTGTTACTGCTAAGCCTACAAAACAATAAAACTAAATCCAAAACTAATAAAGCACAGGATATCATAATTATTTTTTAGAATCCATAGCAAAATGAACAAATCAATTTTCTTATGCTATTATAACCAGTCAAAATGTCTCCTGCCTGAGCATAGAATTTTTCACCTGGTGTAGCTGCTGACCTTCAGGAGAAACACCACCTGTCAATATCAATGTAGGTGTACCAACCCTGCTGTTCAATCCTCCAACTGAACAAAATACTGCTGGCAATCCAGGAATCAACCTTTTGCTTTAATCCTTCACTATTATTTCTCTATGTGGAATACTTTAGGCAGATGCAGTTTTCCATTTCAAATGTTTTTTTCTTCCTGTAAAGGTTTTTTCTTATGTGTCCACAAACAGCACATTTTATATATTGGCTTCTCCTCACATATTCTTTCACATCATAAGTTACATATTAATAATGAGAGTGGTTTATTTAGGGATAAAAAAGTTACATATATCTACTTATTCATGGCAAGATTAGAGTATGAATTTGGCCTTTCAAATAATATTCCCAAATCAAAATACATCAAATCAGATAGCAGAATCAAAACAGTTTAAAGAGACCTAAATCTACAAAATTTTTACTGGAAGCAGCTGCTTAATTTTCTGTATTGCAAACAACTAATGCTTCTGTCCTAGATGGTTCAGAGACAAAACACAGAAAGGAGCTTTTAAAAAACAAACCCAAAACAACCCACCCAAAACCAGAAGAAGGTGAGTAATAGACATGCAGCAGCATTTCTTCATTCGTTAAATGTGTTCATAATTCCTCATAAGAATTGTTGACAGGAAATTGCTTTGTTTTTCCTGGTGTTTGTTCTGCAACATATATCTCATCTATGGAGGCTGCAGCCTGTTACCTTCCTAGCCATCCATGGCTACACACTAGCTGTTATTTCCCAAATTAGATCAATTTATGACTCTGATCGATGTTTGTTAGGAGCAGTTGAAAAGGTTTTGTAACCAATTCATTATTTTGACCGGTGTTTACATGAAAACAGATTTGTATCATGTTATTTCTAATGGCTGGCTGAAAACAAAAATTCATTTCCTGTATTGTTTTTCAAAGAGAACTGATCAAGGCAAGAAAACCCATGCCCCAGCAGAGGCAGAGGAGGACTAGATTGTCTCTGTAATCTCAGAAAAACAGGTCAAGCTTCATATAACTAAGAGCTTGCTATTCTATAGCTCTTTGAGGCAAACAGCACCAGGATCCAGAGGAAGGATGGGTCTTCCAAAGATGTGCAGGAGGGCTGGCACATCACCTCCCATCTGCCCAGCCCTTCTCCAACCCAGCCCCACCACAGGAAAACCTCAGGAGATGTGATCCAACCCCACAGATGACCTGAAAGCAAAGTTTTGCCTTTCTCCCAGAGAGCAAAAGCCAAGCAATCCTCCTCCTGCACTGCCTGCTTGGATTGATCCAAACCCACCTTTTTTGGATAACATTTATGAAACTTTAAATTGTGGAACTAATAGAATAAGATGGATAAGGCTAATTCTACATCTATCTTTAAATTTTTGGGTTGGGGAACCATGGGGTGGGGGGGTAAAGAAAGGAATACTGGAAAAACCCCTCACCCTTTCTCTGCAGGGCTGGCCTTCTGGTCATAAACAAAGCATAATTCTAGCCTCCCTCTATGATTCTCACCCAGCCTCCATCAAAGTAAAACAAATCAGCACAAAACAGGACAAGCAGAACAAAATTGTATTTATACTGCAGAAAACTCCAGCTCCTTGAATTTGGTGGCAAATATGGGCAGAATTTCAACACAAGGCTGTAATTTATTTTGAACTAGCGACAACTTGAAATATTTGAACAACTTTTCTTGACTGAAAAGTAAATTTAGGAATCCATAAAGTTTGAGGTCTATCAGCTGTACAGTTATTAGTAAAAAAGTTCAGATTTAATACCATGCCCTGTATTTAAAGTGAAGGAAACTCAAGAGCTCTCTGTCAATAAATCAACACAAGCCATACAAATTTTAGCAGCAACGTCACTATCAACACAAAATTATATACAACGTACTTGCATTCTATAAGCAGCAAGAAAAACTACAGTAGTTTTGCAGCTGTAAGCCCCATAAACCCTCAGATTCAAATATTAAGAAATGCTCTATCTAAAGGTGAAAATTGGCTGAGAATGTAAAATAAGCTGCTGGTTTTGCTGCTTTACTGGAAAATCATTAGGCTCAAAAGGCTAAATGGGTGTTGAATTAGGAGCAGATTGTTAAAATTTGATTTAGGAGGCACAGTATTTCTTATTGCACAGTGAACAATGAGTGGGTGTTAAAGTCATTCAATCTCTTGAACAACCAGGCTCTTCAGTAGATGGAAAAAGCAATCACAGTTTGTTAACTGAACCATTTTAATGTTTTCCATCCTTACAGCATCCTTTCTAACACACATAAAATGTTTCCCATATAAAGTAAATAATAACTTACTTTAATAATGTGGCAAGGAATTAGTTCATTTTATTAGCTACTAGTCTGTCTGCCTTGATTAATAGTTAGGGTTAATTATAACACACAAGAGTAGGAGTTACAAAATATGTCAGGTTTAATGGCTTCTTGAAAATGCAACATAATATTGATATGCCTGGTAACACTGAAATTATGTAGCCTCTAAAACATGGATCACATGAAAGACAAGAAAAAACACCACTATAAAATGAGAAATTATTGCTGCTAATGCAGGAAAGGTGTTGGGATGAAAATGGAAAAACTGGACAAAATGCAAAGACAAAAAGCTAAAGGGAAACATAAAACTAGGAGGCAGATGGAGAACTGGGGCTTCCATACAAAACTGGAAGAAAGAACTACCTCTCCCTCAAGAAACAGGGAAAGAAAACAGAGGTTAAAAGAATGAAACTGGAAGAAAGAAACAGATCTGACTAAACCAAACTACCTTAAAACCAACATGGGGCAACAAGACTAAAAGAACAGCTAAGATCTATTATCCCTGCAGTAATTTGACACTAATAAAGCCCAAGAAAAGGGCTAAATAATTTATGCACCAAGGCACAAAAATGCAGTTTGGAGTGTTCAGGAAACATCTGGAAAAAAGGATCATCAATCCAATGTTGCATATACTGCCAAGTGCTTTCCACATAGAATGCACATTTCATTTGGAGCTCTTTAGGCACCTTGGACACAGGGATCTGGAATGGTGACACTTCATAAGCACCTCTTCCTCATTTAATAGAAACAACTCCACACAAACTGTATTTCCTGCTCTCACTAAGAGAAATTGGGAAGAAATCGAGACAAAATTTACAATACCTGCCATAATTCCTTTTTTTTTTTTTTTTTTAAGATTGGCCTAAATGAATGCTACAATGAAGAAATTATTACAGCAGTCACTGCTCTAAAGTTTGAATATCAGACCCTGGACAGCATAATCAAACCAGTGTAGAAAATATGACTCTTTCACCAAATCAGACCCAACCCAGCTGCAATTTATGCAGTTTCATAAGTAGAAAAGGTCAGCCACTTTTCCTGAGAGAAGTCAGAATGCAGGAGGCAATGTTATTACAAGAGACAGCAGGTGCCCTGCTACCAGTGAAGGAAAAGAGCCATGGAAGGTACAGCACATGATGTACAATTTGAAAAAGCACCTTTTGAGACATAATTGCAAATATTCCAATTCCAACTTCGACAAGCAAAGAATCCATAAAAAGGATTTAGATATTTTCTTTCATATTCACCACCTTTCAAACTGCTGTTTTCTCTAGGTACTTTTTCCCCAACCTTTACTGATTCTGTTGCCCTATGTTTTACATTAACCAGCACTATTTCATTCATGCTCCTACCAAGAAAACAAAATATTTTCTAAGAATCCAGTAGTCATGAACACTGTGAGAGCATGATTTAGCAGCATATTCAGCATACATTTGGGAATCTCTGCTGCTGGAGGAGCACTTTCATCAGCTGCTGCTACTGTGCCAGATAATGTCTTCGTAGAATCCCATGAAAAGCATGGAAGAGGGGTGAATATTAGCCTTCAGTTCCTGGAAAACAAACCTATTCTGTTGTGTGGCTCTCAGTCAGTTGCAGCAGTAAAGCAGAAGTACACACAGTAAAATTGTTAATAAGCAAGGACAAAGAGAACAGAGTGACTTCAAGCCCTGAAATGGCTCAGTCAAACAGCTGCCTTCCTGAGGTCTCTAGGGGATAAAACAAGATTTACTAAAGAACAGTGTATCACATTGCAGTGCTGTGGTAATCCTTAATTAATCCACAGCCTCTCTCCCTGCAGAAAGAAGTATCTGAAATAATGCTTTCATTAGTACTGTTGTAATGAGCATAATTATGCACTTGTAAGGTAGCTCTGTCCTATTTCACACTTGTTTCTTCACCTGAAGGATGTTACTCTACCTTGCCATTGGTAGATTGCAATGAAAAACCTTTTTCCAAGGCAGTGAGATCAAAAAGAAGACTTCCAATGCTTTAGAATATGCTTTCCTCTCAAAACAAAAACCCAAACAAAAACCCCAAAAAAACCTCACCAAACAAACAAACAAAAAGAAACAAAAAAAAAAACCCAAATCCACAACCAAAAAAACCCATAAAGAACAAAAGTGAACTTATCCCTAATAAACCTTAAAACCTATCCTGAGAACCTATAAATAGTCCACCAAAATATTCCTAACCTATCCAGCCAATGATACAAGATTCCTAGCTTGACACAAAACCCTGTCTTTTTAATAATTTCAGTATTCACGTTCTTCTTGGCTTATTTTGATTAATCATCTCTCTCATTTATCCTCAAAAGACTTATAAAACACACTGAGTTTTATCTCTGAGTACATATTTTTCATCTCCATAAATATATATGGCACGTACTTTATTTTCCATTTTCTGTTGCTTTATCATTCAGTCTTATGCTTGAAAAAATAATCTCAATTTTATTATTTTATCAGTTTTATGGCATCTGAAAACAAGTGCTTTAATTATGTGAAAAACTGTCACTCACTTAGTTCTCTAATTTTAACATGTTCTGTGCTATCTGGCCATTTTCTCCACTGAAGAGAATATTTAATATAATTTGTCTGCATACAGTGTGTGAACACCTCACTCACCTACAAAGTCAGTGTAACACAATTAAGTGTAAATTTGAGTCCTCATCTCAAATATGTCCTACACAAAGGCATAACCTTGAAAACCTTTCATTCACAGCACTCCCAGTGAAGCCAAAGTGAGCATCTGGGAATAGTTTGGGGAGCCTTATAACTTATCTGCCTCTCAGTTATCCTAACCAACATTAACAGTAGACAAATAGGAATTGAATATAAAGTGTGAGCTGATAAATTGCTGACATGAAGTTGTTCATTAAAAATAAACAGAAATTCTTTGGCATAAAATTTTAACTAATAAAGCAGAGCGAGCTGTACCACAAAACTTTCATCCTAAATAAGAACACAAGCAAACAAAGCTGCAACTTAATATATATCTCAACCACAAAATCAAATGTCACCAACAAGGGCAAAAATGACAAGACAGCCGTGTGATACAGTAATTGGTATCAACAGGAAGGAATGTTATTTTTAGCACCATGCACTAATCCAAATAGAGTTCACAGTAAAGTCAATGTGTTACATTTGCTGAACTTGGTTCTTGTTAAGCTCTATAATTTGAAGGAATTTCACTAGCATTCACCATTCCTCTCAAAATTTTCACAGAAAAAAGGTATATTGACACAGACTGTGAGATAAAGTTGCCTAAATTATGCCTTTGAGAGCTTTGCTTTAACACAAATGTTTGCTTAATAGAAAGTTAAACTGAACTAAACTTGGAAAATTCTAAATTTGCTTACTTTATATAAACTTTAAGTTACAATCCACTAGACCCCTTTGCCCACCATTATGAAACACCAAAACACTCTCAAAAGAAGAAATAAAAATTGCATTTTCTTTCTTAAGACTTATGTGAAATACAAACAACACTTTTGAATGAAGCAATGTTGAGATAACACAGAAAATTTTCTTTTTTTTATACCTATGGATTTTTGAATCTAACTTCATCAGGTCTCAGAATATCAAAGTTTCACCAAGACTGAAAAGTTTCTAAATGTTGTTCCAAGCCAGCTTTTAGAAGCATCCTGACCAACAGAGTAGTAAAACCTCAAATTGGTTATTGAATTCAAATGGGTCATTATCTTCCTTTGCTGAGAACCTGAAGGAATTTAAGGAAGCTTACTGAGGTATCTACATGGCTATGCTTGACAAGTAATAACCCACTTAAAAACTCCTCACTGAGACCTTTTTCTTTTCTTTTCTGTTTTTAATTAATGGTGGAATCAGAGGCAGAAGTTGTCACCATGATGGCAAATTACGTAAGACCATTGTGAGAGCAGCTGAGAGAGCAGTCTTGACCTTTCCTCCAATTTCTAACCAGTGTTTGCATTGATGCACACAAATGAACAGTGATGTGGCCACCATGTTGCTCACTTTAGACACTGCCCTGTTGAAGAGGTTGGGAATTGTTAGGAAAAAGCTCTCCTTCTAGAAGCACAAGTGTGTTACACATCAACAGAGCTAGTCAGAATTTAGGCTGTCTCACAACCTGCTGATCTGGGGAATGCAGAACACCTCATGAAGATGGTCTGGCTAGCCCTCACTGGAAACCAGGGTCCCCATGGCTCCTGGAAGGTGGCCTGGCTCAGGGGCAGCTCTGCCTAGTGCCTTCAGATCTCACATTCCAAGAAACAGGCAAAAAGAGCTACCCAAGACAAAAAAGCCAATAAATGAACACACCCAAATGAATCCAAAATACACCACAAACACTACCTATGTATGCATATACCTGATTTTCAAAGAAAAATAACATTCTATAATTTTTCTGGGTTTTTTTTACTATTTAATTGAAAACACTGCATTTACTCCAGTTTTGTGGAACATCTCACCCTAAATTTCTACTCCTTCCCCCATTTGTAAATGTATGATTACTTACTGAACTTAAAGAGGCTCCTGTTTCAGAGTGAAAGATGAAAATAAAAAGCTTTGCTTCTAATTTGTCTTTTTCTTTTTAACTTGAAATAGAAAAGGTAATTTACTACAAAAAATATTGGGGATATATTAATGCAAGGGAATGAATCAAAATGGAAACCTGACTCTGAACATTTCTAAAGTTTAATTTATTTTAAACCATTTCCAAAAAGTAATATTTTTTCCCTTAACATTATTCTCCAATTCATACTTAAGTATGTCTTTTCTAATTCTGAAAGGAATAACAACCAGCAATACATCAAAATGAAAGCTGCAGTTTCACATATTCCATTTTCCCATTTTACAGGCCACAACAATATTACTTAATAGGCAAGAGCTAGCTTCCTTCAACAGTTTTCTGTCCACTTTGGATCAGACAATATATATCCCTGTATAAGTTGAATGTTTGAGCATTTACAGCTTTGGAAATCCTGCAAGACTGGAAAGAAAGGAGAAGGAGCCAGCAACATTTAAGAGCCATACTTCATTGAGGAGATATTTCACACTGTATAATATTTCACTGGTTGTTCTAAAAAACTTAGAAATTTGCCTTAGGGACAACTAAGAGCAATAAACAAAAATAACATACAAATCTCAATACTGGGCCTTTTTTCTTTTAGCTACACAATTCTAAAAGTCACTTTGACTTGAACAGTATAGGCTCTTAATTTTAAATAGGAAAAAACTTAATATATCTGAAAAGTAGACATTTAAAATGGTATTTTAGTTTTCCCATTCAAACAGAAAGAGGTACAGAAAGTCTAATTTAGAGATGTTAAGCTGACATCAGCAAGATTCCATCATTCCAGTGAAGTGTATTTTAATCTTGATGTGAAGTTTCAGTGTAAACTTTCAGGACTGCCCTAGAAGACAGCAGTCACAATTTAGGTAGGTCTAGCACCAGGAAAATAATCTTCTATGATCTATGAATCTATGATCTTCCTTCAGGGGTGAGAACTCCTTTCTGACCAGAAGGACAGACATAGGAATAGCAACATTAAAGTGGTGGAATGCAGAATTCAATGCAAAACTTCCTTGTCTTCAGTGACCTTTTCCAGAAAGCAGAGAGACAGAAGAGGCACATGAAACAATAAATCTGTTCAAGCAGGGTGACCCAGAAAATCCCCATTGATGATAACCAGAGAGAGATAAATATCATGGAAGCACAGTTCCCCTCTCCCCCTTAACCAGAATTTCTAGCACGTGCTAGCAGTGTTCTGTAGGTGAGGGGTTTTAGCCTGTAATGTTTACATACAAATCATGCTGCTCCCTTCATAGGGGCAAGCCTTGCTTTCAGGTTAGGTTTCCCTACACAGTGAGCAGGGAACAATGCTTTAAAATGTGCAACCACAAATATTTGGCTTGAGAATAAAGATCATTATGACACTTATCCTTATTGACATTTTCAATTTTGAGTTTTACACTCAAAAATTATCACCTTCTAAAAGGAAGATGGAAAATAGGGCATATAATTAAAAAATAACTGAGTATGCAATTAAGAAATCAAGTAACAAATGAATTATAGTTCCATTTCATTCTTCATTTATCTACTTAATATAAATTAAATCATGTACTCGAAACTTCTATTGAAAAACTATTAGAAGAACATTCCTTCATTCAACAAAAAAGCACATTTAAAATACTGTAGAAGGGAACTGAAAACATTCAAATTAGCTTGCACATATGCGAAAAAATATTTGGATTCCTTGATATTTGTGTGGCAGCTAAAGAGATATCTTGGAAGAATATTCCAGTTCTTTTCAAATATTGGAAGAGGACAAAATCATTAGTAGGTCAGACATTTATTCAACTTATTTCCACCACCAAGCAGAAACAAACTGGAAACATCTTGCCACAAACTGAATTTAGTCTGAATTACATTTTGAAATGTGAAAATAGTGACATGAGGCTAAAAGCATAGGCACTTCACAGATTAGGGAAAAACATATTTGTGTCAGCTATGGAACTGGGGCATGGGGGAGCACAGTCATTCAAAAATCAGAATCTCCATGAATAAAATGAAATTTTAAAGGCAAACAACACATTCCTGTCAATGATACCCTTGATCCTGGTCTCATGTCACTTTAAGAGTTCATTCAACCTGGTTGAACACCAAAATACTGTATCACTGAATAAAAAAGGACAGAATAATGAATAAGGTATGAAAGTTCATCCTACCCTTTTGTCTGCAATTTTATCAGGGGCAGGAAGGGGCAGGCACAAGGGAACATGACCTATTGCTTCACACAGTAAAAAGACCTGTTGTTCCCATCAGAGACAGTCAGAACATTTCAGATGCAAATCTACTTCAAAGTGGATTCACATCAGCATGTGACCCCTTGTAATGAAAAAGCAGTCAGACTAAACCTACCAACACAGAGAGAAATACAATACACCAGTGGAACAGGATGGCCCATCTGCACATCTTATTATATGCAATCTTTCTGAAGTTGAGCATTAGATCAATGCATGTAATAGTCTAAAGCAAGCAAGCAGGTTGGTAATTACCTGTATAATCAGAACAAGGAAAGTTTTTTCAGGTGAAATACAAAACTTTTTTGTCTGTCTTGAACAATCACATTTTAACTCATGTCAGAGTAGCCAGGGTAGAACATCAAGTCTTCCCAGAAATTCTGAACTCACAGTGACTTTTGTAGAACCATAGAATTCCAGGTTGCAAAGGACCCCAAGGATCATTAGGTCTAACCTTCCTTTGCAAAAACACCATCTAGGCTAGACAGTTCAGCAACCTAGCCAGCTGAATTTTAAAAGTGTCCAGATTTGGAGAACCCCCCCACTTCCTTGGGGAGATTATTCCAACTAATTGATCTCACTGTGAAAATTCTCCTCTTGTGCCTAGTAGCAATCTCCCCAGGAGTAACTTATACCCATTAGTTTTCCTCTTTTCCATGTGACTCCTCGTAAAAAAAGGAGTCTCCATCTTCTCTGCAGTACCAGAATGTGGTGACAGCCTCCACCAAGCACACCACTAAAACCTGCCCCTAAGCATCACATCTAGACATTTTCCAAATGCCTCCAGGGATGGAGGCTCCACCATTTCCTAGGGCAGCCTGTTCCAATGCTGGACAACCCTTTAAGTGAATAAGTTTTCCCTAATATCCTGTCTAAATCTCCCCTGGCAAAACTTGAGGTCTTTTCTATTATCCTATCACTTCCCACATGCAATTTTCTCCTAGAAATGCTAGATTACTGAACATTTAAAATAATTCTTTAAAAATTTTAATGATAATTTATATGAAAACATTCTTTTCCCTTCAATTCACATCTTTTTAAATAGGCTAAACACCTAAGTTTGATTAGTGACTGTTTAAGTATTAATTATGTTTATGCCACAGGTATTCTCTTTGTGTCCTAGTTTCCCGGCACAGTTCTTAACCATAAAATTATTTCAAAACATTAATTTTATAACTTAGAGAATAGACATGATATTTTCCCCACGTGTAAGTTAACTGAAACTGAAATAAGTGAAGCACGATTTGTTCCACCCAGCACCAGAAAAAGCTTAATTAAGATCCCACCTTTTCAATACAATGACCACAGAAAGATTCCAAGAGAAAACACAGCAAGCACCAGTACCTTAAAACCATTTTTAAACTTGAAGATGGGTCTTTAAAGTGTTCAGGGATTTGCAAGGTCAGTGTTGGCAACATAGATGAGAAAAGAAGAATGGATAGAAACAAACAAAACTCAGGGAATACAGAAATACTTCCCACACACCTGACAAAAGCTCCTGTGCTCATTAAAGAGAAGTGAAGAGGAATTGGATATTATTGTAAACAATAATTAGGCTTGTAGTAGAAGAATGTGTCAGCATTTCAGACATGAGTCCTAACTCCTTAAAATCTACACAAATTTTCCTAAATAGAAGTATTGTCAATATATATAAAAAGAGGAAGGACGCATCCAGAAAAACCTCTAGCACCCTAATGCTTCTTCCCATCTTTTTGTCTCTCTTCAGCTACTTTCATTTCCTAAAAAAGAAAATTACATTTCCTTGTTGCTGCAGGTATCCCAAAGAACTCATCAGTTTATTAATTGGCTTTGCTCAAAATGACCATACATGGTATTAAAACCATGTTCAAAGTGGAAGTTATCAAACCTTTGATAAAACCCAGGCCAAGTAACACTGATTACTCACCAGACTATCAATCAGAAGCTCTTCCTCAAATACAGAAAACCACAGTTTCATCAGTAAAAACTGATGACACACTCTATTTATTTCTCTAAAATGCCAAACAGATCGGCCTCACTGAATCCCATTATTATCTTGGGCTACTCTAACATTAATCCTCAAAATGTCCCATTACAGTTTAAGTGTTTATTTAAACTTTCCATGTACCTAGGACATATCCATAAAAATCAAAGACTGTGTCAGCTAAAAGCAGTTCCACCAACTAATTTTGAAATGGTGGTGTGCTCCTGGCTATTTAATTTTTTATTTATTTTATCATTTTCTCCTACTTCAACTGCGTAGCGCATCAACAAACCCACATCACCCAAATAACTCCTGCAAAAAAGCAGGACTGCTGTATGCCATGATCTCTGCTACAATGGAATTAAACCATCTGTGGTGGGTAGGACATAGGAGCTTGTCACTCACACACCATGGTATCTGCAATGCACTTAACAGAAATAGAATTAATTGCAATTCTCTAAAGAGCTGATCCATTAGCACTCGCATGTAAGGCTGTGAGAAAAAGCAAACATCAGGGCTAATGCTCAGGCATATATTCTCTCATGGGAATACTTCAGAATGTTTTTATATTAGGAAAGCTTTTATACCCTTCTGAAGCAGTATATGGATATTCTTTTTTGGTTTCAGCTTTTGTGTCCAAGTTTGTTCTAGTCTTATAAATATTGCTCTAAAGAAAAGGTCAATGGCAAAAGTCTACAGATACATTCAATAACAGGCAGACATTTCAAACTGTGAGGGGAGCCAAAGTCTAAGAACTTAAGTAAGCCTAAAAGCCAGATGCATGTGATAAAAATAAAACCAAAAAAACAACAAACCGACACACAGACACAAAAACAGAGATCAAAATCCACACAAAATAAAACACACTACCAAAAAATCCCACGAAGATGTTAACATTAAATTAAAAATGTGGCTAAAATAAAATAAATAAAAAAAACAAAATCAGCCACAAGACCACATAACCAAACTCTCCCAAACCAAGCGATTGTTTTAATGTATAAAATCTGCCATTGTCTCCTTCTTTCTACAAAGGAAAATAGAACATGTAGGATTTCAGCTACAGATGGTTTTCCACATCTTTCACTTCTTCTGAACCTGTATTAGATAGCTAGAAAAATGGTATAATCATGCCAGCTTTTGATTAATCTAAATAACAAATTTAGCATCAAAAATTTACCTTACCCTAAAAATCTAAAGTTTGGTTAATATCCTGGCCAATCCTTGCCTGTGGCTGGTATTACTAATCTTCTACAAGCAGGCATATATTAGCAGATTTCAAATCTTTCTAATGAGGAACTCCACTGTGCTGGACTAATGGATGGAAATTATAATACAGAGTAAAATAAGAGAAATTTACAAAAATAATAGGAAGGTAAAGAGTTAACACGTTTTGTAGAAGTCACGTGTCACAAACTTGGCAGAGTAATCAGAAGCACTGGTGTAGCATTAATGAACTTTCTTTTAAAAAATGTTTACAAGGTCCTTGGCCAATTGCTTGGAAAAATCACACTGCAAAGGCATAAAAGGCAAATATCTTCTATTAATAGATTCCCAGGTACAACCGTGTGTATAACAAGGTGATCACTAAAGGCAGAGCTAAAGGTTCTCAGTATCCCCACCGAGTGATGAAATATTAAATGAAATTCAGTGCTGATAAGTGCAAACTGTACACATTTGTCGAAGCACAACCACTTTTATAACTGAACTTAAAATTAGCTCTCTCACCACTCAGCAAATAAGTTCTGGTGGCACTGTGGAGAACTCAGTTCTCAGGGCTGGTCAGAGAAAGAATGGGAATAGTAAATAGTGCTCAGTGGAGATACTGAGCAAGAGGGCACCATTTTGCCCTTAACAGTCAATAACTCCTGACATCCCAAATATGAAGGTAAGATAGCACTACAGTCTTTCTTATATGTCAGAAGTATTCAACTTCTTCAGGGGAAAAAAAGAAAATCTTATCTCAGAGTGAGAGATGGATAAAAAATACCAGCCTCTTTTTTCTTGCCACAGCCAGATGCCTGAAGCATGGGTGCTCTTCACTGCTGGTCTCCTCTGTTTCATGATATCCCCACTCTGGTGCCAAGATGCCTCAGAGGTTACCCTTCATCCCTACAGCACCCAGACCATGGCATCTGTGTTACAGCTGGGCCCTGGAGAGGAATAAAACAGCCCTCCCTGAGGCACCTTCTGGCAGCCACAAAACACATCCTATGTCAACCCCTCTCAGGAACAGAGGTAGACAGAAAAAAAAAACCTTTATACTTCACTTCCTAAAGGGGCAGAGGGTATGGAAGGCTGGACCCTCTGCCCCTTGAGATCAGCCTGCTGTCAGACCTGGGAGCCACTGCAGTGCAAGCACCAGAGCTAGCTGGGATCACTAATGCAACTTAGAGAGCAGCACCCTGAAATGCATGTGTGTGCATGTGCACAGCCCCTCTCCCCCTTGTGCCAAACACAGCCTGCACTAATGAGTACATGGTGGGGAAAGCAGCACTAATGAGTACATTGTGGGGAAAGCAGCCTAGCCCCAAGATCTTTAATGGCCCATTGGGCTGGCTGCTATCAATCACTCTGCAGCTGCAAGATGTATGTAGACTCTTTGGCTTCTCTTCCTCGCTCATCAGGTGACTCATGGAAGTCTAAACCAAGGTTAATTAGCAGATCCTGGCTTCAAAATCCTGCTTTAGGCCAAGAGTAAAAGTGAGTCTTGCCCCCATTGAATTACTTCAGTAGAGCATTTTTCCTTAGGATTAGTTAACGTTAATGTAAGATGTTCATTTGGCTGGTAACCTAAAATTATTATGTGAGGAGATTGCTGCTGCCATCTACTGACAGCTTCCCTTATGAACAAAATTTAAAGCAACTTAGACTAAGGTTAGAGTCTAAAGTGAGACAAACTAGAACAGAATAGATAGAAATAGAAAAGCACAGCATGCAGACTGGCAGCCAGGCTACGATCCATACAAGAGAATAATGAAACACAAATAATTTTTCATATCAGGAACAGACCATTTTCAGTAAAGGAAGAGTTTAGCAACGGTATCCTCACAAACTAGTTTACTGCTTTAGACAGAAGAAATCTGATGCAAGCCATAAGTTTTTTGAGGTGGTGTATTTTCTTTGGTTTTTTTAATAAAATGTGGGGCATTCTTTCTTTGATTACTAATCACTCAGCAATAAAGAAACGTAGGTACTGCCAAGAGCAATCTCTAACTCTTTCACTGCATTAGAGCAATATCCCTGTTCAGATTAACATAACCAAAAGGGCCAGTTCTGTGCTTGGTTTGATATGGTTTCATTTTCCTAAGGGGTCCTTCACTGGCATGCATTTTGAAGAGAAACAATTTCAGAGGCCGAGAAGCTCTTCCAGCTAGAGTCAATACCAACTTCAAAACAAACCACAACATTTCCATGATTCCCTTAAGTGCACAATCATGGGCTGCAGCAGCAGTAGTCTCTTAATGCAGCATGTTAATATACTGGTATTATTAGCCTGTCTTCATCCCTAGGTTTCTTTCATGTGTTAAAAGCTAATATTTAATGAGATAAATACCAAGTATTTCACTTACCATCTACTCAGTTCTAGCCTGCTACACTACAGGACTAGCACAGAGCCTTTTAAAGTCTTTCTTGTCTCCAGTATAGCTATCAGGTTCTCTAACCCAGACAGCTATTATAGTCCTCTATAAAAACCACAACTTGCATTTCAAAAACTGCCACCCAAGTCCCCCAAAACAGTGCAGTATGGAAGCTAATTGAGTCCTGATCTTGTAAATTAATTTCAAATAGTGAATGCACGCTCATCGCCAGGACTCTCTGCAGTCATGTGAGAAGCTGCTCAACAAAAACATCTGACAGACCCCACACTCTGAGAAACACCACAGGGCAGCACCAAATCCATAAGAGCCACTGAACTGAGACAGAACCACATGGGGATGCTCAATAACCTTTTGCTAAATACAGCTATCTACATGACTATCTCGTGCAAATGAGACTAATACTTGATTACCATCAATTATGTAATTGTGACACATACAATTCTATCTATTACACAATTATAATACACCAATTGCTGCAGGGATAGCAGAGAATAAAAAAAAATTTTAAAAAATTAAACTGAGCTAATTCTATTAGGTAATACAAATTCAGAGATTTGCTCAGATTAAAAGATTTTATTTATCACCCAAGGGTTTATGAATACAGGTCAGGGATCACAGGACTCCATAATATTAACCACTGACAGATATAGAACACAGATGATACACAAGAACACTGGAAAATTTACATGCCACAGATATGCAAACCTACATCAGTCTATATGAGAGCCAATGAAAATTTAATAAAAACATTATCATTGTTAATTTCTGGCAGGCATTATAGCAAAGATGATTTGTAAAGGCAGAATTTTGGGGAAGATAATGAGATTATATTATTTATTACGTGTTTTGTTTTGTCCTTGCTGCTTTGACAGACCTATGATCACATTGGTTGTGTGCTGGACACAGCTCAGAATCAGAATTTTAAATAAAATTTTAGAAAAGAATAAGAAGGTACTGGAGACTGGGAAAAGCCTTCGCAGTGAAAACAAAAAGCTTACAAAAGGAAGGACACAAAAATCTGATGTAAAGGAAAGAGTGATGGTCAAAAAGAAAGGTAAAATCTGAGGAAAATTGTTTTTGCAGGAGGTTTAATGGATATAACCAAATGTCTTCTTCACCAAGAACAGGAGAAGGCTATTTCAGTAAATGAAAAGGCAAAATTAGATTATCCCAGTCCAGATTTCTAAGTGATACAGGGTGGGAAAGAGCTGCAGATCTTAAAAAGAATCTGTAAAACGCAAAGACAGCCAGAACACAAATACTTGGAAACACATTCCTGTTGAAAGCAATGCTAAAAATTATATGAGCAGCAGGAAGAGAAGTGATGCTTGGTTCAGCCCTCAAAAGCAATAGGAGAAAATTTGACAGAAAAGATTAAGTAGCTGTTTGATTCCCACTGAAATTGAATTCATGGCTAAATGCACAGGAAGAGGTCTCTGAAAGGCAAGATGAAAGCACAGTTTGGACAAACAGGTATTGAGGCAGGTCTAGATGCAACTGAGTACTGAAGAATATTCAGTTTAAAGTCACATTTTCTCTTATATGCTTTGACTCTAGGTATAGCACAGCATTAATCCCTCAAAATAATTAAATCAATGGAAAAAGTTAAGAATGTCTGTTTCTTCCTACACCAGCTCACTCTGTGGCTCCTTTTTCCCCTAGTCAGTCACATGAACACGACATACTTCTTAGCTCTCATTTAGAAGAGCTTATGGAGTGATTAGTAAAAGACTGTTCTGTAGAGTGCAAGGAATAGCAACAGGAGCCAGAATCCTCATTGTGGGATGGAAATACAGTGGAGGACACTGTAAACAAAGCACTATGTCAGATATCAAACTGAGTAGTGGGCACAGCTGGGGAAGCAGGCAAGTCAAGGACAGGTAGGCACGAAAGAGGAAGGGGTAAAGTCTGCTTATACCATGAAAAAGCTAAAGGAAAGGAAGGCACAGAACAAATTAAGCAAGAGATGAAAGCAGACACAGAGGCAAACTGGAAGATGGAATGGATCATCTAAGTGAGAGCACATTACATGAAAGGTCTGAGCCCAACAGCAGTGGAAGGGAAGAAAGGGCTTTATTATGTGAAGAACAAATCAGCCATATTTGGGGGGGAGAAAGAGAAGCAGCAAGAAAATGGAGGGCATCAGATGGCAAAAGGGCAGTAGGGCTTGCCAGGATCCTGTTAAGAAGGGAAATGAGAGATGTAAAGTCTTTCAGTTCATAGTAAAAATAGAAACAATTGATTATTCTCATTCCTCAATGCTTATAAATCATACTGTTGGAAAGCAGACTGCAGCAACAGTCAGCACACAGACCCCTGGGAACAAAATCCCAGTGTGCCCTTGCTACCCCAAGGAGTGGTGGCCTTCTGCTGTCACAGGGCTTTGTGTTGGCACTGTGTACATCGTGTTCAGCAGGGTTCTCAGGCTAGAGTTTACAGCATTCATCTAGCAGAGAGTTCTCTGCACAGCACTCTCCCAATCCAAAATGGCTAAAACCATTGTGAAACCTTGACCAAAAAAACCTACTTAAATTAAGGCCTGCAAAAATATAAGCCTCCAAAAATGACTTCACAGTGTAACATAAGGGGGAACAAAACTGGTTCTTCAAAAAAAGACCAAACATAAGTAAGAGATTTGCAACATACAGAAGGTCTCTTACTGACCTGAATGCTTGACTACAGCAACAGGAAGATACCTAACACTAATGCAGATTTGAAGCTCACATGGGAACATCTCTCAACACAACCAAATTTGAGTTCTTCACTAAACAGTGATATTTCCATATTTCTGGATAGCTATGAATTTATATGCACGTGTATATTATTACACACCTACCATTCCAACAGTCAGAGGACAACTCACATCCCAGTTAAGTGCAGGCAGAAGCACAGGCAACACTGAGGCTGAGAACACTCAAACACACTGGGACTTGTGAACCATGAAAGGGTGATAAGGCTTTCAGACCCTCCTGTACCACAGTTTATTATTTCTTCTCCATTTAGCATACTTGCTACTGCAAATCAAAGTCTTACCAATGCAGCAACAACACAGTTCACTGAAACTTATGGACATAAATTCATAAGCTGCTCCTCAGCTTGCAGAACATGCTCATAATTAGTATCATACATGTGCTTTATAGCCAGAGAGAAAGCACACTGAGCAATGACATTCAATCCTGAAGCTATGCTACGTTGTGCAGCAGCACTTCTTCAGCTGCTCAGCCTTTAAACTGACACAGAGTATGCTCTGGAAAATTAAAATCACTGCTGAAAAATGGTTTATAATAAGTACATCCTTAGCCAGAAGAGATACTTTTATTTCAAGATGCCCTGGAGAAATGACTGACTTACAGAATGCTAAACCACACACACAGAAACTTCATATTCTAACAGATGAGTAAAGACTCTGCACCTTCAATATACATAAAGCAATCTCATTCTGTAAGAATATTTTTAAAATATCAAATTGGAGAGAAAAATGATAAAACTCTACAGCTATGAAATGGTGAACATACATTGTGTATACCTGCCTGATGCAGATAAGATTCTGTGATACATTCACACATTTTTATGGCAGAACTCACATACGACGATGCCATGAAGAATAACATTTTCACAGCTGCATTACAATGTAATTCATATCTGAAATTCAGGAGTATGTCATTATTCTATTATTTCTACCTTGCATGTGGTTCTCTGGTTATTGATTTATGAGTCAATCCGAAATCTTACTTTCAGGCTTTTTTTGCAAACTGTTAATAACACATTACAATTGCAATAAATACTGTAACACCGTAATTTATGTTAAGTTTCCACATACATTACAGAAAGCTTGTTTTTACTGATAGCATAAGCATTCAGATTTGCTCTTTAAACTCGTCTGCAAAATCTCGAGCCCAACAGTGCACTTCGTTTAACGAAATTTAATTAATTACAAGAGGAGTCTCAAAATATTCATTACCTTTAACATAATTCTCTCTGGCATTAGGTGTATTACAGCACTCTAATTTACATCTGTGTAGTTAAGTCCATGGAGTGGCTCTGGCCAGTATAAATCCCTTGGTTTTAGGGGGGGGTCAGGAAACAAGCACATAGATTTACTACAGTATGAATCTGCCATACATGTTTGCTACCACAACATGGTTTAGATTAAAGGGAAAAAGACATGTATAATTTTGTGTGAAATAGGACTTCTAATGCAAGATACTTTCAGCAGTCACAGCAGGTTTTAATTTTCAATACAGTCATCAGTAAACTAAACTTTTTTCTTTCTACATGACAATTTTTAGAAATCAATAACTCCCAAAAAGTCTTAAAAGGCAACTTTTCCTATGCAAAAGCAGAATGAGTTTATTGAGCTAGTGCATGGACAAACTGGCCTGACAGACTGGAATGGTTACCTCCACAGGACCACTAAACCACAAGCTACACAAGATTTACACAATGGACACTAATGATTCTCCCAGAGAATCCACGACAGACCATTGATCAGTAATACATTTTTAAATAAATTCCTAAATACATTTCAAAAATAAGGAGGAACATCAACATGCTTACTCAGTAGAACATAATGGGCCTTCTGGAACTATTACTGAGATGCAAAAACATAATTGTACTATTTAATGTAACTTTTTTGTGGTTAGATTGCAAAGTAATTTACAAATCTGCTTTGTAAATTACAACACTACTATTTGGGAATATTAGGATATGGGGAAATGAACCATAGATGGGTTAGGTAGCTTCTTTCTTTACATTAGTAGCAATGATTCCAAATTCACACATATATGGGAAATAACAGTTAAGGCTGAAATCCAGCCCTGAACTGGCATAAGTATTATGAAACTGAAAAAGGCCAAAGTTATATGTATATTCCTTTAGTGGAAAGAAAAACACAAAATTATTCTGAAGAACCTATGAACAGAAACCAAAAAGGAAATGAAACAACATGACTAAAAATCTGCTCTGTTCTCTTGCTTTTTGTTGGTTTATGTTGAGGTCTTTTCCTCAAGGAAGCCATTGCTATAAATTGCGATCTACAATTAAAACAAAAATCAATACAAAATAATGCAATCCTCAAACAGATCTAAAATTTCTAATCAAAAGTTCCCTCCTATGCTAATGCAAAAAGATACATAAATATCTAATGCTTATTGTCGCTGTGGAACGGCAAAAAGGCAACGACACTGCTCAGAAGGCAGAAGAGAGAAAAGGTGTTTATTAGAAATGAACCATACTTTTATAATGTACTTCACTGCCAAAGCATTGATTGGTTGAGAAAGACACTGCCTTTTGATAAACAACTCAGCAATAGCAGCACTTTTCTCACAAAATGCAAGATCTTCACAAACATCAGATTGCTTACATTCTTTCTCTCTGCTTTGCCATGAGAAGGGCTCAGGGAGAAGCAGAGCTATTTCTGTTTCCTGGTCAGTCTAGGGTCCACAACTTATTATACACATTAGCAACTGATGCTGAGGAATCCTTCTCCCAGCATCCCACTCAAGTTCTGGAAGAAAGTACTCCCAGGCTGGAATTGGATTGAAACTAAGTATATAACCCACTTGCCAGAGACTTGAGGCGAGTCACAAAGTTGCCAAATTCCACAAGAAATATTTTGGATGGGGATCCATGAGAATTGGCCTAAGATTATCACGATGCCAAATTTTCCTGTCATGCACTAGGTTCCCCAGCCCAGACACACTGCTGACCACAGATGATAGAGCCCAGTTCCCAACTCTGCCTTCAAAAGCAATGTACACAGAGTGTGTTCACAGGATGCAAAGCCACACCTGCCGCTTCCTGGGAAGGGGACACAAAGCCCACACACAAAAACTCAAGGTTTGAGGACTTCACACATGAAGGTATTAGCAAAATAGGCTTCCCACAGAGGATTGTGTCTGTGGTTGGTCAGGCTGCCACCCGCCCACGCTCCATAACTGCCTCCTCTTAGCAGCCCTGGGTGAGACAACAAAATTTAAATGCTAGTGGTTTAAGGTGAAGACAGGGAGGTTACCATCACAGGCAAAACAGGCTCAACCCAGGGATTATGAATTTAAGTTTATGGCAATAAAAATAGACCTGGACAATAAGAAAGCAAGACAAGAACTAAAACAGCTTCGTCCAATCCCCTTCTTCCCAAGGTACAGCTTCACACTCCTTCATTCCCAACTACTTAACCTCCTTGTCCACACCTCTTAAGTGGCACAAGGGAGATAAGGAATGTGGTTATAGTCAGTCTGAACTAGCTCCTCTCTGCACTCCTTCCTCCTTGTGATTTTCCCCTGCTCCAGCATGGAGTCCCTCCCATGGGATACAGATATCAAAGATCTGCTTCAGTGTGGGTCCTCTCCATGGGCTACAGCCCCTTCCAAAAGAGTCAGCTCCAACATGGACTGGCCATGGACCACACATCATTCAGAGAATATCTGCATGCCCCTGCATGGTCTCCTCTACCTGGAGCAGATCCTCTCCTTCTCTGACTTCAGTGTTTGCAGAGCTATTTCTCACAATCCCCTTTCCTAAAGACATCTTGCTGTAACAAATAGCAAAATACATTCCTAATACATTTCCTAAATACATCTTCCTAATGCATATATAACTTGACTACCTACAACCAATGCAATATGGTAGGGAACAGATGGTGGGGGGGAAGAGGAGACAACAAAAGAACCACCTACCTACCCACCCCACACAAAAACCACACTGAAGCCTAAAAGGAAAAAAGTTACACTAACACCAGCAAATGCTGGCTTGTGTCTCAGTTCAAAATAACTAATTACACTGCTAGACCAAAGAAAATAAATGTCCTTAAGATGCCTAATGGTTTATTGTCCTGCATCTGAATATGAAAAAGTGGAAGAAAGAACCACATTTTCTCCCTACACTGAAAATTTATTTCCACACTACTTAAGATTTACAGCATAGATAAGTAGGTAGGTATTTTTTGCAATGTCATAGAGAAGATTCTTCTTATACTAGTAGCATAATTTATGAATATCTGAACCGAAATGAGAGTCTGCCATTAAACTATAAATATTTGTATATACAGACATGCATGTGCTCCTGAGAGCAGCTAACAAATAGTAACAAATCAGTCTTTGCTTCATGGCAGTGACTTCCAGAGCTAATTGTTCAGCATTCAGAAGATCTTCCAAAGCATCAAAGTTACTTTTCTTCCGTGGCAAGCCATAAGCCATGTCAGATTCCAACAATAAAAATAGGAACATGTCTTCATTAGTGCTGTTTGGGACATATCTTTCACACACTGCATTAGCAGCCTACTGAAACCTTTGTCAATTCAAGCAAAGGGCAGGAAACTGGCAACCATGCTTATTAAGTTACTTAATGCATTTCATCATAAGACTATTTTTTGTTTTTATACTGGCAAACTAGCTTTTAAAATTTAAACTATGATTTCATATGTCAGCAATCTGCTTTAGATGGGAAACCGATGCATTTCTAGAATGAAGAAATGCAAGAAGAAAAAAAAAAGAAGGTATACTCCCTTCTGTCCTCACAGCACTCAAATTGATTTGGTTTTACTTAGCATGCCTATAAATTACATCCTTTGAAACATGGTTATGAGATTCAAGAGACATTTGTCTTCGTCAAAGAAGCTATCCTTTATGGCACCCAATAGATGAAGCCTCAGAAAGTGACTGTTTTACAAATACCTGGGATATAAGCTGACTAGGAAGTGCTATATCATTTAGTTTGATCCATTGTAAGACATTGCTCTTTAATCACCCAGTGGTCTCTGTACTGACTCTGGTACCTTGTGACGTTTCAAAACTAAACACCTGTTATATCTAACCACACTTGGGCTTCACTGCCCAGTCATTCTGTGATCAGATTCATTTGTCTGGCTTCCATTTCCAAGTTTCACTCTCATTGTGATCTCCCTAATTAAAGAAAGTACCTGATAAAATCACCTTTTGAAAACACTGACATTAATCATGTCACTAGTCTTTTTATAAGCAATACTCTGTCAAATCTCCACAAATCGGGTTCCTTCCACAGATTCAGCAAATTTTGAAAACTTGTTTAAACAAGGAAACCAGATTAAGATACAGTTTTCTAGCACTGACCCAGATGTAGAGTGAAAATCACCCACCTATTTAACCAGTTTCATCAAACTTCAGCATTTCAAGGGGAATTCCCATTTATTTCCTGCAAGCCTAAATCACTTCAGCAACAAGCCATTAATTTGTGTCTCACTCTCCAAGTCTCTCAAAATGCAGCTTTGAATTTCAAAAGCCTAAGTGGACCTAGTAGTTGATCTCCACAAAACTCACCCACTCCTTTCTTCACAGTTGCAAAGATGATCAAAACATTTCCTTACACTGTTTCACAAGATGCCAAGGCTCCCATGAAAATAGGGTGCTGAAAGGAACGTGGAGTAGAAGAGAGTAGTTTCAAATTCAAAGCCCTTCATTAAAAATTTCTGCAAGTCACAGGGCAGAATTATAATGCATGAAGGTGTGACAAAGGGGTGGCCATGAACTTGCTGTCATGAACCTACATTGAACTTGTCAAACCATATACCACCCAAGGGAATGCAGCTGGATGAAGCTCAGCCCAGGGAACCCTTCATGTCCTACTGTCTCCTTTTGTTTGCAAATATACAGAAATCTCACAGGCTCCAGAACAGTGCTTTGAAAGCAAACACTGCTTTAAAAATGCACCATATGTGCACATTCATCACTATCTTTGCAACAAAAAATCTTTCCAACAACATACACAATCTGCCCAGCAGTACAATCATTTTCATCAAACTGCTGGTCCACACAGTATAAAAATGTCCTGGAAGCCAATTATAAAGTACTTACTGTTAACAGGTGGGTGTCTCAAGCTGCACACTATCCCCAATTCTTTGCAATCCAGTGCTATTTTCAGGCAACTATGGAAGCATGCCCATAGTATCAGACAGAAAGGGTAAGAAAAAGGGCAACTCCACATTTAGTGCTTGTTCATTCCAGAAGATGAGTGGCCTCAACTCCTAATAAAGCCAATGACAGATGAGGGCACTCAGCAGCTCGTGCAAGGCTTTCCACCACATGTCAGGGTCAGAGCATGTTTGAACATGCCCTTCATATTAGGCCTTTTACAACAAAGGAAGATAAAATACCATTCTTTATAACAGATTTAGTTACAAAATCAAATGAAAAAACTGTAGCCAGGGTCTGAAATTGATCCTGAACATTGCCACAATGCCTCATTTAGCTGTGAGGTTTTCATTATTCCAGTGGATTTGGTGAAGTAATTCTAGATTTAGACCTGTGTAAGTTATGAGCAGGCCCTGGGCATAGAGTATTTATGATTCAGCTAAAGGATGTTGATTACATGAAGAATAGCTAGCGTTACAGACAGCAAACAATGGATTTTTTTTCATTTCCACTCTTCTAATAATAGTGATTTATATTTTTTGTCCCTAAAAGAACAATGCCAATATAGCTATAATTAAAAAAGATTACTCAAGTTCTCATGTTAGACTAGCACATCCAGAAAAGCAGTAAGAAAATTAATTACCTTATTTCTCATTAGAAAAAGCAGATTTCCTTTCAGTCGGCACCATCTCTCCCTCGGTTCTGCATGCAAAAAGGTAAGAGATGAATAAAAAACAACCTTTTGTCTTCACACATTAAATCCTTCTCAAAAAGGTGAATTAATTAGAAAGGTCAGAAAAGAAAATCATTATCAACCAAAACAAGACAGCTTAACTCAGTGGTTCCCTATGTTAGATGTCAATAACCTCACAGAAGGTTTCCTGTACTCTGCAGCCAGGAGAATCCGTGACTGCAGCACACACCCAAACACTGGTTTTTTAGCTTTTCTCCCTCTTCCTTACATGGGAGCAGAAACAGGAACTTTAGTATAGAACACCTTTTGCTCCTGTCATTTCAGGAGATCAAAATTAATCCATGTTAAAACAGAAAAACCTTCACTATTATATTTATATTAGAACACGCTAATGTGAAGTTACAGTTTTCAGAACATGAAAAAAAAGGAGTAAAATAAGGCATAAATATCTACAGCCACTTTGCTATTAATATTTTTCTACACTTTTTAAAAGTGCTTGACCAGTGGGAATAACATCTTTTTGTTTATAGACACATGCAGGCATGTAAAGAAACTTTTGAAAATGCGGAGTGTTTCACAACTTCACGGTTGGGGAGTGGGTCAAAAAACTTTGAAAATTTATTCTTCCACAAACAGAAGATTTTTAATATTGCATTATTTTTCTTTTTAAAAAACACTTGTAGGTGTATGAGTAGATACACAAACCTATTATAAACATACACACATATAAACCTCACAGACAAATGTGATCTCTTTAGAGACCACTTCTTAAAAGAGGAAGAAATATTTTTACACAAGATGTATTCTTCTGCATTTTTGAGGGGACACATGAAACCCTGTACCTCCAGACAGCAGCCAGCCTGGATTTGCTGGGGAGCTAGAAGAGCAGCTGTACCTTAAGGTATACAGCTGCCTCTGAGGGACTCTTTTTATTTCCCTAAGGTAGCCACTAAAATCATTATATTGAGCAGAATGTCTTGTAAGTAAATAAATAAATAACAAACATTCTCTTTTTCTCTTGATAATTTCAATTAAGATGTTTTAGTAGGTAACATTTGAAAAGCAGAGTACCTTTTTTCCCACAAAAAAAGTGGGAGGTTTATGCTTACAGGCACTGGGACTTAGAATAGCTGTGTTCAGTAATAACCTGGGGGGGTGTGGTTCCTAGAAAAGGAATTGAAGTTCCTGCATCTTTTCAGATCTACTAGTGCAAGGACAACACAGAAAATAACATAATATAAATTGATGCTCATCCACTAACTGAAACCTTAAAGTTATCAGATCCAAGCATGCGGCTTTAGAGGATGCTAAGACTACATTCCACCCCCCAGAACCCTGTGGGCACCAGAAGGAAGGAATCACATTCACACTGCAGTTTTTTTCAGATAAAATATACTTTTCTATCGGTTGGGAAAGTCATTACCTTGTACACGTGAAAAATAAGCAAGTCCCAAGATTAGTCAGACTAACAACGACAAAAAGGACACACAGTGACCAACATGCCCTGACAGAAAGGACCCTTCTCCTCAAGGGGTCTTAATATGATTGCTGGGAGCCAGAAGCATTTTCTCTGCAATAGGAACATCGAGCATAGCTCCTTAAACACTTTGCTAGAACCTACCACTGACCGTGGCACACATGGCCCACAATACTGGGCTACAGAAATATTTGCTATGTCTCCAGTAAATGTAAGGTTTTTAACAGTATTAGCAGCAATAGCACTCAGCATAATCACAAGTAACAAAAAATTCAAAACCATCCTCAAAACTGTTATCAACCAGGCAGGGCTGCTCCTGGTGCCTACACTGAGTACACTGGGTAAGTAAATCTGGGAGGAACCTCAAGGCAGACAGAAGTGAATGCTCCCTAAAACTTCCTGCCCGGGAAGTTTGTTGCACACTGCATAGGAAATTGTGGCTAATTATCATTAGAAAATGCATGTTGTGGTTTTAGCAGGGCATGTATAAAATATTCTAAAAGTGTGGCACAGAACTTGCTCAGCCCCTTATAACTGAGTCTATGTTGGGTTTGAGCTTGTTTGGGTTTCTTTCTAATAGAATAAAAATAAACACAATCACAATGAAGATAAACTGGGACAAGTAAAGATAAAACATTTGCTGTTGCTGAAATTATTGTGTTAGGACTGATTTTACCACTAAACATGAGGTATTTTCTAACAGCTACTGAGGGAATAGACATTTATTCAAGCTTACTGGAAATTGAAAGACATTTAAAATATGGTCATAAAAGCCTGAAGAAACCTACAAAGGATGTGCAAAGTGAGTCATGGAAAATCTATACTGATAAAACCACAATCTTTAGAGATGAGAGGGGTAAATTCTGAGGAACTGGATATCTAATTTTTAAAACGTTGCAACCACTGACTAGTGATTAGCAACTACTAGCAGAGAAAAAACAGTCTTTGTTTACAGGGAAAAAAATCATGTTAAGGACTTAGTACTCTTTCTCAGGTTTTGCTCAGACAAAGGAAATTTGAACAAACTAGTTTCATTATTTAGAAAGGTATTTAGTGCCAGTCAAGCACCAGTAATGAAGCAAACAAAAAAGTGAGGTGCATGGGATTAGTGAAACCAAGCTAACAACTGCACAAAACACACACAGCAACCAGGAGTATTTTTCAGTGCAAATCACTTTTACCTATTAATTTTTCATCCCTGACCACTCTGCAAATCTTTGGTTTTCCTTCCTTGTCAAAACCACCTGATGAGCACCTGCCAGTGCCAGGTCTTTGACAGTGAATCTTGTGGGGTGGCCAGGGAAGAGGGAGAAGATGAGTAAGAGATGGAGGGGGACAGTGCTGGTGCTACTTAATCTGTTGAAGCTGAGCAAAATCTAGACAGCAGATATGAAGGTCAGCTGAAACATTAAAACAGAAAAACTCAGAAAAGATGCCATTGTTTATTGTGGTTTCCATCCTGTTGGATGGGCGCCAAACACGACTTTCTTTTCGTAATATGTGAGCAGTGTGAGTAACAGAGGAAAAAAAACAAGGTCACTCAGGTAACCCCTCACATTCCTTGAGAAAGGAAAGTTTAGTTTCTTTTCAGTAGCTCTAGAATCTCATGCAGAAGCTGTAATTTTATGCAGCATTTCCACAGTTAATTAATACCAGTAAAAATATATTTTGGCTATAGTCATATAAATAACTAGAAAGCTCAAATATGCATTTAGGAGGCAAGGGGAAGAGGGTAGATTGCCTTTTATTTCTATCTCCTTCACAGGAACAATAGGTCTAACAAAATACCAAGCATTAACTATAAAAGTCCACTATTCTAACCGTTTTCAGTTCTTTTGGAACATTCTCTTCTGTGGTTGCAGGGAATGAGTTCTGTGTTTCTCTCTCCTCCCACCAAGGAAAAAAAGAAAAAAAATCCCAAAGCAAACAAAAACAAACAAACAAACAAAGAAAAAAAAGACAAAAAAAAACTAAATACACAAACAAATAAAAAACCACATGTACAAAAAAACCCAAACAAACAACTTTTATTATTATTCTACACATACTGAACTTAATGAAAAAATATAGTTGGCACATACAAGACATCTTTGTTTCATTCTCAAAACCTCTCCTCTGTTTATTGGAAATTATTTTAACATTAAGTTTCATAGAATTTTTCCACTGGAGATTTGAAAATAAATATTTTTCTCCAAATTGAGGTTAACACAGCACCATTTCATACTGCTGCAAGGATGAGAAGCTACATCTTCTGCACTGTATCTTTCTGTGGGCCCTTTCATTCCTACTTTTACCTTTACATTCACTTTATTTTTGAGTTTATCCCTCAAGCAATGGTCACTGCTGAGTCCTGTCATTTCCAATAGCCATACCACAGCTCTATGTCAGTGAAAGCAAACCAAACTTAACTATTACTTTGTACACGTGAAAAATAGCCAAGTCAAAAATATGTTGTTCTGAAGACAAATGTCTAACTACTTTTTTCCTCCTAGGAAGGTTTTATAGAACTGGCACAGAGCTAAAATCTCTTTAGTTTCCCTTCCATTATCAAATACCCTGGCAATCAAGAAGTACCAACATGTATCTAAGCAGTAGAAGGTACAGCTCCAACTTTTCCATTCATTCCCACACATACACCTTCTTTCTTGTTTTCCCTTTTGCATCAGCAGCTATAATTCTTTTACTCCATCTTCATAATCTTATTAAAATAACCTTCATGGTCCTCTCAAAACCTGATCTACTGTTGTGCCCAAAATGAGCTACCAGGGGCTCTGCCATGCAGGTGCAGCTGGCTGCCAGTGTTTTGGAAATTGATAGACTGTAGCTGTGGAGAGATGATTCCAACAGCACTCACAAATAGGATATTTATCATATTTATCTTGCACTATGAGCATATTCAGCATTGAAGACCAAATGCACCCAAAGATGCACCACACACAAACACCAGCCACAATGGACCCTTGCAAAAGGAACTTTTGAACTGGCAGTGCACACATTCCTACCAGTCTCCATATGCTGAATGGAATTGATTCTGCATTTTGTTTTACAGCCACAGACTGTATTTTTAAAAACAGAGAACACAGTCTTTTCAATAGGTCTATTTTCTTTTCAAGAAAAACAACAAAGTTTAGCAAGTTAGCATTTTCTGTGGTGTCCAATTCTGCACTGATTTGGTTTGGCTGGTTCCCTCTTAGACAGATCTCTTGCACAACTTTCACACAATTCCTTGGTACCCTCCCTGTTTTAGAGAACAGGGTTCTAGAAATCCAGCCACCAACCTCCTTGCCAGTTTGTGAACCAATCAGCTACAGTACTTCATGCAAATGACTTATAAATCTGTACTAAATAACATCTTATCTACTTCCAGTTATTCTTGATTGCTTCAATCTCTTGGAGTAGCATAAAGAAAATCAGAACCTAGGAGTCTGCTCCCAGATGGAAAAGCCTCGAAAATTGCCAATAATTGAAAGAAAACTAAATTATCAAAGCAAATAAAGGTTACTGGCTAAACTAATTATGCTTAAATGCGTAATTATTGTAATGCACAGACATCTCTACTCCACATAGAACTGCAAAACACAGAAGGTCAGGAAATGAGACGAGTTGTAAACTGCTATTAAAAAAGCATTTGCTTTCTTAAAAAGGAAAAACAATGCCAGGTAAACACAACACACCAGGCTTCTGGAGAGGCTATTAAAAGGAATAAAGAAGTTCCAGGAGGAGATGTGCACATTGATTTTGGTTTTTTTCTCCTCCAGGGGAATGTTACATATCTTGCACTCAACTGCCAGTAAAGTAGTAACAGCCTAAAATTCCTTTTATCATGTCTGTGCACCACTTGCTCTGCATAGGAGCCATAACATGTAAACCATGGGTGAGAGTAAGAGCAGGACACAGCAGTAAAACCCTTGACAGCACACTTTGGTACCTATCAGCCAGTATCAGGAAATGCAAGGCAGCAGGGCCAGCAGTTCCACAGCAATAAAAATCAAGGTGCCTGTTCTCTAGAAGCTTGCCAGAGAAGCTAAACTAATCTGACAGTGTCTGAATAATTTTGAGACTGAAAACATGTAAGAGATCCTGGGATTCAAACTTGGGTTCAACTTATAGATTCAGTGACCATCCAAAGGCTATCACAATCAGTGATCACAACAACAAAATTAAAGGTAAACAACCCCAACGGACATGTCTGTCCTCAGCTGCAGGACTGGGTCACCTTGAAGGACCTGAAAGAATTTCTAGCTCACTTCCCTTCTGTCTCCATTTCAGACTAAAACTGTCAGTCAGGGAAACTACTTAGTCGTATAATGTCTTGAAATGTTTGTCCTGGATAATTCATTTCCTAGCATGAACTCACAGAGAAAAGGTATTATCTTCAGTTAATTAATAACAGTGGTTCAAGAGACAGGCATTATTTAATGCTCATGGTAAGAGACAGAGGCATGCTGAGTCTAAAGTCCTTCTCAACATTCTTCCACACACAATCACCACAACTATAATTTAGAAACAAACTGGACCAGTCTATTACTTTGTGAGAGGCCAGGAGACAAAGTGGTGGAGGAGTCTATGCCCTTGGAAGCAATAATTTTAGAACAGATGACAATTTCGACAGCTCATAGACCACAAAATTTATCAAGTTCTCTGCTGGATATCCCCTGTCTCCCTGCATTTGAAGTTACAGTTTTCATGATCACTTTCTATGGACAGGGTAAAATCAGAATTATTCAATATATGTGACACAGAAAAAGAGCTGCAACATATACTAACTGTAAGCACCAGGCTTGAAGCTGCACATCTCTGATTAGCACAATGACAAAAAAGCATGTTTTAGATCACTTGAAGAGATGCAAACCCACCTCTTACCCTATACATAAATATAAGAAGTCAAAAAACCCAGTAGCACGTTCAAGTAAATTTTTAGATTACAAGCAAATTTTTTCATGTAAAACCTGCACAAAATTAGCTTCAGTACTTAAAGGCTAGCACGAATAACAGCCACCCATTGAAAAATTTGCAACTCTTTCACTCTGCAGAACAGCTACTAAAGCATATTTTATTAGTTTTGGACAGCCACCACACTGTACCTGTCCAAAGCAGGAAATACAGAAAGTCACTACAGCAAGAACAAGAGGGAGTAAGCACCTTCATGGCTGCAGGCACTATCCTGAAACAACACTTTCAGCACAGTCTCTTAGGTTCCAAGTTTTCTCACAGATCATAAACCCAGATCAACATCAAATCAGTGCATAATACCTTGCAGCTTTCATTAGTACTGCCTATAATTCTAGATATTTTGGTGAAGTGTTAAAATACAATCTTTTTAATACTGCAATCTCCTAAACATCTGAAGCAACATCAATAAAATTGACTGCCCAATTTCACTAGTTTAGCTATTTCAAAAAGAAAAACATCAGAACTCACATCTTCAAGTCCTCAGAGACTCTATCAAATAAATTCTAAACTCCCATTCTCTTTGTTTGAAAAGGTTCAATATTTTTAGTTCACATCATTTTGTGTTAAGAACTTCTTTAATCTTTGCAACACACAGTACAGGTAACAGCCTTCAAGAGGAATGCTGCAAAATGAGTCCATAATTTTGTCTTCAAAAATTAAATTATTTTTAAGCAGAGGGATATTGCTAATTCCTCATACTGTCTCATTATTAGCTCATAAAATATAAATAACACATGATGCTCGCCATCAAAATTCTCTATTCTATCCCTGATCCCTGCACATGGAAACAAAACACTAGGTTTTCTGCCTTGGACTGAGGAAATAAGAGCACAAGGCAGAGTCAGCAAAAAAAAAAAAAAAAAAAAGCAAAGGAAAAGGAAAAAAAAAAAAAAAAAAAAAAAAAAAATACATGGCAAGAGTTTTAAATAGACAGATATAGGGATATATCTAAGTAAAAATTTTTAAAATCTATATTTAAATACAGATTTAAGTTTTACCTTGAAAATCATTAACAGCTGATCAGCAGGGAAGAAAAACTCTTGGCTGACATATATTCAGGAACTGCATTCCAAAACATGTTTGAGAGATCTGCAAAGGCAACCTTAATAGAAAGGTGGAAAACAGTAGAAAGCAGTAGCAAAATTTGTCTTACAAAAGAATCTTCTCTTTCTGGATTTTTCTT
The DNA here is from genome assembly GCA_013400255.1 of Sitta europaea. NCBI lineage: Eukaryota > Metazoa > Chordata > Aves > Passeriformes > Sittidae > Sitta > Sitta europaea. Next base: position 93,641 of record VXBS01005006.1, on the reverse strand, counting down.
TTTTCCCCTCACTGAAGAGAGACAGACAAGACCAATACCTAGCATCACTAAGTACTAGGCTCTCTACAGGAGATATCTATTGGCATTAAAAAGTTATTTATGTCTTTCTATATAAAGTTAAAGTTACATAAAGCAGTCAAGCTGACTGATTATACCCAGTGAAAATTTCAGTTTCTTTCTAGCTGCTCAGTCTCCTCACTTTGTCTCCTGGCTGTCTTATTTCCTTCCAGCAAGGTCGAAACCAGGGCTGATCAAATAATTTTTGTAGTTTTCATTTATACTTTAGTAGGCTGAAAGTACTACAGCAATCCAATTGAACAGATTAACATCCTTAACTACTTCAAATGTTTCTTCCTATGATTTATCAGCCATTGTGCCTTTCAAAAGCAATTAGATTAAAAAAATTCCAGGTCTGCAATATTCAGCAAAAAGTCATTTGATTTCTTAGGACACCCTTTCCTGAGCATTGAAAACAATTTCGAATTTTTTTTTTTCTTTGCATAGAAGAAAGGTAAGAGAAACATTAAATAATTACCCTTTTTCACCATAGCACCAGTGGTTAGTTCAGTTGTATTTTATGCTGAATCACACACATCATATGGTAATAACTTTATCCTCTGTAAGTTTTCAGTTCAGTCGTCCTTACCCCACTATGCCCTGAAAAACATCATAGGAGCTCCAGATGACATGGCAATCCCTAACCAGAGCCAGCCTTTTTCCAAGGGATGCAGGACCTAGCAGTGGCATAACTGTGTACCACATACACCAACCAGCATCTTCATCTGCTATCACTGCTGCTTGCAAATACCTTTTTAAAAAAGCCTTAAAACCAACAAGACCTTAAAAGCAATGTATTTCCTGAGAAAAAAAAAGGCACTTAGAGGTGAGCTATTCTATTTGGAGACAGATAATGAAAAATTAAATGCTGGCTTGCCTTGAAGGTATTCCCTTCAGCTGAAAAAAAAAAAATAGCAACCATGCAGAACAGCTCCATCTTCCCTTCAGCTGACAGATTTCTCAGTCAAGCAAATTTCTAAATGATTCATGTAGTTTCCCAGCATTCATTCCCAGAGCACATTCAGACATGATCTTCCTGGGGAAGGGCGTAAAAAAAAAAAAAAAAAAAAAAAAAAAAA
>VXBS01005006.1:63204-92492 GCA_013400255.1 Sitta europaea | reverse complement strand
AAAAAAAAAAAAAAAAAATCGTCTTTCGTTTCCTCTAAAAGAGACAATACAAATAAGCACTTAAAGCCAACAGGTATCACCTGACACACCCACTGAACGATGTACTTCCAGCTACTGATACTGACCCAGCTGAAAACCTGCCCTGTGAGAAGGAAGCCATTTATTTGTTGTGCGAGCTGTCCCATGTGGTTTTAGTGCACCAAGCCAGGCAGAGATTGAGCAAGAACTGAGTGCTCTGCTCAGCACAGCAGCCACCGCGCCGTGACTGAGAGCTCGAAGCGCAGCTTCCCCCGGCAGCGCCTGAGCAGCCGCTGACCCCACACAGGCACAGCTCCCGGGAAAGGATGCTCTCCCTCCCCACAGCAACACCAGTGCTGATGGAGCCACACAGTCAGCTCAAGGAACTGACCTCCATGAAAACCCAACCAAGTTGTTTTCTGATCCGCCCGGCAGCAGAAACGCCAGCGCCAGCCCAACACAGAGGGCTAAAGTGAGCCCCACAGGTAATCTCGATGCAGAGGACCACAGGTGTGTAAGTGCAGCCTTATGACAACGATTCCCATATTTAGGGAGTCAAACATGATCCTCACTCAAGAAGATTCATAGCAAATTCAAATTAAGCCATGATCTTACTCAAATTTCCAACTATATTTTCAAGCAACAATGCCTTTATTCCTCCTTCTCCCACATCTGCTCAGCCACAGATGTGCTGTAGCACGGCTATAACCTTCTCTTGGACCAGCAAGAAACTGTGCTATGGACATTATCTTCTACAACACTTGAAAACAAATACCAGAAAACAAATACCAGAAGTTCAAAACCCTAATCAGAAGTGACTCGACCAACTAATGTTTCAAGACATCTGCTACATGAAAACAGCTGTGAAGAGTTCAGTCACTACTATGACTCCATGGGCTCAGACCAAGTGCAACTCAGCTAAATATTAGCATTTCAGTCACTACTCACTTACAAATTTATTTACACAGCAGATTTCTTTCTCTAAATCTCCAGGAATGAAAATACATGAACCTGTAAACTGCCATTTCCAACAAAACAAAACAAAAATCCCAGTGAGTGAGTGTGGCACAGCTCACTTCCCCAGGACCTCCTATACACAAGTCAGGAGTAAAACTAGGGAGGGGGAGGTGGTTTGCTAGGAACACTGATCCCTTAAAGAAAGGAACAAAGGTAGGACACAGCAACCAGTTTCAAAATATATTGCACCATATTGCTCCATTCTGCACGATACAGTATCTGAGTGGCAATAACTGAAACTTTTGCCTCTAGAAGATTTATTTCCTCTCTCTTCCAACAGCTATAAAGATGCAAAAGATAGAAGCAAACTTAAAATAAAAAAAATTGCTATCAGCATCAGTTTCAGTGGTCATTTCTACTATAACAGACAAATTACTGTGTTAAGACAGAAGCTTTTACTCTCTAAGAGTATTTTTATCTTACGTTTGCAGTCCCCAACACCTTTGAATTTCTCGACCATTTTGGTTTGCATCATGTCCTAGAACTAAAAAACTACATCAGTTTTAACACCTGTATATATATTAAAAAGACCACATTGCTGAATAAACACAGTTTCTCTCTACTTCCCCCTTCCCCTAAACTTACATCTGATGAATATCTAAATTTTATTCATTAAAAAATTTGACAGCATTTTTGAGAGATTCATGGTTCTTTTGAACCCCAAAACATTATAGCTAAAAGGTGACTGAATCAAGTCACCCACAAAACAAAATAAAACATATCTTTGAGATTAAAGAGATCAAGTACTTGGAACAAAAACCCTTTGCAAAATTTCAGACAGTTCTGGAATTCACCATCATTTTTCTTTTGGTACATACAGGAAGGAGGAACTCCTCCCAGCTCTCTTTAATAGTGCAAATTCTGCTTTGGTTGTCCTTTCTCCATACAACCTTCAGGAAAAAAACAGGTGTTTTTCCTTCAGAGCTAACACAGGAACTAACTCACCTGTGAAGACCCAGCAGAGGCTTTGATTTTACTATTCCATATTTAGGGAGAAACCATGTGTGTTGGGGAAGACTGAATTTATTCACAGTGGCTGGTGTGGGGCTGTGTTTTGGATTTGTGCTGAGCACAGGGTTGATATCAGAGATGTTTTTGTTATTGCTGAGCAGGGATTGCACAGAGCCAGGGCCTTTTCTGCTTTTTGTGCTGCCACACTGGTGATGGAGTTGGGGGTGCCTGGGAGGGGACACAGCCCAGACAGGTGACCCCAGCTGACCAAAGGGATATTCCAGACCATGTGACATCATGCTCAGTATATAAAGAGAGAGAAAGAAGGAAAGAGGACACATTTGGAGTGATGGTGTTTGTTTTCCCAAGTTAGGTGTGAAGGGTCCCTGCTCCCCTGGAGATGGCTGAACAGGTGCCTGCCCATGGGAAAGAAGGGAATTAATTCCTTGGTTTGCTTTGCTTAAGTGTGTGGCTTTTTCTTTAAACTGTCTTTATCTCAACCCACAAATATCTCACCTTTCTCAATCTGTCCCTGATTGTGCTGGCTGGGGAGGGAGACAGTGGGTGCCTGGGGCTCGGTGGCTGCCTGGAGTTAAACCACGACACCATGAGGTCACCTGCTCCTCCACCTTCCACATGGGAAGGAGATTACTGGGTTTCCCTCATTTACCTCTAAACTGATAACAAGAAAGCATGGAAAAGTAAGGGAGTTAATATTTGATTAGGGTATTAAATATGAATAATAAAAACTCAACTAAAATACCAGGAGGGTGGGGGGGGATAATGATATGACGCCTCAACTTAAATATACTGCTCCTGAAAGTTCACAACTATCTGGTTGTCTGCATTTCTAATTAAAAAGAGAGTATCACTGCTAAGACCATATTTGTTGAACAAACAAATCTAGGAAATGGTGGCTTGGTGCTGTTATGCTAAAAAAGAATGATAAATCATTTTACCCATATCTCAATAATAATGATTCAATTTCTGTGTGCAACAGAAGTCTCAGTCACAAAGAAATTATTATTTCATCTGGGGAAGGGAATATTTAGGAATAGATGCAAAACAGATACAGAGGAAACTAGCAACAAAGCTCATGAATCATGAAGACTACTAAAAATGTTTCTGCTCTTCTGTGACAACAATAACAAGTCATTCATTGACCATTTGCCTTAAATTGAAAAATAGATTCTCAAATAGAATATAAGAATAGATTTTATGTATTCCAAAGGATAAATAAGATGTATCAAGCAGAGTAACAAACTCCACAATCTTTTTAAACCAAGCTGTTGCTATGTCTCTAAATTCATCCAAAGTTAAAAAAAGTTTAGAAGAAACCAAGAGCTGATACCTTTGAACCACAACTTGAACTGCAGGTCACGGAACAATCCAGAAGATGCTCAAACTCTCCCAATTCCTGTTTCAACTAAGATTAGGACAGCTCAAACTGCATACGTGCACATACTGAAGCTCTCCTCCATGCCTTGTTCCATAGCTACCTATGTGTCTGCTGGTTTTGTGGCTGCAGAATTCCTTGCTAATACAACCTGCAAACAGCACAGACTCCATCTGTTGGGAGTCAAAACCTACTAACAGCTTTCCATGCAGACAGGCAGTTTGGGAAAGGTAACCCTTCACTCAGTAAACCTAAATTTCCTATTCACACACATCCATTACTACACTGCCTCTTTTTACCAATATACAGCTTTTCACTACCTAAAAACAGTGAAGAAATACAAATAATCCTGAAAAATAAGTTATATCTTTTTAAATTATTGATTAGGCAATAGAGCCATACATTTACCTGGATTTCTGCATACAGTTATCTACTCTGTAGTGCACCCTGCTCTCTTCAACTAAAAGGATCATGGGCAAATGTTTTTAAAATTTTTTTAAAAACTGTAGCCTAAGAAGTTAAAACCGATAAATAGCCCAGCTACATAAAACGTGCTAAAAGTACACATTTTACAGATTAACCCCCCATCCAACAAAAAACTCACAACAATAATTTAATAAATATAAGGCTGTCACAGTTATACACTATAAACAAAATTCAAGAGTTGGTTTCATAAGTTATTCATGCTCCTCAGGTACAGACTTATTTGGGTAAAAAGGCCATGACTGCAGCGGCATGATACAATTATTGCAAAACAGATATGTCTGAATTAAACGAATTGCTTTATATAAAACATGAAACATAACTATGATCTTCACTAGAGGCAGTCCAGGGCTGAATGTTGCTGTGATGAAAACTGAAGGTGCACAGTAGTACAAGCCAAGTCCCTTGACACAGAAACTGAGCTTGCCTCAGGATGTAAATGGTCAGGAACAGTCTCTTTTTCATCTGTAGTAAAATTGCATCTGATGGCCCAGCCTGGAATAGCTGCTCGACATCTAGGTGAGGGATTATCACCTACATTTTAATCAGACCCATGTGCTTTGAAGGATTCTCAGCTTCTTAAAGACCCTCTGGGCAAGAATTAACGGGGAAACCAGCCTGAATCAGAGAATCAGAGCTTAGAAGGGAACGAAAAAACCCAAGGCACCAAAAGATCTGACTTTAAAAGGCTGAAAAGAAAAATACCCCTCAGAACTTCAGCTTGTAAAGCACTGCAGTGATGGTTACAAACAGGCTGTTCCTTGGCCACACTTTTGATCTTTGCTTTCCTGTTATCCCACCAGTGGTAAAGCAGAGCACCTATAGCCTGGCCAGAGCTTGGAGCAAGCTTCTCCCATCAGGCTGGGTATCACTGAGTCTCTGATGTGTTTGCAGTAGGCAAAAATGGAGTAGTAAGATCTCACAGTCCTTGGTGAGGTGCTTCACACAATAAGCAGTCTGAGGAAGATGGGGAAGGTGATCTCCAAGTAAAAATAGTGGCTGGCCTTAACTCCATCTCAGTCAGCACTGAAACAACTATCAATGTTACTAATGACATAGAGCCAGATATTGGAGAAGAACATACCCATATAGACAGAGTGACTATATAAGAGTACAATTAATTCAGCACAAAAATAAATTTGTGCTATCCCCTCCCCCTCACTGCATCGTTCCATTACAATGTCATTGCACTGCTGCAGACATGCAGTTATTTTGATGTTAACTACATTTGTCTACATTAAAAGATGTGAATCTCTTAAGATCTAAATCTTTCAGAATGAATTCTTGCTTTTGTATTGAACAATCAAGAATATTACCTAACTTATGAAATGAAAGTGTTTCTCAAGAAAGCATTTTCTAAAGAAATGCAGTTCCAGGACATACTTCTCAAAGTCAGCTTCAAGACTGCAGATTTTGTGGGAAGAGCCACCATTGAGTCAACTGGAATAGGACACCACAAAAAGAAAGAAAATGTAGGGACAGAAAGGAAAGGACTGAATACAGCAACACACTTGAAAGATGAGGGACAGACAAAACTAGAACAAATAGCAACTGAGTATGGCCTTGGAATAGTCATTAGAGTTGTTGGGAACACACAATAGAGAACATATGAGAAGGATTGTGGAAAGAACCCTCTGTGGGAGCTGCTAGTAGGCCTAGAAAGAAAAAAAGAAAGGTAAAAAGGCAGGAAAAAAACACAAAAACTTCAGGGTCCAGGTCAGAAGGGAGTCAGTTTTTAAGACTCATGCACAGCTTCTCCCAACTCTCCAAACAAGCCCAGCTAAGGTGGCTGGCTCTGGGGACCAACAGCTCTTCTGCCACTGGGAGAGGGGCACACTTTGTGCAAGTGATGTATAACAGCCTTAAAACTTGTTATCCCAAATACAACATAATTGGCTTCAGGACTTTCTTCCCCTCCTGTTCTTGAATTTTCAGATGTTAGCCAAAACAATTTTATCCATCATACTTCAAGGCAGAAAAGCTACTTGTGCAGGGCTTTAGACAAAAAAGTTAAAGAAACTTAAATTCTCCCGGTAAGTAGCTTTTGCATTCTTCTGAGATCATTTTCACTTTAAATTTTCAGACTGCAAACACACGCACGTGCCCACAAACAGTATTTTATAAAAACATTCCACTCATTTTATCCACTGCATGTTGTTGTGGCCCTCCCCTTTTCACTATGGCATATTAGCACCTTACAATGGTGACCAAAAAAATCATAAATTATTCAAAAACTAATTTCTTGATTTCCTTAAGGCAGTTGGGCAATTAGGAATATGTTAGTTGAAAGACACAACCAGAGAAACTTGGCACTGTGCAATTTCTCAAATTTACCTGTGTCCTTTCTTTCCCAGCATTTATAAAATAATATCCTAAATAAATTTTTTAAAATAAAAAACTTTAAAATAAAAAATCAAAGGAAGACTGACATTTTGTTTGAAATGCCACTAGTCAAAAAAAAAAAAAAGTTGTCACTTTTTTGATCATTCACAGTAAATATGGCCAAAGTTTTAACTTCCATCCAACATTTATATTTTAAAATATTTTTCCCCACCTCCCAGCAGTAACACTGAACCACACAACCTCTTTATTTAGCTGCTTATTGTTTATTTCCTTCCTCAAATCCAACTTTGCTATATTTAGTTAGTCCACGAATGTATCATCTGATTTCTCCTGCTCTACAAAATAAGAAGATTCAACCTTTGTTTCGCTCTAGCAAAAGAGTCTAACATTGATTTAAAAATCCCTGTGTAGGGAGATGCATAGACAACTCCCTCACCATTAGCACAAGTGTCAAGACCAGTCACATCAGACTCTTTCTGCAGGTGGATAGAAGAGGTGTGAAGTCTGAAAGGCTGGCAGGTGAAGGAGAGGAATTGCTATCACCTTGTTTTTCTGGGCTGCTGCTTTTGAAATGTGTGAGACGTTCCTATGATTACCTTTCAAGCACAAAAAAAATTACCAAGGGTCAGAAACCAGTCAGCTACAGCATTGTCTGTTTTAAAGTCCTTTAAATTTCACATTCAGTGCTTTCTCTTGACACAGAAATCAAAGGTTTAGGGCAACTTTTTTTTTTTTTGTGTGCCTTGCAGTGACATTTAAACTTAATTGGATGTAATTCTCCGAAGAAACTGTTAACAAAAAGTTACTCCTTGTAAAGCCTGGACTATCTTAGCAAAAGAAAAAGACAAACTGACTTCAACCAAATTGAACCCGTAAATCACATGCTGGGAACAGGAACAGTCCAATCACATTAAAAAACACCAAACACAAAGAGCCCTCTGAGTTATCAGACCTACTACAACATGCAACATCAAAATCTAATACTTTCCACAACATATTATTTAGCTGAAGCCTAAAAATAGCTAGAAAGCTTTGTCTCTATGTTCCCAGAGCAATGTTGTGCCAGAAGCTGACTGGTTTAATGTCAAGAACCTTCTGTAATTTTCAAAGTAAATGTCTTAATGTCCAAATTATCCACATTATTATGCCAACACTGACCTTTATCTCACATGTATGTTCTCTTTTTTTCCCCACTACTGGAAATGATAATGGAAGCCAAGTTTTGGGGTTGTTTTTTTTCCTTAATTCATCCCCTGTTGGAAATGCTTTCCAGTTCTAATAATCCTTCCCTGATCCCATGTCTCAGGAAAACATATAAAACCAAACCCATATAAATCCTCAAGGTATACAGGTCTGAGTTGAAACTACATTACTCAAAACCAGTCTCACCTGGTTTTGGTCCCATGGTTTAGTTTCAAATTTAAAAAACTGCAATAGATTTAAACCACACTATCTTGGCCCTACCTACCATTATCAACAGCACTTCTTCTCCAATTGATATTCACAAAGATGGTTTCTCTCATGATATGCCCAGTAATTTTGATCCTTACACCATCACAATTACTTGTTACCAGATTCAGCACTGCAGAAACCTACCAATGCCCCAGAAGTTTTAGCACCTTTCACTGAACTGACATCAGTTCAGGTGGTTTCTGCTTCACTAGCATCACCTCTAAGTTGTTACAGCAACATTCTAATAACGTTATAATATCATGTACTATAGTGCCACTCAATAACATCTGTTTCTAGGTTTCGGTTGTATCCTTCAATATTCATGTTCTGCTATGCCTGCTATGTTGTTACCTTATAGCTGTGATATCCAGTCCAACACTTTGCAATTCAAATTATTCCATTTTATACCCTAAGCTCTTGGTATTTGCACAAAAGTATTTCAGCTTTGCTTGCACTTCAGCTAATACACAATCTTAACTACACTGAAAGCTGGCATAGTCATAACCAGCTAGTTACATATCTGACTATTATTCTCAGAAATATTTATTGCACTTAACTTTTATTCTAATAATTGTCTGTTGTTCTGTACAGTTACATCACTTTATCTGCTATGCTATCCTTGGGTTTCTATTTCTTTTCATGTACATTTTAAAGAAAAAGAAATAGGCATTATGCAAATTTATCACATTTCTCAATTCAAGTTCTTCTTCAGCAACAGCATAAATTCCCATCGCCAGCGAGCCATTTCTCTGGAGATTACAGTTTGATCTCATCTTTTCAAAGACTCCTCTTCCAGTAAATGCATTTTAAAGGGCCAAAATTTTCAAATCCTCTCTGTAGGAAAAGGTCTCGAGTGATACATCTCTGCTATCCTGCTACATCTTTGATCCAAGGCCTGGGAGAGCTCTGTTCAATGCCAAGCAAGCCTGCACATGCGCCATGCACCCTCTCCAACCCCACTGCACTCTTCCAAAAGAAACCTTCACTATCTCTGCTGTCTGCAGAGTCACAAATATATACCTGAAATTACCCTCCATTAGCCAGATTTCTCTTCAGCCTTGTTTTTTAGTGCCTCAAGCTTCCACTGGGGTGTTGAATAGACATGTTCTATTGCTTTGCCAGTGGAGTTACCATTTTGTCCAGCTCATCTGTAGACTCAGAATTTTGCATTGGCCTCTCTCTACATTCTACCACCATGCCAAAGTCTTAACATGACCTCGAGCCTGTCAGCTTTTGGTCTCTCCATGACAAAGCAATAAAATAAACAAAATAGTCTAGCAGGCTTTGAAAAGAGGTTCATTGCAACTTCTGTTTCACCTTCCCCCACTCCCAAAGTAAAATGGGGTATGACCTTCACCACCATGGGTTACATGAGTTCTAAAAACTCATTTTCTAACCATGAGTAACAGGGGTGAGGGATCTCACAGAAAAATACAGGGATGATTTCTGAATATTCTCTGGTTTTAAAAGTTAATAGTCATACTCCTCTAAATATCAAAAATCCAAGTATCCAAATGGAAATTTAAGGCAGTAAACATTCAAAGCCACAGAAAAGGATGTGACACTTGTTCTCTCCTCACAGCAAAGCAATGCAGTCTCAGATGACAAAACTTAACCTTAAGTTTTTGTAAGAAAGCTCTGAATCTCAAATGGTGGCTTGTCACTTTTCTTAAGCAACAGTACAGAAAATCATGACAAAACATGAAAGCAGCAGCCACAAATCAGTGTTTCCATCCTCTTCCATTGTAAAATGAAGTCAGAAGTAATTTAGAATAAGAAACAATAGCTAGCACTGTCCCTGTCACTAGGAGATACTGAGAGAAACAAGCTCTGCTTTCTAAAGGGAATGTGAAATGAAAAAAAACCCATATGCAGAAAACAAGCAGCAAAGACAAAAAGTTGCAGTTTCTCCTGTCATAGAACAGATAAAGTTAATACAGCAACTCTGTTCTGGATCTTTAAGAAAGATTTATAAATAGTCCAGGTAACATGTAAATTTGTTTGTGATTAAACTATTTACAAGAGGCTAGACTTAGAGTTCAGAAAGGTATGATGGATAACTGTTCGGTGTATATATGAAATTGTGCACTTCCTTCTGTAAGAACAACTCATCTTTTTAGCTTATATTTCCTGAAGGTGTTTGGTATTCGTGTTTTCACTTTTAAGCACAAATGTTATTCACGCATACTTAATTAATTATAAATATTTTTACTCATTTTACATGCTCTCTCAATCTTAGTAATACAGCTTGAAATAACATTGTGTGACCCTTAAAGAAACATAGCATCTTCCCCTTTTCCATCGAGCACCTTATTCTATTCATCATGGAAAAGAAATGGAGCAGTAGCTGGTATACTTTACTTCTTTCTACTGCTGTATCATGCTAAAAAATGGGAGGAGAGCAGGTAAAGTAGCAGTTGCAGACAACCATTAAAGTTTGTTTTTATCAGCACTTGACTTTCTCTACAGAGAAGATGCAAACAGTAACACCATAATGAATTCAAAACCAAATATATTTTTGTACAGAATCCAAAGTTTAGGGACACGACTACTTTAGCATTACACCAGACTAAGCCTCATATTTTTGCCAGAAAGCTCAACATAGGCAGTCACCTTTCCTAAAAAGCTTTGAACTGGGCTATTGGAAATACAGAGCCTGTTCTCTCAGTTCAGACCAAATCACAGAAGCCTAAGACCCTAAACCCCAAAGTTCCAAGTGTATCTTTTGAAGTACTAAAAGTGCCAATGTCATTTATCTCCATCTATATCACAGTATCTAAGAGCTATCCATTGATTCACCGAACACAACTTCACCAATTTTACCAAAGAAAACCAGAAAGGCCAGACAGCCTCATATTTGAAATTCAACTGTCCCCATTTCTCTTATGAGCAGTACAGAAATGCAGTAACTGCTACACACAAGAGGGAACACAGCTTCTACCACATCTCCTAAAAGTGCACAACACTCATTCTCCCAGGGTATTTCATGGCCATCAACTGACCCCTTCTGGGAAGTCTCTCCCTCCTGCAGGCATTAACCTGACCCTGTTTCTTGTCTACTCAAGCTCCCTTTTCTAGCAGCTATTTAATTTCAGGCACAGTGTAAGCCACTTCACCCTGACAAAGTCTGAGTAACTTGCCTATAACACTTACTCAGACACATCCAGTAAAACGAGAAGAACAGGTTTAATGCACACCAGGCTTTTTTTAAAGCAAAAAAATAATTCTATTAGCAATTTACAATTAGTTTCCAGATTATTTTTCAGCAAATGACAGAGTTCAGATTTACCAAATCCACCTGAACACAAACACACCCCCCTCCTTACTATCAACCTTACTTTTAATTTTTAATCCAGCTTGGTATCCCACATACTGGCTACATTTATAATACACACACAGGCCAGCAAACTTCTGGTCTGTCTTTGACTATCTTTTCTTTATTATTTATTTCTTTTCTTTGATATACAAGTATCTTTTTTTAACCCAGCTGCAACTTTGAGATTACTTTGAAGACAAACTTGGCAATCTGTATTTCACAAAAATTATAAAAAGATGGAAGTTCAATGTTATGCAGGTACAAGAAAACTAAATGCTAGCCTGTAAAGAAGCTGCATGCATGAATTGATGGGATTAAAGGAAAACCACATACCGAAAAGCTGAAGTAGGATTGATCATAAAAGATAAGTGGGATATATACACACGTGATACCTAAATAATCCATCTAGGATAGAGAGACCAAATCACTGATAGGACTTCAAGGTAGCATTAGGTAAATGACTGAGAAAATTGTTCTGGGTTTAGCCTGGGATCTGACAGCAGGTAACTTTCAGCATGCCTGATTGCATCTGTATTTTTTCAGACACCATCAACTTGTAACAATGCACAGCTTGCTTATTATGACTTTTACAAATTTTAAAAAATACTCAACAGCCTATTCAACTACAAAAGGCCCTTGGGCCAAATAGAGAAAACAGGGAATCTAGATGTGCATTTTAAAATGGAAACTAATAAGAAAATTTGGTAAAACTTTTAAACTTACTCATCACATTAGCGGGTTTTTGATGTATTGCAGCAATTTCTACAGCAGCCTCTGGAGGATAAGAGAATGGTATACCCTCAGAGGACAAGAAATACTGAGGCATCAAGTTCTGCTACTGAAGAGGAAAAGAAAAAGGCAAGCTAGTCCCAAAATAATAGATAAGAAAAGATTAATTCAGTGCTCTCACAGGGTCACCAAACCAAAGACCTGCTAGGACAAATAAAAGATCAGAAATAATGTAAATTTTATTTGCTAAAATACAAATCCATAATTTCTAACTTATGAAACTCACCAAGAAGCTCAAGATTTCTTTCACAGCAAGTCTCTGTAGATGCAGTTAGGAGCAAAACCTGCATATTGTGGAGTTCACTCATGTTGGGCTCTATGTTTAATGCATAAAAAGAAGAAAAAGTACATGGCATAGGGGAAACTAAGCTACCAAGCACTGTGTTACCAAAACAGGTAACAAATAAGTCTGACATAATGCTGCAGTAGAAATCTACAGTTATTTCCAAAGGTTTTGCTTCAATGAAGAACTAATATTAACACTATTAGCAGCCTCTTTAGAGACAGCTACAGCCTAAAGAGCTCTTTTCACGTAATAGGGGACCACATATATCTGTCATAACCCTCCCTGAGCTACTACATGCAACATAAAGCCTACATTCCAATGCTTACTCCAGAAGTCAAACAGCTTTCAGATACCTTTGTGAGCCTGGACCAGGCTAAACACAGAAACAAAAACAATATGTACACATATAACACACAGTTGTCAAGAACTACTTCTAAAGGAAACACAGTTACAACCAACTACCTTACCTGAGCTTAGTGTTTCAAGGCACTGTTTTCAAGAAACTCATGTTGATTACTTCTGATTTTTTCCCCTCTTCCCTGAAATTTTCAATTTTCTACAAATCTTACTCTCTCCCTCTCAAACAGAGGGCATTGAATGAAGCAGCAACAATCTGAAACTGCCTTGCTTCAGGTTGCCACTCCTCCCTTCCTAGAGAAGGCACCCATGGCAAGGGGACAAAAAACAACCAAACAAACAACCAACCAACAGAAAAAAAATGCTAATTCTCAACACAACCTGCTGCTCAACACAAATGAGCACCAGTATCAACACAAACTAGAACACCTGGCTGGGACCCTTAATAGCCAGAACATCATTTATTTCTGCTGCCCAGCACCTAGTCAGGGAGAGAAACTTTTCCAGCAACACACAGCAAAGCTCATCATCTGCCTTCTACTCTTGCTTCCAATTCTGCTGTACAAAGCCAGGGGACAGGGATCTCAGGATGCTCAGTAATATAAATTGGATTTAATGTCAGTATGTTCCTCTTAAAACACAGATGAATCATAATCCCTTGAAGGTTATGGTTTTCCATACTTGCAAGACTGCTCCTCATGGGATTCATTCTTGCAATAGCATAGCTGATCACCATCATTAAACAAATACAAAAAACATATAATCAAGTAGATGAATGTATGCAAATAAACAATTTCCTACTATCTGAAGAGACTTGATGCTATGTCTAGAGAATGGCACAGTTTTATTTCTTAACCTAAAATTTAAGCAAAGCATTCAAAAACAAATTTCTCCAGACTCCTGGAGTACTGATTGTCTAAGTCCAGCTGCTTCAGTAGCTGTGTTGTTTTCTGCTGCCAATTTTCTCCAGCCATGTTCACTTTATGAGAGTACCTAATCTGCCCCACTGAGTCTGATTACAGACTAGACATAGCTAACTGTAGACTGGTGTCATCCTGTAGGCAACAAAATTAATCATTCCTCAGAGAGCTCTTTACAAGGTAGCTCTGTATTCCTAAAAACCTTGGTAAATAAACGGGTCTGGAAATCACAGATAGATGGATGAAGTTCTGGGGTCCTGCAAATGCTTTTCTTTCCAATGACTGCTCACTCCATCAATGACTGCACAGCAGTCACTTTTGCTTCTCTTACACCCAGTTCTCTGCCACAAACATTCTGGTTAACTAGGAAAAGACAGAAAAAACCCAAATCCTATCCTATCAAGTTAAATCAGCCAATGCATGGTATCTGTGCAGAGTCAACATTTCAGACATATCAGAAATCAGAAAAATTATTTACTTAATGAATTGTGAAACAAAGGCCTCTGCTTACTCACAGTACTTTCACCTCAAAGCAGCAAAATTCTGGTCCTACATGTTGAGCCTTGGAAGACTCAGACCCTTGGACACAGATTATAGGCCTGACAGCTTGATTTATTTAATACTTTCCAAAAGAGTTGTGTGGTGGTTTAAAAGTTTCAAAGACATTAGTGCATCTGAATGCTCGTGCCTCCCAGAAGGAAAGTATTTTTCCATTTCCAGGAAGAAAATGGTACTCTAAGTGGTATGTTCTCTAACTTTGATGAAGGAAGCCATTTCTGTACAGGCTGTATTGATTGGAAAGATATGAAGAATGGAGTAGGCTAACTAACAAACACTTCTGGTAAAGAGACAGGCAGCCACAGTTATTCATTTTTCTGCCCCTTACACTCCACTGCTGCAACCAACAAAGGTCAAGCTCAGCTGAATGGATGAAAGAGCAGAAAGCAACAACTGGTCAACTTCATAAAATTTTCTTCAGAAAATTATTTTCGTACCAAATTATTATTGATTGAGGACTCAAAAAACACTGTGAGAAATGAGCCAAATTTAATTTTAAAATATCATCTGAAGAAAAAGTGGATGTTTAATTCTGAGAATGTTTTCTAGCTGAATTAACATTCTGAATAGAGTATTGATGTTGAGATGAGTGATATTTCACATGTATTTGAAAAAATATATAAAACTACAATTGTGAGTTAAGCATTCTGTCCACTGCTGCAGCAAAATCTGAGGAGTGTATTGGACAGCGTATTATTTATTCTCAGAAGTAAGGAGATCAAACACACACAACACAAGCAGTCCAAGAGTTTCCTTAGAGCATATCAGTGTGCCAGGATAGAAAGGGCTTCTGGGTACCTACAGCTAAAAAAAAAAACAGGTGAAAACCTGCTGGTTTTATAGAGGCACAGCACCCTCTGACACTGGGATGAGCATGCAAGACAGTTGTCATTTAAGCAATGGAGACTTGACTTCCACTAAGGGCATTAATTATGGCATCCTGGACAAAACCTAATATCCAGATACCTAGAATTTCCTGTGCAGTTTCAGAAAGATACTGTTCTTCTCTTTGTCCTTTATGGTGGCTGTGTAGTTCTGTTAAATGGTTTCTGCATTCTACCCCAAACATAATAAAGATAAAGAAAAAACCCAGCAAGAGAAAAACTGGCTCATACCAGTGTATAGATCAAGTATCTGGTTGCACAGTGTTTGGAACAATTTCAAAGAGAAGAGAGAAGGAGGGGAGTAGTATCAAAATTAAATATTTCACTTCTCTATTCTGGGCTAATCCTTAAAAGAATCCATAATGTGTCCAGTAGTAATTTAAATTCTCATCTCAGAACAAAATACATTCACCCCAGGGAGAGAGGTGCTGGAAGCCAATTTGAGCATGAGAGAAGCAATTTACCCAAAGCACCTTATGCTTGGACTAATCTGAACAGCACAGAGATTGAGGCATCAGCTCAAAACTGACATAAATTAGAGCAATGCCAATTGAGCCTGAAGGGAGGAACATAACAGCTCCATCTTCCACTGTCCCAAAATCCAGTAGTGTACTTCTGGTCTTGCACTGCAGAGAGGATTATCAGGGGTGGGACATCTATTTAGTGAGGAGAAAAAAAGCCCTGCAGACAAAACCATATCTCAGGTCTCACAGTGACCCAGCCTGGCTGCAGTAGTGCAGGCTGACTTGTCACAGAAGACAGCTGTGTCACCAGCTGCCACGTACCAGAGGCAGGGGACATTGTTCTAGGACATTTCATACATCTTAAGACATTCCAGCAACATTTATGTTGTTTATTTACTCTACAGCAGGGCATTTAAAATACAACAAGAAGAAGAGGATTGTTTACCTCCTAATATCTGCTTTGCAGTAACCACATATTACAACAACTCTTTGCCATACCTGTCCAGAGCTGAGGTTGTCTCTTTTTAAGTCTGATACTGTCTGGCAGCTGTTTTGCTGTTTTCCTCATGTGGCAGGCATCACTCAAGATGATTTCAGAAAATACTTTGTTCATTTGTTTTGTTTTCATTTGTAAGTCTTCAGGTTAAGTGAAAGGCTAAGTACAGATTCAAGCAGGCAGTCTGTATCTATTTAAATACATGTCAAAATTTTGAAATGCTATCATACTAAAATACTTCCATCAACTCCCTTATCTGTAGGAAACAAAATACAAGGAGACTTAGCCTGAGGTCAAATTTCAGTCATTAAATGAGCACAGTTCCCACTGTGACAGCTGCATTCTCTGCCATTTTATTAGATTTCCATGGATGTTGAGAAAACAATTAATATATTTGTCTGGAAATTTCCATAATAAACTAAATGAAGAAAGCTAAATAAAATTGGTTGAAGAAATATAACAGTAAGTTCTGACCCCTAGATCATTGGCTAGAAAAGTATAATTTGACTCTTTTTACATCATCAGAGGACTCAATCCCATCGTACCAGTTCTGCCCCTTCCTTGGTGGGATCTGCTGAGCTGTGCTTCGAGGGGTGAAGAACACCAGCCCAGCAGTGACTGCTGCCAGATGGACCCAGATTCCAGCTCAGCACTGCACTTGGGGGCAATGTGAACNCACCAGCCCAGCAGTGACTGCTGCTGGGGGCAATGTGAATTTTGTTGTTACTAAGTTAGGTGTTTCAGTGACAGCATTCAGGAAACTTCATTGGATGACACGTCATCCAGTAGAATAAACACCATTGTCTTGTACCAGTTGATTACAGAATGCTCATCATTCCTCTCCATCATGTGGTGGAACTCAATACTACCTGGCAGGCTTTGCATGCTCTTCTGCCTCTCTTTTGCAGTCACATTGCTTAATTAAGACTATTTATTCCTACATTAGACAGAAGAATTACAATCACATGGAAAAGAGTGACTGGATTTTCTTAGCTAATTTTTTTACTATGACTTGCACAAGATTTTTGATAGACACGCAATTAATTTATAGGCTACTCAAAATAGATTGCATTTTATTGATACACTATATCATAATTTTAAAATATTTTACTTTATATTTGAAATTCATTTTTAGACAGGCACAGGAATGTTATTGGAAAACAAAGGACTACTTTTGAGGTTCAATTGATGAGGTTTTCTTCTTGCTTTTCTTTAAAAAACAAACAAACAAAAAGGCAAAAGACAACAGCTCTCTGTCATGCCCTGAATAAGCTACACTTAAATTTTATAAAGGAAACCAAAGGCAGAAACTACGAAAAATACAGAACTGGCATCTTCTCCCTTGTTCTCCCAGCATTTCTGTCATTTCTCATTTTTCTGGTCTAAGATTTTCTCAAACTGCTCAGAGGTTTGTACAATCGATGCACATGCAGCTGTTCTCCTTTCACTACCCAGAGGGGACATACAATGAAACAATTTAGATAAACTTTGTTACTTTTTATTTTATTTCCTCAGTCTAAAACAACACACAGAGCTACACTTCAAGAATTCCTTTTCTTTTCCTCACTGCTGAATTAATAGAACTTGTTAACAGAAAGCCTTAAAAACTGAGGAAAAAATCCATGTAGACAGCAAAATAAACCAAGAGACTGTAACTTCACCTCCAGTGACCATCCTTCTATATTCTAATCCTAATCCCTCATTTCTGCCTCCTACTTCAATTACCCCTGGCTGTTCTTACAGGAACTACCTAGTCTTTCTACCACAAAACTAATTTCCATTAATTTCCATTTCCAACATTAGCATTCTCTAGCAAAATCATTCTGTTCCCAAAACTTTCCCAGTTTCCCAGCATTTTACCATTTTTGAGGCAGACATTCCCTAAAATACCCTTAAATAGTTTTATCTATCACACTATTAAAAAAAAAACCAAACAAAACACAAAACAAACAAACAAAAAACCCCAAACTTATTTCAGCCAGAAACACCATACTTTTTAGCTGTTAAGAAAGTAATTAAACCTTCTGCATTCAGTGTGAAGAATAACACTGCATTTTAGATTAAGGCAGAAAAGTACCACTACAAGAATGAAGAGGAAGAAATATTTCAGAATATGGCAATACATAGTCCTAACCAGATCATTAAGTAATTCTTAATGATAGGGTACTACAAGTAAGCTGAAGAGCAGGAAACTGTTCTAACTGATGAGCAGTTACCAGCACACAAAAGTGCCTCTGCACTCAGCAACAGAGGCACAGGGGAACCAGGAGAAATCTTGCCAAAAATTCTTCAAAGAAAGAATTCAAATTCAAACCATAATTCAAAGCAAGGCTTTTAATAAAACCGCCAATGCGTTCTGGTTTTAATAATAATGCAGATTTAATACTGAAGACCTTAACTGAGGTTAATTTCTTGATCTGATCTGAACCTTCTGTTCCAGTGAAGTCACCAACTCTGACCAGTGAATTGCCCTGCAGAGTGAAATTCAGAGCACACATCCAAGGAGACAGCTCTTCCACTACGCCCTACTTCCCTGAATGAAAAACAGAGCTGCAAAACATCGAGTTCCAGCTCAGAGCAGCACGGAAGTAAAAACTGTGCCAACGCAAAGCTTAACGTAGAGCTGACACAGATGACAACTCTCAAGCTTTGTTTTTCCAGATTAAGGTAATTTCAAAATCTAAAATATGGATGTTAATCTAAATTCCATCGAACCCAGTGTTTATTCAGTTCCAATGTAATCTAACTTCTGGCAGTCACATACAAAGGAAGATTTTATGCCTAATCTCTTATGCAAAGAGTGATTAAGAAGAACCACATTTCCAAAGGAACTATGAGATATATCTTTCCTATTTCATCTGGAAAAATGACTATAAGCTATTTCTTATGACATTGAATTAAATATTAATATTCCTTAATGTTATTCTAAACATTAAGAATCCTCACATGTTAAATATTAAATCCACAACTAAAAGTAAGATTGGAAAATTACTTGCAAAAACTCTTAGAGAACTATGCCCTGTAATAATATGAATTTGAAGTTGAATTCAGTTGCTACTATCAGGAATCACTGTCCCACTGAGATAGAAGGCAATGCACATACTCAAAAACTCAAACATTTCCAAACCCATGTCAGAGAGGCAAAAGGCAGTTCAACCAGACACAACAGGAAAAGTGTTCCTTCTTTACAAGCACAGAAGCAGAAACTTCTACAAGAATACTTATTTCTGCCTTTTGGTTTGACAGGTACCTCTGACCACCACCTGTTTTCTCCCTTGCTGCCCTTTTGTGCTTTTTTTGCACAATTTTATATATGTCCATTTATACAGGAGCACTACAGTTCTAGGCTTTTCTCCCCCAGCTTCAGTAATGTGACTAATGCGTGTACATAGGCCATTAAGAATGACAGTAGTTTATGAAGTAATGCTGCTATTTTCACATACCATATTCTGTAACAATTTAGCATATAAAGTATAAAGAAAAATGTTCTTGAAAACTGAAGGCTGAAAGCATTACATTGATTAATTCTGAATTTTTAGGTTGACATTGATTTTAAAGTTTTAGATTTGGCAGCTCAAGGTACAACACAGTCTCAAGCTCACATAAACACACATCTTTACTTGAGCCAATAAGTACTTCCCTGGGCAATCCAGCCCAGAAATTTCTATTTCCCTATGCTTCCTATGTGCTAATGAGATGTTAAGCTGGTAATGCTGTAGCCACAATGGTTCAATTACAGACAAGGCAAGGATTGCAGGCCAGGACAGCACCCACACTGCATAACCTATGCAAACAGAGTTTGCTTCATTGCACGTGATGGTCACAGAATTACAGAAGTATTTGGGTTAGAACTGACCTCAAAGATCACCTCCTCAAAATTTTCAAACCCTTTACCTTCCTTTAGACCACGTGGCTCAAAGTCCCATGCAATCTGGCCTTGAAAACTTCCAGGGATGGGGCATCCACAGATTTTCTGACCAACCTACTCCAGCATCTCACCACCCTCACAGTAAAGGATTTTTTCCTAATATTTAATCTACACTTACCCACTTTCAGTGTTAACTCATTAGCCCTTGTCCTGCCACTCCACGCCCCCAGAGTCCCTCTCCAGCTCTCTTGCAGCACCTTCAGGTTGTAAAGGTCTCCCTGGAAGCCTTCCCTTCTCCAGGCTAAACAACCCCACCTTGCTCAGTCTGTCTTCACAGGAGAGGTGCTCCAGCCCTCTGACCATCTTTGTGGCCTCCTCTGGACTTCTTGAACAGATCCACATCCTTCTTCTGCTGAGACCCCAGAGCTGATGCAGCTCAGCAGGCAGAGTCTCACCAGAGCACAGGGGCAGAATCTCTTCCCTTGACCTGCTGCCCATGGAACTCTGGATGCAGCCAGGGCATGGTTGGCTTTCTCTGTGTCCTTCTCTCTGCCCTAAAGATATTCCAATGAACAGGAAAAAAACGCAATTCCTGCTATAGATCTCAGCTTTCCCCTTACTTGGAAGTGAAAAATTGAATATTTCATGGTGAAAAACAGCATCAAAAAAATTGGCATAAAATATATTTTAAAACCACAAATTTTTGATCCCTATGCTGTTTGCACATTTTTAAAGCAAAGCCAGAGAATTTTAGTAAATTTCTAAAATGTTGCATTTATAGACAAACTGTTATTTTTTGTAGAAAAACTAATGGGCTTCCAATATTTTTCTTTGGTAAATGGGTTAACTGATTTAGAATTTTGGGTTTTGCCTTTTTTTTTTTTTTTTTGTCGTTGTTTTTAATTAAGTTGGTCCCTTGCCTGGAGCAGCCAGAGTTGTTTACCCACAATGGCCGTGAAATTCCCTGTGCTAGATGGTTTAATTATCTCCTCATTGCCTGGTAATTCTTTTAAGGCCTTTTTTCTTCTTTTTTCTTCAATGTGGCACAGCAGACAAGAATCATCCCTCTTTCTCTGTTCAATATTATGGACTAGCTTACACTTGTCCCCCCCCTTCACATATGACGACTTTAAAGTAGATGGATGAAAGCAGTGTCTATTTTCAAGACAATATAAACTATTTTGTTTATTTTTTCAGTTACCTGAGCCTCTGCAGTCCATGACCTGTACAAACACCTGCTGCTCACAGACATTACAGGATCTGAATTTCGTTTATTTGGTTGCATCACCTGTCAGATGCAGAAAATTCTACTGAGAAGAGCATGCAAAGTTCCATGCAGCTCCCACCTCAACACTGTCTGATTCTGTTAGAGGTCTGGCTGTGATGAGAACTAGGTCTGAAAGCTCTGAATAGCCTTCACTGGCCTAGAATGGGAACAACACTATTTGGACAGAAATAGAACAAGCTGAAAGATAACCATCCATGAAGAAAAAGGAAAATCCAGTATTGCTGACATGTGGGCAAGCCAGCTGTAGTATGACAGAGACTTCCTTAACAAACACTTCTCATTAAGTTCAAAAAAACCCACTATATGCACCTTTCATTAAAAAAACAAAACCCAGGTTGCTCAACAGTATGTAAGAATAGAATTTACTGTAGTCTAAGGAGGCAGCCAGCTAATCTCCTCATAGACACAGAAACTCTCTAAACACAAACAGGAACAAAACAAACTTTCAGGTAAGATGGAAAGTAGGCAAGCACACAAAGACTTATCTTCATTGTTAAAGATTCAGGAAAGCTGCAGCACTGAGACTGGTTATGGAATACTCCTTCTCCCAGCTGGTAGGCAAATTTCTATTAGCCCTGATGTTTTTATGGCTTCCCAAAAGTGCCCTGCTCTGCAGACCCCAGCTCTCCTCCAATTTCCCACTGCCATTCCACAGAGGCACATCTTACCTTGCTTGTTCTAGGATTCAAAATTCCAGACTGACCCTCAACCCAATGAGTGTGTCTAAGATGAGGCTTACACTTGCTACCAAAATACCAGCACAGCTGGGTTTCTTTTACCATCTTGTCCCTTCTGTGCAATTCCAGAATCAACATGTGAGAGGCTAAATTACTGCTAAGTTTTAAAATTTCATTTGTAAGCTTTTATTTATTTTTAGAAAACAAAATCCAAAAGCCAAGATCTTCCAAAGTGCTTCCCTAAGCTGCAGCAAACCTACAGCACTGCAAATGGGGTCAGAACCTGCTCCCATCACTTAGGGGAGGTGAGAGATCTGTGACATTGCTGACTTTGCAGCAAAGGCTCTTTTGAATTATTTACTACAGCAGAACTAACAAATCATCTGGGTGTAAAGCTGCAACACTGTTCCAAATACAGAAATGAAAAACCAGGGTCAAAACTGACAGGGTGGTATTGTCTCCTAAAATTGCTTAAAAATATATCTTCTTGCATTTCATAGTTCAATTTCCAAAAAAGTATTTCTACCTTAACCTTCAAACTTTAGTGGGAACGTTGGTCTTCCAGAAACAAAAATAGATTCTCAAAGCCAACATTTTTCAGAACTTAGGAAGCATCTGCCAAGAAAAATTCCCACAGACATGGGCTAGATCCTCATCAGTATTTTATTTAAAATAGGCAAGATGGTTTATGTTTATGTTTTGCAGTGTTTTGGCCCTCTCCATTACTCCCCCATCTCAAACAGTTCATGAGGATAAAGTGGTTCTTCTTTTTCTATATAGGTTTAAAAAAAGCCCCAAAAAACAAAGAGAAGCCATAAACATCAGATCCCTGCTTCAGATAAAATTCACTAGCACGTAATTATTTTAACATACCAAAACTGATTGTTAAGGTAATTTCAGAGCACTGAAAATGAGTAATCATTGTTTTTCTTTTGAAAAAGAGTAGAGTTTTCCTACATTTTACTCTTGATATAAATCTTAATAAATATTGATATATAACCCTAGGATATCTCATTAACAAGCTGTTCAACAAGTAGACCAAGTAGTGATATAGGTATTTAAAATAATAATTATTAATGTATTTTCTCAGAGTAATACAGAAACAAATTGTAGCACATTTTCTAGTGAAATATCAGATTTATTTAAATAGGGTAGCCAACAAATGCTACCTCCTGGAAGAAGGCTCCAAGGTTTGGTTCTAGTAGAAAAAACAAGTGGAGAACTCCAAATGGGTTGACTTCCTTTTGTCCCCACTGCTCAAGTAAGAAGTGACATGTTCCCAGAACCTCTGGAGGCTGTTTGCTTTGCTTAAACTGGGGTTCATCACTTTACTTCCCAGATCAGCATCAGTAATTGCTTCAGTTTTCACCCCCGGGTTATAAAACACAGCCCAAACTGGACCAAAGGATTTAATCTTCCTTATAGCCACGGTTGGAGGTGAGGCCTTTGGACATCAGATCAGACAGTTTATTTCAGGAATAATTTTTATACAGGTCTAAAATAAGCTACTATTTAATCTTGCTTCAGTGTCTCTATTCCCTTCACCCTGTGACTCAGTGACTTCTCACATTCTACTTTTGTCAGGGATCTATTCTGTCAGGTTCCCACACATCTTTAGATCAATCTTCAGCTGGAAATTGTAGGACAACTCCTATTAACATTAATATGGGCATCCACAACCCTTCTTTTTTGATAGACTGGGTGCTTAGCATGCTTTTACTTTTGTGCATAATTACCACAGCTTGCCATTCAATTAACACCAGTCAAAACAAACAAAAATAGCTGTGAATGCTGAACCAAAACAATCCAAACTGAGACATGGCATCTCAATTTACAGTTGGAGTTCAAGCAACAACTAAGATTCAGAGCTGCCAAGGAGAATTTATGCCAGGTTTCCTTTGCTAAAGCTATGAATTATAAAAGTTCAGGCCAAATTTCCCAAAGACTACATGAATCTAGAGGGTCACTTCTTATGGTACCCCTCCAGGACCCAAACACACATTCAGCAAATCTACAAGCACAGCTTTGCTTAACTATCTACGTTTTCTGCTGGTAAATCTTTCACATCATCTTCAAAATACTGATATGACATATCAATGGTATTGAACATTTTCTTCTGTGAAAAGCATATTAATATGAACAAAAAGCAAAGAGAGGGGAGTGTTTCCTTACTGAATACTCCCACTGCTTCATAGTACTTTTGTGTCTTCTGCATAAAAGAAGTCATTATCAAAAGCTGGGATTTTATAAAATGTTCATTCTTCAAATGCATTCAGAATATCCTAACTTATACCTTATGTATGCACAGTCTTCTTCATTTACCATCAGATTAATTACTGATCAATTTTAGTGCAAGGTACTAAATGTATTTCCATGTATATTTTGACATTCATTTAATAACCTCAGCATGTGGACAGCTTTGCTTTTCACAGTACACAATTCCAAAGAAGCTATTGTGACCAGGCTTTTCTTTTTCTTTTTTCCTGTCAGAGAGAGAAAACCCAGTTTATAAAAACATAAAGCTTTCACGGTGTTACATTAAACTGCTTTCTTATTTCACTTGCTGTTGTGCTTTGGCCCCCGGTGGCCAATTTCTGATGTTGACCAGGATTAACCCAATGAAAAGGGCAGCTACGCCTTTACACACATTTAAGGCCGGGGAGGCCCCAGAGCAGCTCCCTTGGCTTTGGTCCCCGAGCAGGCAGCGGGCTGTGCTGCGGGCCGAGGGTCCCGGTCCCGGGGGGCGGCAGCGGCTCCGAGCCCGACCCGGGGAGCGCCAGGGCCNAGAAGCAGAGCCAGCCGTGTTCCTGACACAGGAATTAGACTAAATTAACTGTTCAGCACTGCAGGACTCTGTACCCAATGAACGCCAACTCTCTTCTGAACCAAAAAGAAAGAAATGGTCAAGTTATATAGAGACAACAACATAAGATTTTTGAGGTCAGTAAAGAAGTCAGATTCTAGATAGAAAGGATCAAAAAGTTGCCTTAAAGCTTGAACTAAAATTCTTTTGTGAGGCTATGGTAAAGATACTTAATATATCAAACTTTAGTTTTTCCCTAGTAAATTTATAAAATGCTTTAGGGGGATGTAGCATTCTAACTACAATCGTGAGCAGAGGCACCGGTGTCACAGCAAACAGAGGCTAAAGTAGCTGTAAGCTAATGAGAAGCTTGAGCAGTAAAGAAAAAGATGTGAAACCTTGCCCTGGGGAAAAAAGGGGAAAACCTCTGTTCTCAGAAATGGATGAAAGGAACTTTTATTTTATGCTAGAACGGCTCATCCTTAAAATAGCACTCCAGTGAGATGACATGGACCAAAAACACAGTTGTGAGGGGGATGTGGAAGATGGGAAGAACTTCACAAAATGCAGGTCCTGGGCAGCTGTTGCTTGTGAGAATTGAAATCACAAGAACTTTCCTTGTGATGAGTTCTCCATAGCATTAGCAAAGAATACTTTTCTCTCTAAGTGAACTCAAGAAAGACTATTTTAAAAGTGGAAAACTGACTGGGATTTCTGCATGTTGTTTGGGTTTTTTTTCTGTACATTGTTGCTTGGAAAGAAAGTGTAGGGAGGGAAGGAAAAGGTGTTCTGAAAGTTTTATTCTAATTTCTTGTTATTTGCTTTTTTTTTTTTTTTGGGTTAATCAAGTTTTTCTTTGTATTCTTTCAAGTTTAGGCCTGCTTTGTTATTTTCTCCTAATCCTATCTCACAACAGAAAATAGACCCACCACATTCTTTGGTGTTTTGGCCAGGAAAGGTCTAAAATTGGCAAACCTAAACCACTATAACATAATTGGTATTTCTGCCTAGTTTCAAACTGATACTAAAACACTTGCAAATATGTAACAAAGCAGTTCTGGAAGTCTGCACACAACCTTTACTGGCTGGGTCCTCGGGTCCCTCATGCTTTTTGTGCCTTCCTAGGGAAATCTATCTCTAGGCTATAGCATCTTGATGGCACAGGAGCTGATTTAAAGCTTTCTGTAAATGTTATTTTCTCCACCCTGATAAGAACTTTTGTATCATCAGACATTACTGAAGGAAAACTTTGAAAGAACTCCAGACTTTACTATCAAAAGATGTACTTTGCTAACAGACAACTGTCCTGACTCCCACTGCCACTTAGGCTCCCTTGCAATGCTTGAAGAACACTAAGATGCATTTGAACTTTTTAAGATTCACACATCCTACCATTTGGGGGTGGGGTGTGTGTGTGTGTGTGTATATATATATGTGTGTGTATGTATCAGTTCACACACATACACATTATCTAAGTGAAAGACAGTAAACTCCAAGAGTACAAGCAATTTGACATCAATTCTAGTATTTTTATTTGCAAAACAATACATGCGTACCAGATCATCCTAGATAAATTATAAATGGCTATAATACAGACATAAAATGTTAAAATGAAGTCTCACCCATCACTGTTTCATCAATTGACAGCTTCTGTCCTACAATTAAAAATATACACCTCACATAACATTTTCAACAATGTGTGGTTTTCCTAAACAATAACTCCAAACACAAGCCAGCTAACCACAATAAGTGTAGACTGAATTTTCAGTATACCAGCTATCTTACAGTAGAGTGCCCAAACATATTCCCTAACTCTAACAAAATAAAGCCAAGAAAAATAAAGACCATGAAAAATAAGTGACCTCATATCGAAGAGGAGACTATGCAGTAAAAGTACTCTTATCTACAAATTGAGCCATAAATGTAGCAGCTTCTATTGGGTTCATAAAGAATTCCAAATGTTT
This sequence comes from Sitta europaea, assembly GCA_013400255.1. Taxonomy (NCBI): domain Eukaryota; kingdom Metazoa; phylum Chordata; class Aves; order Passeriformes; family Sittidae; genus Sitta; species Sitta europaea. The sequence continues at coordinate 66,162 of VXBS01005006.1, read as the reverse complement.
TTAGGCTTCTTCATATTTTACACTGCCACCTAGTGTAGGCTGTATTGATACATTCCAAGCTTCCAACTATTGCCACCTGTGGTATCCAAAACCAAAACAACTTCTATAAAAGCGGCAGTCATCACTTTTGTTTGTCTTACCTGGAAACTATCAATTCCTAGAAAATGTCGATGCTAGCCAGCTGAAACAAAATAGCAGAACTTAAAGCACTCTGACAACGACAGCAGAAAAGCAAAAAAAATTCCTAGAGTTAAAAATATATAACTCATAATTGTTGTAACTCTATGGCTAAACAATTATCAAGTATGAATCGTTTGGAAAAATATTTCATGTAGATTCACAGAGTGAAAATTAATGCAAGTTAAGCGTCTGTGCTTGTATAGAAGCTACAGAACAAATCGAAAAATATTTCTCAATTGCTGGTCTAAACTGAGAACATTTACTTCAATGTTTACTTTTTTTTCACCAGATGTTTTTTCCTCATTTACATCCTTTGTCTTTATCACAGGGTTCAATGGCTGGGCCACCATCTGAGGATCCTGGTCACAGTGCTCCTGTGGAAAGAGCTGCTGTGCAGGACTGCAGGGGAGTTGGCTTTGCAACCCACAGAGGCAACATCGTGGAATTCTCATTTCCTGCTAGCCCAGAGAAGCTACACCCTATGGTCATTCTACAAGAGCCACCCAAGTTTGTGTCATGACAGCCAGTAATACAGAAATTCCAGATACAGCAGAGCTTTAGAGCTGACTGTTGAAGGGGGAAATAAAATTCTCAACCCACACTCTTACTTGGCTAAAGCAAAAAGGCACTTCTCAGACACTACAACTTCTAGATTATTAATTTGAAAAATTAGAGATCTTCTCATCAATTGAAAGCATATTTTTAAAATCTAAAAATAGCAGACTGCAATTGTGAACATCAAATGCAGTACCTCCTACTCTCTGTTCTCATTTACAGAATAAAATTAAATAACCCAATAAAGATATTATTCCAAAACTTCACTTCTATAGCAGAGAAAGTTAATTTATCTTAGAAAACTGAGTTTTACTGACAGCTGTTTTCTTTAGCCATTTACATAAACAAAGGAAACAGAACCTGTTACTGCTGCTACAGAAACATTGCACAACACAAGAGCTCAAGCATTCTGCGTAATGCTCCCTTTGTACAAACGCACAAAATACCAAGCCACATTTAACACCTACATCTTACACCCATTTGCATGTTTTGAGCCATTTTCCATAACAGAAATATACACCCTAGGTTTAGTGCATCTTCCTAGCATTACTATAATACACTAAGATCACACTTGATGACTCAACAAACAATACACAAACTTGATGGTACATGAACAGCTGTCAAAATACAATAAAAGCTTATTCCCCACAAGACTTTCTTCCTCTAAATTGTCCATTACATATCCACCTCTTACAGTCATGTTAAAAGACAGGGTCTTCGTAGTGCCTCATATTAAGTGGTTTCACTCTATTTGCCAAAATAGTATTTTTGCAGCAAGAAACTCTGGCAAGAATACAGATGACAGAATGAAAGAAACTGATACAAAGGAAAGGGGGTTAGTTATGTACGTATTTTAAGTTTTAGAGAAAGTTCTCCCCAGACTGACTTTATTGCTGTACTCAGGATAAATTTTCACTGGGATCCTAGGGTAAAATTTCATAGAAACAGGATATAAAACAAAAGAAAAAACATCCATCAAAAAAGCACAGGTGGATTTGATTTTTAATGTCATGACACCCAGTAACAGAGCACAAACTCAGACTGCTAAAGTGACCTTGATAAACATCATCACATTTAACACGGTACTATGTCAAGTAAGTACCTTTAGCTTGAGTTTTCTTATGTATTTTCATTAAATAGAGCCTGGTTCAATATTAAAAACAATCTAAAGGAATCTGTGGGGCAAATTCACTGACAAATAGGAAGAGCCTTAGTTTGCCAGACTGAGACAAAAAGGCTTTTAACATCCAAACCCAATTTTAAACCTCCCGTGTAGAGACAGATCTGAAGCAACCGTAAACAGAACACTCCTGCTCAGTCTCTTTGGATTCTGGCAAGCTCTTTAGACCCTGGATCTGTAACACTTAAGAAGGAGAAATAAATCTACATTTCTTAAAATTCACACCAACAACACTGAGATCAAACAATTCAAAACCCATTACTGAAACAGGAAAGCAAACTTTATCATTGTAAGCTAGGAAAACCTACAGAATAAGCAGATACAATTTGTTCTATTCACTCCCTCTCAAGACAAATTAATAATCATACCATGTACAGCATAAGATGTCCACTTCACTTTTCAGTATGTTATTTCAGTATACCTTGCCAAAAAAGTACACAAGACTTGGAAGACAGACAAGGTATCCTGTCTCCTAATAGCAATTTTCATAGTAGAATGGATTGCCTAAATCTGATTTGCTCTTTGCAATTCTGTCTATATTTAGCTCATTTATGATGAAGGAAGAAATGGGGAAAAATCTTCCCCAAAAAGTCCTGATACTCACCTGGCCAAATTAACTGAATCTCCCTTTGCAGATTATGGACAAAATGGACTAGAGAACTCTACGTCAGTAGTTTATACCTTTTATTTTCTCTTCTGGCAAGCATAACTCTCCAAAGAGCAGGAAACTGAAATCCACAAACCCCAATCCCTCTTTAGAATTGTCAGCATGGATTTTGTATGAAGACAAGCAAGTCTTTTAAATTAAATCCTGTGTCACTGTGGAGACATCTCTGAGCTGAAGTCCAGCACCACAATCAAACCTTGTGCAATCCAGCTGGCTTTTCACAGATTGCCTCAGGTTTTCTCTAACATATCAACTACCCAGGACAGGAGAACCTGAGATGCTAACTCAGCTCCTTACCCAGTTGAGTTAAGGAAGAATTGAAGAATTAGGCATCCCCTAAAAAAAAAAAAAAACCAAAAAAAAAAACCAAACAAAA
>VXBS01005006.1:0-60101 GCA_013400255.1 Sitta europaea | reverse complement strand
AGGGGACGGTCGGACCAGGCTGGGGCCGCTCCCGGGGAGCCCGGCGCCGGCTCGGCCCGGGCTGGCGAGCTCCACATCGGCACCTCCCGGGGCATTGTGGCTCAGGGAAACGCGGCAGGACCGCTGGGAAACGCTAGTCCCTTCCCTGCCCCGGAGCTGGAAACCGAATCTCCCTGGAAGGCAAGCAAGCGGCTTCTCGGAGCCGCCGGGCTGGCTGCCTTCCAGCCTCAAAACTTTGGGGGGCGGGCGGTAAGGGATGCCTGGTCCTTCAGGGAGGAAGGTGGGAGCGCTACACCTCGCCTCCGGCCGGGGCTGCCGCTCCAGAAAGTACTAATGGCATCCATACGCCCGGCCTTTTGATCCACGGCATCTAAAAACTGGATTTGTATGTATGGCAACAGAGGAATTAAGACAAATAATTTCTAAAGCATTTTACTCACTTGATAATAATCTTCTTTTAATCCAGTTTTTTTTTCTACTTCTTTTGCAGTTAGATAAGTTCTGGTATTTGAAGCTTCAATCAATCCTTTTGAGACTACTTGTGCATTATTGCAGGACACCGTCTGGGATTTGAGCAGCGTAACTCACTCCTACGCCATCATTCTCCAAGCAACTGAAGTTAATACAGATTAGATAGCTACATTAGCCTACTCAATATCATTTGTTTCTGGGTTGGATTTAGTGTTTCCTGTGTTGTAATAACAGCAGTCATCTACCAGCACAGAGCCTAACAATGATCTGTGCAATGCAAGATTGTTTCAGCTACAGGAGCTTGAAGTCAAAACAGAGATACAGAGATACAAAGCTGAGAGACACAAAGATGGGATAAAAATAAATAAATAGCATTATAAGTGACACAAAATTGAAAGGAAAACCCTGAGAAGGCACAAGAGTAATTTGACCTTCTCCAAACACCTAAACAAAGTAATACATAAAAATCTAGCTTGATGGAACTACCCACTTATATAAAAGCTACTCATGCATAAACGTTTACAGAACAAGGCTTGTATTGAACAAATCATCATAATGAAGGTTTTGTGCCACCTTTTCAATTCAGAGATTAGTCTTTGAGCATCTCTCATGAACATATTTTGCTTCTCAGAGTAGGAGTTTCTTCATAACCTTCCTTGTTAAATTTTTCATGTTCCATAACGTAACACATAGCAGAACCCTGCTGGCACAGGAATTGCTAGCAGTAGACTCAGGTTGCCACCAGTGACAATCTAGATGGTGAACAGGAAACTTGCAAAACTCAGCTACGTCCAATTCAGTTGCATAGGTTGTTCCTTTCTCTGTGCTTCCTTAAGAACCAAATACAATGGAGGTTTAGTCTGTGGTTGCTTTTCAAATGAAAGCGATCCCAAACTTCTATAAAAGTTCAGAGCTGAGTACCAAATCTGTAAAATTGATGTTCTCTTAGATTTGGAAGGAAATGCAATGACAGCCTCGCTTTCTTTTTTCAGTAATAAAACCTTGACTGTGTATGGCATGGAACTTTATTAAGATCCATTATCTAAAATATTGTCTTGAAGAACACTTTTTCTTGGAAAGACGTTGTTGTACAGCCAGTCTTATGCTGCAGACCATAAGAAGGAAAAAGGTTGATTTTTAGATTAGTCTTATGTTAAGACTCAAGGTGTTACTGGAAAATGGCTGTTCAAAAATCTGTCCTGTGTCAGAATGGAAAAAAATACATTTGATTATCAGAATTTCATCCAGCTCTGAAATGTTTTAAAATGGGTATATACTCTAAAGCTATCTTTTGTCATATATTTTCAGAGCTTAAAAGTAGACTTAAGCATAAAAAATGGTACCTAATGCTCAAAAATACTGAACTCAAAATTATTTCAAATGTGTTTCTATGTTCCCTACCTCTGAAAATCACATTTCCTAAAGTGCCTAGATATGGATTTAGGGTGCCTAACTGCATCCACTCAGGCTTGAAAATTTTAGCCTACTTCTACCTGTGCTTCATAATAAATGAATCAGAAAGCTTCAAGCAAGCTATAAAAGTATTCTCAAAAAAGCAATGCAGACTTGAGCCATTAGAAAACAAGACATTGACCTAATAATGTACTTGACTCTATAATTCAGGTCATTCTGCTATATGGAAAGTAGCATCTGAAGCCCAGCTTTTAACAGACATCTGTACTAGAAGGAGAAAAACTAATATGAAACACCTATAATAATATTAAGAAATATTGTGACAGTTTTATTATCAATGTCTTTCCACTATTTCCCAACATTTTCCAAATCAATGTGCTTATTGCTCTGAAGTTTGAGCTTATTTCTCCCTCTCTGCTCTCCCCAACTCCTATGTATAACAACCTATATTCCACCTTATAAATATGAAATCTTTATCAGGAGTCTCTAACTTAGTGGAAAAGGATAAGGAGGTTAGGGGGGGGAAGAAAAGAAGAAATTAAATCATGACAGACTTAAGACTTCCTAAGGGACAATGAGTAGAGCTATTGGAGAATATCTCTGCTCTGCTAGCCAGATCCAATTTACCCAGATGCAATCTGGCTAGCAAGGATTGCTATGCCCAGGCCAAGGTCTGGGATCAAAGAGAAAAATAATTCATTGAAGAACTTCAGGATGAGGAAAAGAAGTAGGATTTAAAGGCCTGTCAGCAGCTGGAGTAGAACTTCTCTGCTAGAGGAGCTCTAACTAGCACAGGGGGAACTAACAAGGTTGATAGGAATTTGCTAAATCTTCAAGGAAAGGCAAAGGTCTAAGCAAGAAGAAATGCAAATATGTATTGTTGTAGGCCTTTGCTCAAAGTACATTTTGATGGCTAGAAAGGGTTTGTTTTCAAGAAGCTCTTTCTGTGTTATCTTCAATTGGCATTCAGTATAACAGTTTACCAAGGGAAAGGACTAAATGTACACCAAATGCAATTGGGGCTGTCATGCTAACCTTGTTTGGAAGCAGGGCTGTGTCAGGCTGAGAAGTTAAATTTAGGTTCAGAATCAAAGAGGGACTGAAGAGGATCTAAAGCATTCTGTATTCCCAAGCAATGAAATATCTTTGAAGACAGAGGTAGGGTAAAAATCAAAGGCTGCTCATTCTCCAGACAATTGGTATGAATAACTACATGGGATAATTGTATTTTTTCTTCATACTAACCACAGTAGAGCACTGATTATTGAATTTATACTAGCTTTTTAACTGCAAAGATTTAGGGAATCAAAAGTTAAATCCTAATGAAACCATAAATGATCCCTCCATCAGTGCAGGATCACTCCCCCCCTTAAAGTCATCTCCTGCTGGAACCAACAACCCTGCCTAAAACCAAAGGATGCTTCTGACACTGAAAATAAACCTAAAGCATTAAATAAAGATCAGCCAAAAAACCCTCCTAACAGGACTGAACTTGACTGGTAGAGCTTCCTGCATAACAGTGTCACTGTAGATTACTGCAAAAAAATTGAAATCCTTGCACTATGTCAGGCTCTTGACAGAATTGGTGACCACAAGCTTCAGTTTAGCTCTCAGTGCCTTACACCTGCTTACTTATGCTGATGGTGGATGTGTGTCAAAAAGCTACCCTGCTAACCCAACTATTACAATTTATACCAAACACCCATATTGCAAAGCAGCTACAGAACAACAGCAGAAGCAAGAAGATGACCTAGGTTCTGCAGGGGAACTGCAAGCCATGACTTACTGAGCAAATTGCAGGCAGTTCTGTGTGGGCAATAGATTGTACCGGTGGCTCCACTGAGGTCTGTGCAGGCCAGCGTCAACATCAAACGACCTGGAGGATCAACACCCACCAGAGGAAGAGCTGTGTAACTAATAACATTGAGGTGAAACTGAAACTGAGAAAGATACCAGACTACCAAATACAGGAGAAAGCAATGTCAAAGGAAAACACTTCCTCACTGGTCTGAAATGATCACAGATTTTTCATCAAAAGACATGGAGGAAAACCAATACAGAACCACCAGAGAAAGCACTGCAGAGAGAGTATCACACTGTGTGCTAAATGAAAGAAGGGGGTAGTGCAAATAATAAAAAAATCCCAAACCAAACTGATGTTTTATGCTGCCTAGATTGTACCTCCTGCTGAAAGGTAGATGGATTTGCTTCTTTACATTTTGGCGATTTTTACTGTGTTGGTTGTACAAGTAGGGAATGATTGTAACAAAGTTACCCTAATGATTTTCTGTGCATTGGATAAAACATGCAACAATTTATCATCAATCTGAACAATAAGTTCACTTCTTGCCCCACTGCCTGGAAAAGGCATTCATTGAAATCCCTGACAAAGCACTATTACACTATAATTGTGGGGGTTTTTTAATAGCATTTTCTCTCAGTTTCAACATTTGTTGCCATGCAGTTTTGTGAAAAACTGAGGGACAAGAAGTGAAGTTCCAAAGGACAGAAAGTATGATTTTATCACTAATATGAACTTGGAAATATCGTATTCACATGACACAAATTGCTGAAAAGCATAAGCCTTCTCTATTGTTCAAAACATTTTAATGGAGAGACTTTATTGAAATAGCCTCCATGTGAGGTATCATCTCTTAGAGATTTTATAACCACTGTATCGTGTTCTCTGGCCACTTTGACAATAGTGCAGCTGTGTGCCCAGGCCAAAACTGGATCAGATTTGCCAGGAAAGACAGACATGTGCAGATCTTGGACTAAATACTCTGAGGCTGCTGCTTAAAAAAAAAAACTACCAAAACAAAACCAAAACTCAAACAAACAAACAAACAAAAAACCCCAGAGAGATGGAGTTTTAATTGTGTTTTCTGCTCACTTTGCACCAGTATAAGCGACTAGATAGCATGCAAGACTTAAAAGAGTCAAGATAAATGGTTAAACTGGTTATTGGACCAGTTCCATTCATACAAGCTCTGTAGACTTTAGGGGTCTTTCACTGACCTATGCTCAGGGCAGAAGCCATAGTTTTTATTAGGTCTACTAGCACTGGATGCCATTTTTCAGACCAAACACCCTGTTACTTGATGTAGCACACTTAACCTCTGCCAAAAAATCACACTGCTCCATTTTTTTCTCACAGGGACAAAATACTTCAATATCTTTCGGCAATACTTGTTTGGGACAGAAGGTGAAAGGGCAAGCCAGCAGTTAGTTTACTGTCTAAAACAATAAAGTCAACAGACAGGCTGAAGTGGAAGCAATACATGGTTCCCTTCTTGCTGACAAGATTTCACCATCATTTTTTCACATTTTCTGTGTAGGCTGCATTTCAAGGAAGGTTTGAAACCTGCTTTAAAGCATTTTGTTGCTCTCCACCACAAAAAAGCACCCAAACTTCCCCCCCACCAAAAAAAAACAAACAAACAAACAAACAAAAAAAAAAACAAAAAACAAAAAACAAACAAACCCAACCTAATAAAATCAAAACACCTGTCAAGAAAATTCCTTCTAAAAACCCTAAAACCTCCAACCCTCAAATTCCAAAATACAACCCCATTCCTATAGCTTTGAAAGCAATTGCATGGCACTTTTTATTCTCCTACAACCATCCCCTTAAATTAAAGTTCAGACTTCCAGTTTCATTCTCAGAAGTTAGAACTGTAACTATTAGCTACCTACAAAAAAGAATATTATTGATCTTGTCCCTTTATAATTCTGCCAAAAACTCAAGAGAATCTGGCTTTGTCCTAAACTTAATCCCACATTCCCTTTGCCTCAGCATTTAGAGACAAAACAGTCCTCTGGGATAGCAGAGCCTACAAAAAAGGGTGTCCATGCCAATGGCCAGCTGTTCCCAATTCTCTCATTTTTCAAAGGGACAATTTTTCAGAAAGCAGCCAAGTTCACATTTGCATTGCCCTCCACTGGTGTAATTATTTATCTCATATTATATTGAAAACAACTTTCTCTCAAACCATGACAGCTTTTTTTTGTTTTTTAATTTGTGTGGTGAAAAATAAAAATATTTGATATGATACAATATGAAACCCTTAAAACTTTCCAGTGCTTTTGTTGGAGTAGTTCACACAGTAATTCACACTCTCCTTTGAAACAGATTTTGGCTCCATTTGTGGCAGCTGGTTGAAGATGAGCAACATCTAAAAACCTGAAAATTCACAAATGCCTGCCAGATTGAAATAGCAAGATGATAGGATACCTTGTCTTTGGTAGCTTGATAAAATGGTTATGGGAACTCTGTTCTTATTTAATATGTATCTGCCTTTACAGATGCATAAATATCTTTTAATATATACCCTGTGAACTCACAGCAAGAGGAGTCCAAGAAGATCCCACACTTGTCTGAGGAAAAGCAAACACTTGAAAACTAAAGAAAATAATTTAAGCTGAAGCTTTAACAGATACTCTCTTCGATATAAAAACAGGGGTTTATAGCTTGAATGAAATGTATAGAAATAAGCTGTGACTTGAAACAGAAAAATAACCTTTGAAAGTTGCATTCTTTTCTGTTTACAGTCTGTCCCCTTTTGCCCTGGAAGGGGGTCCAGGTGTAGGACAGGTACAGCTGACAACTGAGGGAATGCTTTGTGCAAGTCATTTACTCTGCTGAACAGCACTTTTTGCCTTTAACTTGGATCCTGACAATTTTTCCAGGGCATGGTTCATTTAAAAATGCCTGGAATATTAAATTTCACAGTTCCTAAGTGGATTCCTGGCATGGGTGCTAACATAAACCTTAAAGCTGGGGGCAAATCTGGTGCCCTGTGCCATGATACTCCAAACCTCTCACGTCTACATAAAGCAACCACTGGGGAACTCCCTCTGAGAAATGAACATAAAGCTTCCAGCACGTTTTTCTCTCACCATATGTCATCCATACATGAAGAGGATGTCACTGACAACACAAGTAGATTAACCACATCAAATATTGACTGGAAAAATCAAGGACTCACAAGGCAGTACTCAGGTCAGCAGGCAGGCAGGTTTGAATAGCAGGTGAGGGACGTTGCAGGTATTGCAGGGTGTTGCACCCCCAAGGGAGGCATCTGAGCAAGGGGCTGGCTCACTGCTCCCTGTGGTACCAGGAGCAGCAGAAGCAGAGAGCTCTGCCTGCCTGCCACAGAGGTAAGATACCACCAGTCAGGTAATTAGCAACACCTCATCTCTTGCAGGGAAAACCCCCACTTGCTCTTGCTGAGCTTCTGCCAGGCTCCTGCTGTCACACTTTTCTTCTAATTTGAAAAAGAAAACTACAGTTCTGATACTCCTTGTTTGAAAATTGCTAGCCCCTGTTCTAATCAGACAAAACTTCAAATCACAGTCACCTTGATTTCAGAAAAGTTTAACTTGTAAGATAACTTTCTATCACCATTTAGTATTGGCTTATTCATGTATCCATAATGCACAGCCCTACCTTGGATAATGATTCTCCTTCTGTTTCCTTCATGTTGGCGGACCACATGCAGACTCTCACCCCTGATCATTTTATACTGGTCACAGCAGACTTTAAAGAGGATATATTTTACTACACAGATGAGCAATCATTTTCAAAACCCTTTGCAGTATTTTCCTATCCATTGTGCTTCTATTCACAATTTGATGCCATTCAAAAATAGTAGTCTCTTGTCCGTGTATGATATTGCAGCCTGACTTAGGGTAAATGCTTAATCTGAAATCATTACCACTTAATGGTGTATCCTTTCCCCTCTACTGCAATTTAAAAGAGTGACACAGAACATATTTTGGAAAGCTTAGTGTATGCCTAGCTAGTTATGTCCCTCACTTCTCATCTCCTGATCTTTAATATATTTTGGATTTTGACCCCTGTCTGTCCTGTGAAAAATTTGTGTGTAACATGAATCAACTACCTAAGGCTAATGATGTTCACTGGTTAAAGTGGCCTGGCTGTTCTGCTGGCTGAGGTCTGTTTTTTCCCCTGTGTTTAAAAATGTTTTCTGCCTTGCACTGTAAAATAAATGAAACAAATGGAAATAATGCTAGGTGGTGATTGATGGTGAGGACAGTGAGGTTAGTTTCATCTTTGTCAGTGGGGTTGGTTTCCTCTTTGTCACTGACCTTTTTCTTAATTTTGAGAGTTTCACTTAACTTACATGAATCTGACCCACTTGTCAAACAGCTATAATACCCCTCACTGACGTCACAAGGTAAGTTAAATTCAGACCCTGGATATAATTGGCCTTTCAACATCTGACTGCCTTTCAGTATACAAAAAAAAATATAAAAAAATTTAAAAAAATTAAAAAAAATTGTTGTACATGCCTTATTTTGACCAAGGAAAATTAATTAAGTCTGGTTAAGTGTCAAGGGAAACTCTCCTTTGTGTACCATTACTCAGTTGTTACCTCAAAGAGCTTTGCAGACTGTAGAATCATATGGCATTGCTGGCCTAAAAAGGATCAGGAAGGAACCATATTTCCTTTGAGTCTCTGTCAGGCTATTGCCTGTCTCTCCATGTCTAGGACAGTCTGGCCTTTAATTGAGTGGTTAGGACAAGTTAAAATCCTCAACCAACAAACTCTAGACAAGAGTAAAGTGTTATTATTCATTTTAAGAGGAACAGCTTGAAGATAATTTAAGTCATGTTTAAGGTCATAAAAGAAGTCAAGCCCATTTTTATCAGGGAATTAATATCTGTCAGTTTCTCTGGTTAGCAGAAGGTTGATTTCAAGAACTATCCCCTGCTTCTTCCTGACTTTTATCTAGGTCATCTTGATACAGGCAAAAATTCCACTGAATTTAATGTAGTTACTCTCATATAGCTTTAGGACCTCTTTCTGCAGCTTGACAGTAAGAACATTTAGCTCTATGCTTTATGTATTTGTCTGCCAACATTCTAATATTTTGCTGCTAGCACAAAAAATCAAGGATTCTGTGTCCTGGAGCAGAACCACTCAGAGAAGATAGCTATAGTGATAATGCACATCTGGTTAGAGAGAAAAAATTGTTCTTGATCCTTCTCAAAAAAAAAATTTGGTAGGTACATAACAGTAACTCCAGAGTGTGTTAATTGGTTTGGCTCACTGCCTATAGATAAATGTCTTTGGAATAAATATTACTTCAGCTATTTCAGGGTAAATTGACCTATGTGACTGGCACTAATTTTGTTAGGTCTACTTAATAAAAGGTAATTTCCGTAGGTAAAGTATAAACCAATTACAATATAATGTTTGCATTCCTGAGTTTGGGGCTCTTTTTTTTGTTTGGGGGAGGGTCTCTTTTGCTAGTTAGCTAGTATTAGTTGCTAAGATGTTAACTTCACAGTTATAAAAACATTTTTGCAAATGTAGATGGTGTTAATAACTCTTTAACCACTTCCTCCCTGTTATTTTTAGGGACAATACAGTTTACACTTATAACACTTGTAAGTCAAGCAGGAAGAAAGTACAGCTGCTTGCAGAAGTATTACATTAGCTGCATTTGATACATTGTGTCAGAGTCTGTTTATTTTTTGTTTCCCTGTCACAGATTCAGAGAAATTTTGTTGGATACAGCTAAAGGGTTCTGACGCTACAGCATCTGAGTAAGACAAGGATTCGCCCACTGCAAGAGATGCACTTGTAGCTGCCTTCCAGCCAATCACAGGTGGAATGCACCTTGCACTTTTCACGTTTGTTTTAAAATTACCCAACAGAACCTCAGGAAACATGAACCAAGTAGCCAACCTTTGTGGTGTGGGCTGGGAAGCGGGTGAGAGATGAGCTGAGAAGGAAGTATGGGGGTGGAGAGCAAGGCAGAGGCAAATGCTGTGGCTGTGTTCCTTCACCCTCAGGCCACTGTGACCGCGTGTGCTGTGGCTGCCTCTCCCCTCCCTGGGCTCCACAGGCTTTGTGGAGAGGCTTTAACCCTTCAAGTCAACCTTAAACCGTTTCGTGGGGAGCAAAAGGTGAGGCTAAAGACAGGAAGGGAATGCTGGCTTCCACAGAGTTAATTGTCCAGCAGCCTTTGCCAAGGGAATCTGGGGGATATTTCCTCCTGTTGAAATGTTACATTCCTACTGCAAAGTAAATTGGGACAAATACTGATTTTCTTTAGGATTTCCCTAAAATCTCATTCCAGAATATTTTTTTCCTGCCTTTTGTGTTCTGAAGTGATCTGCCTGAGGAGGTTTCTTGCAAAGTACATAAAATAAAGAAAGAAAAAGAAAATTGAGAAGAAGCAATGGCAAAGAAAAAACTATGTAGGAACTATGAAACTCTGGGTTTGTACATTACATTTTTGGAGGCAAGTTCTCCTCTAGGTGGAAATAAGCCTCCCAGAGGGGAACTTTTTCTGAACATTTATTGAATATAAGAAATTTTGTGTGTAGATTAAACAGAGTCCTTGAGACAGAGCTGATTCACCTCTGCCATATTCAGAGGACAGGCAACATGAGCCTCAACTTGCCTGCAAACGACAGGGGAAACAAATATCTCCTGTGTCTGGAAGGACAAAATTAACCTGCATGTGAAACCGGTGAGAGAAGAAACATATATAGTGGATAATGTTTGTACCAGAACACTGGTTCTAGGCTGGCTATTAATTTTCCTGTCCTTAATGAGGGCAAGAGCTAAAACACGGGAAATGAACAAGCATTTCACAATTAAGGGTGAGAGTAGGATGACAGTGTACAAGGAGAAAGCCTGTCTTATTGCTACGCAGTGAGGAGTCTCCGAGAGCTTGTCCTGCCGAGTGCTTTCACTGGAGCTTCACTTTCTGAGGAAACTGCTGAGTGCCATCTCTCTTGACTGTACCTGTGGAAATGGATTTCTTTCCTGCTCATTTCATATTAAATCTTAGTTTTGTACTTCAGCACTCCTTAGTTTCTATTTCATGGAGGAAGGTAGAAGTACATCAAGGCTTCTTACCATTCGCTCTTGTACAGTTCAATGTATATTTGTGACAATAAGATAATCATAAAATAAATTGGAAAAGTGATATGGCTGCAGGGATAATCCAGGCAAAATCTGAGCATGGATTGAGAAGCACATGATCTAATGCTCATCAAGATGTTGCAGTCCCTCATTTGGCATTGACATTTATTACCTCAGCACGTATTGGCAATAGCAGCTTTGCTTTCTGGCCAGATGCATTGTGGTGCACGATATTTTCCTTGTGACACAACTTGTTATAAACAAAGGAGATGGGAGATTAAAGCAACAACCATTGTCATATCAAGGAATTGCTCCCTCAGACTTCAAGATCATAGTTACTTTTCTGTTATACTTTCTATAAAATGTAACAGGATGCTTTAAATCTCAGAGTACAATTTCTGTAAATATGGTTGTTGGAAAAAAGAACACAAAAAGCTATCATAACATGATAAATTGTCAAAATGGGGGAGAACTGATTTAGATACTGATTTTATTCATTTCAGCACAGATGTAATCTACTCTCATCAGCACTGAGGCATTTATTCCCCTCACTTTAGGTTTTATAGAAGACACAGTGTGTAGAAGAGAAGTAAACCAGCCTGCTGTTTGGAAAAGGTACTCGGATAAATCCACATTGCCACTACAGTGATTTTAAAAAAGGTGAGAGTGCCATAATAAAAAGGTTAAAATGTCAGGGAATATGTCAAAATGCTTCTTTAAAATTAAATATGTAGTTGCCTACTGGCTACACAGAATTGAGCATATTTCTCAGCTGACATTTTGTTTAAGCCCTTTTCCTGTCTGTGATTTCAGGCAGTATGCACCCAAAAAATATTTATTGCCTTCTGTAGTGCAGTTTATACAGACAACCCAATCTCTATGTGTCCATTTCAATAAAACAAGAACATTCATGAAGTTCCTTTATTTACTGATCATGCAAAACTGCTAAAGGACAAAAGAAAAACAAACCATTCCCAGACAAAGTAGTAGCCTGAAATCTCTGACATGCAGTGTTAAAGTACAACTAACTTGTAAAGAAAGACCATTTTAATTATATTTTTTTAATTAGGATGGTGTACCAAGGGAAAAAAAGCCCCAGACAGCAATCCTCTTCTCCAGCACCTAGTGGCTGGGCTGAAATGCATATTTTAATTCTATTTGTAGGTTCAGAAGTATCATCAGGGATTCGAAGTACCTGCAACTGAGCAGAAATGCTACCACTTATGAAGGCCAAATTTTGGCTCATATGAAATGATGGCATAATAAATACAGAAAATATCTGTAATTCCTTTAAAAAATTTGAAATAGCAAGAAAATCTGCCTTGGTTTCCATGCATCACTGTGCAATAGAATTTATCCTAAATGTTTAGCCTGAGCATATTTATTGCTTCATATTCAAGTATAGAGCATTTTTCATTTTAAGATGAAATTCAATAATTACATATGTCACTTCAATGGTCCTTGCTTTCTCTTCCTTGAATTTTCAAACAAAATCCAAAAGGAAGCTCAGAGAGGTACAAGCTGAGAGAGAAAGCAGCTGATATGTTCCCCAAGAAGGAGGAACAGAGCAGCTTGTTCAGCTTCAGTGTGAGCTGTAATGCAGTGCAGGGTGTCCCTGCTCCCATTCGCTTTTCCAGCCAATGGTTCCACAAACAACTCTGCAATATTGTCCTGTTGCAAGCTCACTAATCATGGCCCACACTTGGGTGGCAGCATAAACAGCACAAATGTCTGTTATGGCCACAATAACAGTTTCAGCACAGGAGCCAAGGCAAGGAAGAATAGGAACTGAAGAAAATGAGGCTGTTATGCAGAGATCATTCTACTTAATAGACGAAGCTCCAGCTCCAAGAAGCTGTTCTTCCCTTTGCAACAACCTAATCAAACCTTCACTGCCTCTTGTTGTGGCACCATTATTTCTTCTTCTCTAAATCAACAATTTAATTATCTGGGTTTTTTATATGACTGTCATTTATTAGAGTAGTGAAGAGATATGGGAGCAGGCAGAACAACCAAAGAGAGGTGAGGCGAGAGGAAGTTTGTAAAAAATTAATAATTTTATGGAAAATGTTCATGGACTAATAAACTGTTTTAAAAATCCTTCTGGTGTTATTTTTGTACATACTATATAGTTTCATAGAGAACTGTAATGTATAATACCCATAAAAATCACATAGAAAGGTGACTTTTTAGTGGGAAAAAATGTTTTGTTAGAGAGAAATATTTAATTTCTAGGATGTTCTATTTTATTTCTTTAGAAATAGAGAGCTGAAAAAAAACCCTTGGCCAACAGTCTTGAAGAATACACCTCTTAAAGGTGCTAAGCAGGTCATTCCAGTTGATTATTTTCAGTTTAACAGTGTAAAGTCTAGTGCTTTTTTTAAAATTTGAGATGCCATTACATATCATGATTATAAACCCCCCAGACATATAACTACATGCAGTGGTGTAGTCAAGGAGAAATGCAAGTCAACAGAGTGAGCTTTCCTCTAATATTTCAAAATAGAAATTACCCACTTCTGCCCAAGTAGCCACAAAACATCAGATTTCAAGAACAGATAACAGCTCATTTTACCACTACCTCACTCATAATTGGGAGAGGTGGCCACATGTGCATACGTTTTTGCCTCTTTAGCATAAAAAACTAGGGAAACAATTTTTCTTTATCTTTTTCTCTGTACTTTCCTGTTCCCACACAAGTAAGCAAGGTAAGTTTGCTGGGAAACATTCCTTTTACTTGCTCTTCAGCTGAACACTCACTGATGTGATAACCTGACCATGCCTAAGCAAAAACACATCAGTGACTACACACCTATGTGCAGTTTGTTCGACCTTTTCTTTGGAGAGGAGATCACAGCCCAGGGAGGCAGATTTTGCCACCCTCTGACATGTCAAGGAGTCAGACCTTGCTCACCCTCCCCTGGATGCACAGCAGAGAGCAGAGGCACCACACAGAGGAGCAATGAACTGAAGAGAAGCAGCAGCAGGACACAGTTCTGTGCTGAAACTCTCCTAGTAGTGGCAAGAAAGAAGGAAGAGGAGAGCTGTGGAACAAATGGTGCCTAACAGTAACTCTTTCTTTCCTATAACACACTCTTTTTCAGCTCTTCCATCTGGAGCAATGTTTGCAAGGTGGATGTCACAGTCTCCCTACTCTCTGCTAAAGGGGGGTGACCCTACCGAGCCTGTCCTCTCAAAACACTTCCACCTAAATCCAGACTCCTCATTTCCCTAATCCTAGCAAGACTTCCCATACCAAAGGCGTGTATTTTGATCCCTGGTGGATGGCTCTGCAATCCAATGCTGGATGGGAAGGTGCAAATGGATAGAGAATTTTAGTAATGTGCTAATAAAAAACCCAATTAGGATCAAAATACCTTCCACAAAATTAACATGAGAAGTGACACGTTGAGTTAAATTACTCTAAGAAGTAAATGGCAAATGCCTGCTTATCTCTCTAAGTGGGACTTTGGTGAATAATCCAGCACGTTTGCTAATGATGATGAAAGCATCTTTGACTTATATATTAGAATTACCTCTCCCTTAGCCTTTGCAGGACAAAAGCTTTGCCTATTGTTGCACACCAGGCCATGACGAAGGGCATCTAAGTAAAGCTTGATTTTATGTTGACAGTCTATTGCAATTAGAGGTGAGTTCTGGTTATTTGCTTTCCCACAAGTCCATAAAAATGGTACTGCACACCTACATCACAGTAAAAAATATATTTTGTATTTCTCAGCTAATGACTATCATGTAACAACACAGATCCAAAAGTTAAAACAGCCAAAAATCTGTAAAAAGCAACTCTACTGGTTACATCTATGACACTGGCCTGGTGGAGTCATTAAACAAGAGGCCTGGCTTTAAGTTTAAAATTCAGCTGTTACATGCAGTATCCCAATAATTTTAAGGTTTGCATCAAGAGGGATGAGGTCAAGCACAGAGCTGGTGCTGGTGGAAAACAATAAACTCTTTTTATAGGAAAAAATATACTGACAGGGATAACCCTGTCGAATTACAAAAGGAAAAACATTGTGGAGATGGGAGCAAACTATAGGTTAGCCAGTTTATTAGGGCTTCTAGAATTTGTAGCTTACCCAAGAGACATTTTAGTTACAGGCTAATGAGCTGGAAAAGATATTTGAAGAAAAAGAATATCCTAGTTGATATAGTTCACAAAGCATTAGTTAAGCTTCATGAGTCTGATGGACAACAAATTATTGTTGAAACAGCTCAAATCTAAAGAACATTTTTCTGTGTCATTTGTTTCAACTTGCTCTTCTTTGTCACCTAAAATCAAGAAAATAGCTCTGCAGCATGCATTTGTGGGCCACATCAGTGCCAAGTTTACTCTCCTACCACCTCCCTTGCACTTCTTTCCTACTGGAACTCAAATGGGCAGGGACTACTTCTCTCAAACAATGACAGATTTAAGCTGGAACAGCCTGCCATTCACTAATTCAAGACCATTTCATGTTGTTCTGGCAGCATAGAAGAGCCTCAAAAGGGTAACTTACACTGCTTTAGTTTCCTGTTATACTGCCAGTGATGTATGTTCAGGGTAACCAACAACCCAGACAGAAATGTTCACAATTACAATTTTCTTGCATACAAATTATTGCTACAAATATATAACTTGGGATATTTGATCCTGTTGCCAAGAACATAGGAAGATTTACTAACTACAGTATAGTCTCTATAGCATTCCCTAAACTTGCAGGGAACCTGCAAACATAGTATGGCCTGAAACTGCAAATTGCTTTGCCCTGTTATGGACCATCATAGAATCTTAGAATGGTTTGTGTTGGAAGGATCATTTAGTTCCTGCTGTGAGCAGGGACACCTTCCACTAGACCAGGTTGCTCAAAGCTCCATCCAAACTGGCCTTGAACACTTCCAGGGATGGGTCATCCACAGCTTCTCTGAGCTATCTGTGCCAGTGACTATTACCCTCTGAGTAAAAAATTTCTCCCCAGTCTAAATCTCTCTGCCTTTGGTTTAAAATTGGTCCCCCTTGTCCTCTCATTATCTGCTCATGTAAAAAATAATTCTCCCACTTTTTTTATAAGCCACTGTAAGTCCTGAAAGAATGTTACAGAAGAACATAAGCAAACCATAGTCAAGTTTAAAAAAGATCCAGATAACCTGGTATTCTGTTTCCACCAATGCAGACACCTGAGAAACATGGTCCTCCCCTGAGTCTCTCATACCATTCAACCTTTGCCAGCTCAGGGAATTCCTGAAGTAGAGTTGGTTTCTGGGCACTGAGCATTCCTTCACAGATTTTCCTTACAGAAGTTCATGCAAATGCCTGTAAACCATCAGCATATACAAGGGAGTTCCTCAGGTCTGTTATCATATCCTTCATTTTGAATTTAGGTTCTGTTATCTCTGTTTCATGTATTTCTGTTCTTGTAGTGGATGAAGCTGTGAACAATCAATCATTATGCACTCTGTCATGTTGCTCACTGGTGTACATCCCTCAGGCTTTCCTTTTGTCAGTCTGAAGGATTCCCGTCTGTTTAATCTTGCCTTCAAGTGAAGCTGTCCAATAACTTTGACAAGCCTATTGCCATTTTCTGAACCTTTCTAGTTCTTCTAGAGCCTTTAAAATGCAAGAACCAGAACAGCATGCAGTATTCAGAGGTGGGAAATTCTCTATTGTGTTCTCTGCTCTTTTCCTCACAATTTCTAATGTTTTGTACAGCTACTAGTGGATTCATTGGGTCTGAACAGAAAAGAGCCTCAGTTTAAGATTTAATTTCTAGATTAACTTTTTTGACTGCAGTTGGGCACTGACAAGAAACTTTCAGAAAACTGTCTATATTACAAACTTGGAATCTTATTCTCTACTACCACAAGTAAATGAAGTTTGTATAAACTTGGGGGTATTTTTATCTTTCATTCTTGAATTACATTAAATTTCAATAGCCATTGTGTCATTAAGATTATGGGATCTTTCACCAATATTTCTTTCTTACTCTCTCAGTATATCAGTTAGTGTTATTTGCAAAGTTTTTCATGTCACTGCTCATTACCTTTCCTAGATTTTTTATGGATATACGGTGCAGCATAGATCCCAGCACTGATCCTGCAGAACTTTTTCACTGTTTCTTTCCACTGCCATATTATTCATTTACTCCCATCCCAGAATCACAGAATAGGTCAGGAAGGGACCACATTGAGTCACCTGATCCAACCTCCTTGCTCATGCAGGGACATCCCAGAGCACATGGCACAGGTTTACATCCAGACAGTTCTGGATCTCCAGTGAGGGAGACTCCACACCTACTCTGGGCAGCCTGTTCCTGTGCTCAGTCTCTGCACAGTAAAGAAGTCCTTCATTATGTTCAGGTGGAACTTCCTGTGCATCTTTTTCTGCCCATTGCCTCCTGTCCTATTGCTGGGCACCACTCACAAGAACCTGGTCCATCCCCTCAACAGCCTCCTGCAGATTCTTTTATCTTCTGATAATGACCATTTAACATTTTTTCATTCATGCTAAGATCTTTCTCCTCATGCCTTTGTTGCAAGGTTTCATTAAGAGACTTCAGACCCAACCCAAAATCCTCTGGAAACCCAGGTGGACTACATTGACTCAATCATTTTAAACAGAATATTTAGACAACTTTTGCGAGAACATGGTTTCTCCTTACAAGAGGGATTTCACTCCTAACCAGGGTACTATATTTCTCCAACCTTTTCCTTATGCCTCCTTACTATTCACTAATTCCTCAAATCTAATCTGTCAGCCTTTAACTTTTCCCATTAAAAATACAATGGAATGGTTGTGTTTGAATTATTACTCTTTTATTACATATGAATATTGAGTTGGTTAAGCTATTTTTCCTCTAGTGGTCTCTCCCTGTTAACCCCCACAATGGGCTTGGTTTATCCCTGGCTGGCCATGTCCTGTCTCATTGTACCTGTCCCATGATGGTAACACCCCCAGGAGGACTCAGGTGAAAAACTTGGGCATTGGGGTCCTGCTTCCTCTTTTGCACCCCCTTGAGAAGAATAAACTTCCATGCAAAAGTGCCTTCTCTGATCTTTGCATCCAACCTCGGCACGAGGGATCAGGAAACCTGTGGAAGGCAGAAGCCATCTGCTTTCTGTCATTCCTAGAGTGTTCACAATCTGGGAACAATTGCCCCTGGCTGCATGGCCAGTGCACAGGCACAGCCAGGCTCCCTCTGGATCCCAGTGTCACTGTGTCTTTTGTAAGTCTCCTCTGCTGTAATGGTAGGTTATTCAGACATGCCTACAGGATTAAGGCACTTTGGATATCCTGTCATAACAGCTGTCTATTGATCACATTGAACTGAGGTCAGCTCCATTGAAGGAAAGCTGGTCTCAGCCACTTGAGTTGGTATAACGAGGAGTAAATGAAGTCTTGCCTCATTACCACAGAGTCTTGAGTGCTCTTTATATGTTTTCCCCAGATTATAATTTGTATTGCTTCGTACAACTACTAGTGGATTCATTCAATCTGAATGGAAAACAGCCTCAGTTTAAGATGTACTGAACTTACTCATTCCTGATGTTTTATTTCCTGTAGTTCTGATACATGACCTTGTTCATTTGAAACTGGTTCTACCACTTCTATGCCTGCTCCACCACCTAAACCAGCATGTGCTATAAGCCTGAATGTTCTGCTGTCTATAGTCTTCTGATTCCAGGGTGCCTGTGTTTGTATTACAAACGGTGCCTCCACAGACCCAGTTTGTAAATTCCCACACCAAACAGGCTGGAAATTACCATTCTCATTCTTTACTAGGTTTGTTTCCTTCCTTTTTCATTTCTCAGTGACATATCTCCATAATTAAGAAAACAGCTTTCTCCCAGAAACAGGAAAATGGTACTCCTTTGAATACTATGACAAAATTTAAGGACTTACACAGAATCTCCTCATGCCCTTCAAATGAATGAGTAAAAATGTACAGACATGGAAAGCTATTGCTTTATGCACCACCTTAAAGCAAGCTATTCCCAAAATTTTCTTGCTATCTACTCATTAATTAATAGTAGGCTTTATGAAAGTTGAGGAATGCATTTGGGAAAAGGAAGCAAGATCAAATGCCCTTTATCTATCCTGTCATGCTCCTTGGAGGCTAGAAAAATCTTTCTTAGAAGATTCCAAGGCCAGTTGTGGAACCAGGCTCTTGAACAAGAATACCCAGGGTGATGGGAAGCCTCCACCACTGTTTTTGAGTGAAAACACAACCTCAGTCATTTGCTTTTTGGGTTAACAATGTAAGCTCTTTCCCACCACGTTACAATTTGAAAAACACAAAAAAAGTGCAAAGAAAGAGTCTAGAGATTTCTTTTCTATAAGTTTCTTTTTCCACTCTGCCATGGAAAGCTGAGATTTGGCCCAAGGACAGCAGAGGAGAGAAGGACTTCCAAAAGCTCTTGTCAGTGTCCCGGCTCAGTTCCCACTGAAAAAACTGAGCCTGCTGAGTCTACTGACTCAGCTGATGAGCACTTTTGAAAACACATCTCTGTCTCAGAGAGACAGTGGTGGAGCAGGGCACAAAATTTCTGAAATTTACTTTGCCTAGAGGGAAGTCAGCAAGCCCTGTCTCTCAAATTTCATTGAGGGACAGCACACTTCTTTTCTTGTTACCATACCCTGATTAGAATTCAGTGTAAAGGTTAGTGATAGCAGCATGGCTGGACATTTGTAGGCCACAAATATCCTCTTACATAATCAGATTATTTAATCTTTTCATAAAGATGCATTTCTTTATCATAAGAAGATACAGAGTTTGTTTGCTACAAGAAGTAACTGCTATAATTAATTAATAGAAGTCTGGATTTTGTATTCAGTCAAGGTTTTTATGATTCCTCAGCCAGTGACACCCAGTAATTTTATCTGTAGCTTTTGGCTGCTGTTGATACAGCACTGCTGTATTAGAAGGATTACTTTTATATATTGTTGAGCCAAAGAAGATTTTTCTTTTATGAATACTGAACTTCTGAGATGTTTTTTAATTAGTTACAGAGGAATTAATGTTTTGA
This sequence comes from Sitta europaea, assembly GCA_013400255.1. NCBI lineage: Eukaryota > Metazoa > Chordata > Aves > Passeriformes > Sittidae > Sitta > Sitta europaea. Next base: position 40,290 of record VXBS01005006.1, on the reverse strand, counting down.
AGGCATTTTTATTAAAATGGTAATCTTGGTGGTCACTATTTAGGGAGGCTGGTTGATAAGTAAGATGTATCTCGGAGAGGAAAACTATAGGTTTTTTACATTTCTTTTTAATTACAAGTCCAGGAAAAAATCTCCCAATTTTTCAGAAAACAACATATTGAAAAATAGTTGGAGGTGATATGGCTTTCTTCCAAAGGATGTAAAAGAGGCACTTCCCTGCAGAAGGCAGAGCCAGCCCTCACTCCAGCAGTTTAGATGCTCTGAGTCTTTGTACAGAGAAAACAAAACACAGGCTGCAGATGTAAAGGGAGGAGTCTGCAGCAGAGCAAAGACAGTGACCTAGGCTTGCTCTCAGTGCCTGGATCAAAGGCCTATTCACCCACCTTTGGTTTGCTTCCAAGTCATGTGGCTTGGAGTTTCTATCCAACTTCAATTTCAGACAAAGGTCCCATAACTTTTAACTGCTGGTCTGTCAGCAACTTATTTCCCTAGAGTTTCTTCTGGCTTATTTTTCCTAGATCACTGGAAAATGCTGTTCACCTTCTGAGGTGAATTCTGAAGAATTATAAAATTGTCCAGGTTCCCTTAACTATTTGAGTCCTCCCACACAGGAGATGATCAGAGACCTGATGGGAATCTAAGCCACAGGGGATCAGATAGATGCCTTGAGATATTGTTATGGACACATAGACACTTTCAATGTACAGAAAGTTTTAACAATGGAGCACACTATGCAATATATATTTTGCTCATTTTGCTTTAAAGTTTTGCTACCATACACAGTCCAGGTGCTTAATAATGGTTTTAATCAAGTGCAAAAATGTTTCTCTAGGTCAATATATATTCTTGATAATGGTGAACTCTCAGATATTTCTCCTTTTATAAATATTACTGCAGTTCAATTCTTTTCTGAGATTTTTTTGATCCTATTTGTTAGAGAGAGTGTGCATTCTTGGGCAAAAGAGATTTCCCTAAGGGCAGGATAACAGCTAAATGAAATGTAAATGCAGGGATGGCATCAAGATATCATAGAGCACAATAATATAAATATTTTAAGTCCTTCTACATTCTGTGTTATGATGCACATGAAACTGACCCAAATTTACACTGTTCTAGTGCAAAATTACATGATGCAAGTGCTTTACAAATACCATAAAATTCCAATATGTGCATACTACCCAGAGAGAGAACATTATTTTGCAATAATATTTTCAAACCAAATGGCAGTTGTGTAAATTTCCTCTGCATCCTCCAAGTCCAGAAATAAGGAAACTGTTGCCACTTAATAGTTCTGATCTCTAATGGTGCATCCTTGGCCATAGCTTATACTCCAACTTAAGAGATAATATTAGTACTTCTGTTTGACAATAACGGGAAAATAAGGTTATTACTGCAACCAGAGCTAGCCAGGAAACCCTTAAAATCTATTTTAAAAATATAGTAAGGATACCCAAGTAAGAGAATAGTGTCTAAAAGTTTGTTTTGTTGGTTGGTTACACATCTAAATGCACAGACAATGACCCAGATCTGCTGGACCCAGAGCCTGTGTGTTCATTCTTGCCTAGCACGGACGATCAGCACAACACACTTTGTACAATTATTGAGGAGAGAACAGGGGATGCTAACTCTTGCTGCTCCATCTCATAGCTGCTCTTCTCACCTGTGCTAATGTGCAGAAAATCCCTCAGAAGATAACCTTCTGTTGTAAGAAATGACTCTATGTACCATATATTGTACAACAAATGTTCAAATATCCATGACACTGCCATGTATTATTTAGTGCTTTTTTTTTCCTGGTTAAATTTTCATCTCTCAGACTTTTATTTCATTTTGTTGGATTCTTGGATTTGTGCTTTTCAAAGTCTGCAGCTGTCTTACACAAAGCTACAGATAATTTGTCCTTTTAAAAATCCAGAACATATATAATCTGAAACAGTTCACTTTTCATGCTAAGGACTTTTTTACAACTACTTGGCCTCTTGTCCTGATTTACATAAAAGGTTTACATGCCACCATCTAATTTAATGGAAATTTATTTTTTCTTCTATATAGGAGTGAAATAACAATGCTTTTATATTTTTTCAATTTTTTTTCTATAAATTGAATAACAAATCTGAGGTTTTGTAGCATGAGGTGAATATCTGACTGATTGAAAAGGTTCAAAATGATTTCTTAGGAAATTTTGGGTTGTTTTTTTTTTTTAAAGAAATGCCCTTTTTCTACAAAATGGTTCTTCCAGATAAAAGTAGTATTGCTGAAGTATTTTTGGACATTGATTTACAATCAAAGTGCTGCATATTTTTTGAAAGAATGAGGTTTAGAGGGCAGTAGCCAGAGGAAGACTGCTATGGTTTTTATAAAGTCAATAACACATTGCAAAAAGCCCAGCACTACAGAAGGGCTCAAGTTCCCTCGTGGGAAACCAAGTGGCCTTCAATCATGTGCCTCACTGTACCTGGTGTTTGAACTTCTGTCTCCTGACAATAATCATGGAGGTGGCTTCAGCCAACCCTCCTCCCACTGCAGCAGGCTCGTGATGAGGATGCAGGGCCAGCAGCTGCCCTGGCTGAAGCACAGGAATCCAATCACTCCCAGTCATCTGTCCCCAGCCCAGGTAGCCAACCCTGTAGAGGAAGGGTGCCAGGGAGGGGATGTGTCACACAGGATTTTCCACCCTTTCAACACAATCTCCCACTTCCCTTGGAATCCCCACACCTCATCATGGCTAGAAATAGCAAATGTAAATCTGTTCATTGTACAAGTAGACCTTAAGCCAGTTCATTCCTCCTCCTCACAGAAACCTGCACCCACAGAATGTACTAAGGAGAGAAGATTGTGACCTGCAGCACCAACATCCCTTCACCATCTATCCCTGCCTTTTTCTTGGCTTTTGTACATGGCAGCACTGACTACCACCTTGCTACACCCCAGTGTCCACATCACGTCAACAGAATAGAAATTGCTACAGAGAAAAATTTAGGTGGCAGCAAGGATTTCCATGAACCTGCTGAAGAGGACAGAGAGAGAAGAAATTTTGCTTGCCCTGTGCTATGCCTTTGTGCATAACCTGAAGGCAGTCAGATGCCAAGGAGAAGCAAGCCCAGGGTCTTGGTCCAGCAGCTACCTCTGTCTTTAATGTCCCATCTCTTTCTCTATGCTTCTGTTTATGAAATTGTAATGATAGTAGTAAAACAAATGCAAATAAATAATGGATGGATGAATACATCTTGGAATGAATAAATTATGGGCATCATGCCGATTTTCCAGAGTAAGAGTTATTGCAGTTCATGCTGTCATGGGGGTTTCTCCTGTATCTGTCAGTCCTTGCACTGTGGTGCTGCAGGGAGCAGCTGGCATGGGAGGGACAGGGACAGGGACAGAGACAGGGGTTTGTTGCTGGAGGCAGAGTGGTGTCAGAGGCATTCTCCTCCAGCTAGAGCCCTTGTGGAAGCAAGCATCACAGACTGGAAGAAACTACACATTTCAAAGGGAAAAAACAAAAAAATCACAGTAGTCCATATTAGCCCAAAGTACTCCTACACTTTCTGCTGGCACACAGAGAGAGCTGAGCAAGGCATACGGAATCAGTGACTTCCCAGGCTCCCCAGTAGCCCTACCACATGCCCAGCTTCACAAATGAATTGCTTCACCTTCTTTTTTGTCCCTGTGAGGTTTTCCACCTCTTTCCTTGTAGCTGGAGAAAATTTAAGATTCTCTGCTAGTAAAAAGTGTCCATGGATTTCAGTGTTTCCCAGCAGAGAACCAGTCATTGACCTAGAAACAACAAATAATAGGATCAGCTTTATCCCCCATTCAGAGATGGCAGAAACAGTTGGAGGGTTTCTGATAAGGGAGTTGAATGAAGCCTAAGCCTCAGAATGCTCTGGACAAATCATGTTTTTGCTTCAAAGTAGGAATGAGTCTGAACCAGTTCCTTGTCAAGCTTTTGTGGGTCTGGGTCTTTAGAGAGGCAAGAGCAGTAGCTGATTGGCATAAAGTTGTACATGAATACATTGGTCTGAAGGTGACAGTCCAAAATATTAGAGTCCATGTTAAAGTTTTTGGTTTGTCTCAGCCAGGAGCAACTGGACTCTGCAGCTTTCCTTGAAATAAAGTCCCAAGCAAGGCAGCAGCAGTTTCCAAGCCTTTCTCTGCTGTAGAGCTCTGAGCAGGGCAACAGCAGCAGCAGTAACAGCTCCTCCATCTTCTTCTGGGTGGATGTGTGTACCAAACAAGCAGCAGCAAGCAGCAAAAGTAGGTAGAAAGGTGAATGGATGCAGGCCTAATGCAGGCCTCCATTGAGGGTTTTAACCCTAAATTGACCAATCAGCTAAAAACATGAATCTAAAAATATTTTCTCTGCACCTATTAAAATTATTTTTTAACGTGCAAAAGGCAGTGTCAGTTCTTACACATCTTTGCTTATATTTGCATACTCTATCTATCTGTGTATGTGTTCATCTTGTTTGTGTTCTGTATTTTATCTAGAAAAGCTAAACAATATTCTGCTGTACTTTAGTTGTGTCTATGAAACATTGAAGTTTTAATTAGAGTTTAGGGCTTCCTGCTTCTGCTCAGGCAGTTGAGAAAGCATGAAATATATTCTTACTTAGACTTACTTCTAATTTACTTATTTATATGATTTAATATATCTTAATATCTCTAAAGGCTTTTAACTCAAATTCTATGCTCTTCTTCCTTCTGAGAGACTCAGAAGGGGTTCTAGCTTCTTGATTTCAAACAGTTCCAAATTTCTCTTTGTTGGGATCTGGCACCATCTAAATATAAATTCCTTGCTGCATCCAGGGGTTTGGGAAATTATATTTAAATACCTGAGACAAAGGGAAGAACTATTGTAACTTTTATACTTTAGCTATGTCCCTAAGGTAGGCACACCTGAGAAACAGGGATTTCTCAATGTGCATAATTTCTTGCAGTCTTGATAAAGCTGAGATTTGTATCAGAACAACCTTCCACATCCAGGTCTTGGATGTAATTCTGTGCACCATAGTACATGAAGTACAGACATTGGTCTTTCTTGCTTCCTTGCACCCTCCCCTGTACCAAATCCACAGATGGAAACTTACTTTTTATGTATATATGCTTTACGTGGAACTGGCCCTCAAGTTTCAGCTCTGTATATGTACTTCTGTTTATATCCATCCCATTTCTTCAATACTGGTTTCACATTCTGGTCACATTTAACCTAATAGAAATAAAGAATCCCCGAAATTATTTGATTTCCAAAAGTTCTGGTGATATAGACAGTCAAAAAGAAAGGAAGCCTACAGTGAAACCACGACCACACATTATTGAACATTGCAGAATCTATGTGAAAGACAAGGGGACAGACACACAGAAACACTTTGGAACAACATGACAATTTGGAAAACATCCCATTAAATTTACACCTTCTAAAATCTAAGCAAAATCAACCAATTTTTATTGACAACCAGCATTAGTTTCAGTACTTATAGAAGGTGTTATCTCACCTTGGGTCCTACTTCATTTTTCCCTCCATGTCTTTAATACTAAATGACAAAGCATTAAGCAAGAATTAGTGGAACAGACACTGATCAGAACTACTCCGGTCTCAGTACCTTTTCTATGCCCCTATAGTGTCCATGTGTGTTCACAACTTTTAGTTTAAAACCATTTCTACAATGCCTTCAAATTCATAACAGAAAAGGAAATATTAATTTTTTTCACTTAAAAAAATGTCTCTTCTTTCTGTTGTATCTTATGAGATTTGGTACTCAACTCAAAGAAATTTACCTCTTACCTGCTTGCAAACTCCCCAGTGGAGTTAGGAAGGAATTTTCACTCCAGAAACTTAATGGACTTTAAACTTCTCAGGGCATCCCAAGACATTTGTTTAGTTTCTTCTGGTATCTTCATTGACAAAAAGATGCCAAATTTCAAGAAAGCAAAAAGTGCTTTGAATTTGTTCTTCCTTTTGGTGACAATTATGGTTTCATCATCACATTGCTATTTTAGCTCTAAGTTTTCAAAATTCATGTCTTTAGTGTCATAGAAACACTCACTAAATTATCTTTTAAAAGCTCTGCCTTTAAGATTTAAAATTCTGTAAATGCAGATCCACAGTGGGTATGGCTTCCCTGAGTCTTGTGTGTGTTAATGAGAAAAGAGCAGCATTTTTAATACTTTTGAAAATAATAATATTATCAATAATAGAAAAGGAATTTTTACCATATGCTTTGTAGTAGTTTAAAAATAACCAGATAGGTTATCTTTTGCTGCAGAAAGATCTGATAGCCAAATTAATCTCCAATACAGTTCTGATTATTTCCATTGAATGGCATAATGGATAATGGAACACACCATTTTCTGCAGTTTCTAGGTTCTTAAATCCATAAAGGTAGACACATAAAAACATGGGCTTGAGCAATAGAATATTGTTTCCAAATTATTTGTGTTACTGAATATGTAACTCAATGGTCTGAGATGAATACTACTTGAATTTCTCATTAAGAAACTGATATGATCTCATCTCTACTAAAACACACAATACAAAATGTATTTCGAGGTAGGGTAGCTCTTACCTGTGTGACCTGAAACATCTGCAATGTTAGATTTTAAATACAGAGAGAATTTTCCTGGGCAGACCAAATTATTCAAGGGCTGGTTAAAGAAACAGGAGGTTTTAACAAAGTAATGGCTGATTGAACCCACTTCATCATAAAAAAAAAAAAAAAAATTCAAGCCTGTCCTGAATATTTCAACTTTTTCTGGTTTTACCTGTATGGTTTAGACCATAAGGTAAGTATGAAACAAAAATGTAACAAGAACAGGACACCCCAAGCCTGATGTCCTGTTACACCAGTTAAGATTTTAAGAAAAAAAATCTGCTTATTTCTTTATTTGAGTCATATATTACTACTTCTCTGTTATTCAGTGTCAAAGACTACCTGGTCTAGAAGTGTTTCATCTGTTTCACTTGAACTGAACATCCCTTTTCCTTGTACTGTACATCATTCAGTCTGCGCTTCCTTTCAGAGCAACCTAGAATTTAAGGCACAAGAATGGGGCTTTTCCCATGTTTGCTGCAGCTTCTGGAGTACAGAAACACTGAAGAGAAGCTCAGCAGCCTCTTTTCCTCAAACAAAAGCTCATTTATGCTGGTAGCTCACACATAAGGATTGCTTAATGGTGCATCAAAATCTTTTCAAAAGAGATGCAAGATTGGCAGCCAAGTGTGTGAGTGATTTTAGGTTGGGGTACAGGCAGGTGACCAAACTATTCATTTTCTGACAGCTACCTTCTGCCTCACTTATATATTGATTTCAGCCTGAGCTACTTCTAGACAGAAGCAGCTGCAATTTTGTGCATTTGCACCCCATGTTGTGGAGGCTGGCTTCACTTCTTGTCAGGTTTTCTAGAGACCACTCAGCCTGAGTATGCATTTTAGTTAAAGCAGCCGTTAATGCAAATGGAAAATGAACTTAGAATGGTATCTGGCACACTGGAAAGCAGACTTTGTGATAAATACATCTAGCACTTTAGACATCTAGCACTTTGGGTTCCTCTGGGACAGCTGCAACATCTTTGAGTGATCACTGCATCATCAAGCTGTGGATCATAGGTTAATTGGCAAGTCTGGTAACTCAATAATTGCACCAAGGCTGTGGAAGAACAGCACTGCTTCTTTACACCATTACTTTCTGCTTACTTTCACTGCTCTGACCCTTACTTTCACAAAGAAAACTTAAGCAAAGTATCATACTTGTTGGTCTACACTGATATCTCCAAGGAATTGTTTCCAAAATTGGTTATAGATTTTAGAATTTCCTTTTTTAAATTCTGATTAATTAAACAGATCAAAAGCCCCTCAAATTAAGTGAGAATTAAACATGAGTTTCTTTTCTGCAAAGAAGGAAAAAACAATACAACTGAGCTCACTGATAATTCAAATCACAGGTAAAAATTGAGATGTTGTCCTTAGGGGATTTTCTTTATGTATTAAGCAGCCAAATGGTTTAACAAGTTCTGACATGTGAGTTAGTGCCAGATACCTGCACAGCTGGCATGCTTGCAAACAAGCAGGTGCTTTTCTTCCGCTGGGTTCATTTCATAAAAAAAGAAAGCGAGTATACTTTTAGGCTTGAGCTTTTGAGGTGCAAAGGACCAACAAACAATGATAACCTCCTTGTAGGAGAGGTTCTACACTTCTCCATGGCGAGTGGCCTTCCTCTCACTGGAGTTTATTTGCTGTAAGAGAGCACAGATTCCTCCAGCCAGCTCAGCACAGCAGTGCTGAATGCTGCTTTCTAGCATGTCAGGAGCCGCAGGGTTTGTTCTGCCTGATCTGACAATAATTATCAGCAACTAAGTGTAAATGCAATGAAATTTGACCAGTATGCAAGAAAAAGAGTACAATTGTGTTTGATTCAGAAATAAGTCTTTATTTAGACCCACCTTTACTGCAAAAGTGATTACCTGAGCATGAAACAGCTAATTTTCTGGACTCTGATTATTGTAGACTGGAAAGTGCACTTTAAAAAATATTAAATTGCTAGACCATACAATAGTAATCCTGTTTCTATTTTAATGTAAAAAATGTGGTTGAAGGCAAGGAGCAGACATCATCATATTTACCAGACTCTCACTGTAGACTCTCAGGCTTTTGTTTGAAGCTGTGAATTCTTAAATGTCTTCTGTAAAGGACAAAAAACCTGAATGACTGAAGGCATCAAACTCCTTTCTTTGTAGGAAGGATGAATTTATCTGAAGAAGATCTTCATGTCAAATGTGACTGATAGCATGTCAAATAGGCATGGCACACTGACCAAGAGCAGTGAAAATCAAAGATCCCTCCCTGACAGTGGTTTAAAACAGGCTCCTCTCTGCTCTCATTCCTATACAGTAAACCAGGATCCTGCTTAGCAAGACATTTTGGGATTTTATAACAAATTTTTTGTACAATGTAATGGAATGTCCCGTTCACAGTAATGCTTCCTTCTTCCAGTCACTATTCTACTACCTGAAAGTGTTTTCATCAAGGATAGCTCAAAGGCCTCTGGCCACAGAAAGTGCAAGGGAAGGAGGAGAAAGAGAATACAGAGGCTTCTTTTCCACACCTGTGTCCATGACAATGACATCAGTGGATATACCAAGACAGCCTACATATCCCAGCCTTGATTCTTATTCCCATCAATTTGGTGCATGCAAGGACTGATCAGTAGAACACCTTAGGTGGGGATTGGTGCAGAACTTTATTTCTAACAGTGTTTGCAAAACCAGGCAGTTCCTCACAAGTTTGTGCTGACATCAGGGAGTCCAAACCCACCCCAGGCAGCAGAGAGGCCCTGGGAAGAGGCCCTTCCTAACTGTGCTCAATGTATGGGGAAAGCTCATCCTTCCCTCTGACTTCTGAAGTTGTGCATACAGAAGAGAACCAGGTTTTAATTGTAATGTATCACAGCTGTCAAAACATCTGGCCAATTAAGTCTGGGATCCCCGCTGTAAATCGTAGCAGGAATTTATGTATCTTTTTCTTATTTAAGTGTCTAAAAATACAATGCAGGCTCTGGCCTGCTCCATTCCTTCTGGGCTCCTGCAAAGAACAGACACTGAAAAATAGACCAGCTTCTCTGGAGAAGGGTCTCACCACGGGCAGCTTGCAGTAGGCATAAAGGTCCTGTAGCTTACCTGCAGCATAGCATCTCTGCCTGAGGCTGGGAAAACAGGATGGGGCTGTGCTGCACACCAGGAAAGACTCATAGGCATCAAATATGAGCAGAACTTTTTCTGTTTTATACCTGAAACCAGTCCTGCATCCTGTGGGCAGAAAGAAGGATGGCCAGTCAGAAAAAAATACTGCTGCCTCATCTTCTAGATCCATTTTTGCTAGGTCATTGATTTTGGTAATTACACAAAAAATAAATATTATAGTAATGATGATAGTTATAGCTTTAAAATAACTTTATTTTATACTAATCACTGTATTGATTTCTTTTGTTTTCATTGTAGAAAGGGTGTTTCTATTAATGTCCTTGATTGTTCATTTTTCTGTTCAGGGCCTTTTAAAAAAATGATAAAGCCATTCAAATAGTTTCCCTTTATCATTTTAACTGTCTTCTATCCAAGGTAATAAATTAATTAGGATTTTGAGTGGGAAAGTATATTTTTTATATATATATTCAAATATAAGTTATTTCAGCAACCATCTAACTCTACTCTTATTTTTCAATACTCTACTGGTAAAAATAAGGCTGAAAATTTATTACAAGAACCATATGAAAGCAATAAAATAAAGTAAAATTATCATAAAAACAATCACATATTTTATAGAAAACAGGAGTATAAAATCACTTTGTGTGAGGCTTCTTTACCACAAAGAAGTTCATCATTTAAGAAAAGACAACATTCTGCTGTGTATAAGCATCTACTGTGTTCAACTTCTTGTGACCCATATGGGAATGGGAATAAGTTTCACTATACTCAATTCAAAAAGCTTGCTCATCACTGGTCATGCCAGCACAATCTTTTAGTGCCACTGGTAGAGTAATTTGTTGGTTCTTATAAGTTTCCAAGTGTTCTCTCTTTCTTTTTACATTCTGTAGTTTTAGGCTTTTTGCATACTCCTTCCTTTAGCTGAAAAAAAAATCTCAATTTCTAAATACTCTAGGACTACTTTATTTTATATATATATATATAAATATATATATATAAAATAAACTTTTGGGCTGTGGTCAAACTGAATGCATAAACCCCACAATTTAAGAAGGTAAAAACAAATTTAATGTTACACTGCTTTGGAGAGACTTTCAATTAATTTGACCAAGATAATATTTCAGATATTTCCCCTTGAGATGCAACTTGGAGTTCATACACTTCAAAAAATACTATGTGGGACCTAGGTGCCTTCTATAATCCTTGATATATAGCATTATTTGACTTATATTACAGGGAGGATCTATGAGTGTCTTTGGGCAGTAAATTCAAATTAGGTCAGCCACATTTTTCCAGTTTATCTCCCCTGTTTTATTACAGGATACTAAATAATGCAAACATTATTACCTAGCACCCCTATGCCCCATCCTGTATCTCCATCCTAAAAAGAAGTTTGTTAATCAAAGTGGAATTCTTCTCTAGGCACGTGCATAAGCTCTGTGAAATACAGCATGGCACCTTCAGAGGACACTACACCTTTCTGAATCATTTTTGTGCAATAGAGTCAAAGGGAATTTTTTCTTTCCAAGCTCTACTCTTGTAATAGCATGTGTTGTGATTTTAAAAACACATATAACTATTCAACTTGGCAGGCTAATAAAGAGCAGAATTAAAACCTCCTTGAATTTTTTAATTTTACTGTTTTTAGTGGACCACAATTCTGTTTTTCACTAAGCTCTCTGGTTACATTATTCTCTCCAGTTAGAGAACAGCTTAGTACTGCAGACTAGACAGTACTGTAGACCACCCAATATACCCACTGTATATTTCATTTTTAAAGTTGCAGTCTGTGACAAAATAGAAGGAAGGAGTTGTCACTCTTAACTTGAATTCAGAACTCTTAGACTGCTGTAGTTACTGGGATGGGGAGAGAAGTGAGCACAGGAGGAAGTAAAGCAAAAGGAACCAGAGGTGCAAACCTTTCGTTTCTCATCAAAAAGAAATAACTGTTGTTCACACAAAAGCAGACTGCTTTAAGGATATGAATATCAGTCCCAAGAAAATTGTAAAAATATCAGGCTGGAGCATACCTTCTCTGAAGCTCAACATAAACAGAATGTGTTTTCCCCCTTCGCTAATTTTCTTAGCTCTTGGCTCTCTTCCCGGGCAGTAGTTTCTTAGGCTGGTGTGTTGTGATCTAAATTCTAGGCTGGGTTAGAAGCTAACTTGAAATGCAAAGTAAATACCTGTGCTTTAAAGTCAGCCTTTCCTACGTATTAAATGCACTGTTTCTCCTAAACAATCTGTGAATTTGATCACAGCAGTCACCCTGTTTCCCTGTGCAATTACTCCACTGGTGTTCTAAGAGACCTATGTGCAGAACTGAGATCCTTCACTCCTCACCAAACTCCCTGTTGACATCTCTGGAAATTTTACTTCTCTAAGGACTGTTGGTTCAAAACCTTCACAATCAGTTTTTCTCCTTCCCAAACCATCATGTCTGATAACCTGAAAACAATTTTTTCCAGACAGTCTCAGAAGAGTTTAAGCAAGTGCCGGCTTGTCNTTTCTTTTTACATTCTGTAGTTTTAGGCTTTTTGCATACTCCTTCCTTTAGCTGAAAAAAAAATCTCAATTTCTAAATACTCTAGGACTACTTTATTTTATATATATATANGGGAATTTTTTCTTTCCAAGCTCTACTCTTGTAATAGCATGTGTTGTGATTTTAAAAACACATATAACTATTCAACTTGGCAGGCTAATAAAGAGCAGAATTAAAACCTCCTTGAATTTTTTAATTTTACTGTTTTTAGTGGACCACAATTCTGTTTTTCACTAAGCTCTCTGGTTACATTATTCTCTCCAGTTAGAGAACAGCTTAGTACTGCAGACTAGACAGTACTGTAGACCACCCAATATACCCACTGTATATTTCATTTTTAAAGTTGCAGTCTGTGACAAAATAGAAGGAAGGAGTTGTCACTCTTAACTTGAATTCAGAACTCTTAGACTGCTGTAGTTACTGGGATGGGGAGAGAAGTGAGCACAGGAGGAAGTAAAGCAAAAGGAACCAGAGGTGCAAACCTTTCGTTTCTCATCAAAAAGAAATAACTGTTGTTCACACAAAAGCAGACTGCTTTAAGGATATGAATATCAGTCCCAAGAAAATTGTAAAAATATCAGGCTGGAGCATACCTTCTCTGAAGCTCAACATAAACAGAATGTGTTTTCCCCCTTCGCTAATTTTCTTAGCTCTTGGCTCTCTTCCCGGGCAGTAGTTTCTTAGGCTGGTGTGTTGTGATCTAAATTCTAGGCTGGGTTAGAAGCTAACTTGAAATGCAAAGTAAATACCTGTGCTTTAAAGTCAGCCTTTCCTACGTATTAAATGCACTGTTTCTCCTAAACAATCTGTGAATTTGATCACAGCAGTCACCCTGTTTCCCTGTGCAATTACTCCACTGGTGTTCTAAGAGACCTATGTGCAGAACTGAGATCCTTCACTCCTCACCAAACTCCCTGTTGACATCTCTGGAAATTTTACTTCTCTAAGGACTGTTGGTTCAAAACCTTCACAATCAGTTTTTCTCCTTCCCAAACCATCATGTCTGATAACCTGAAAACAATTTTTTCCAGACAGTCTCAGAAGAGTTTAAGCAAGTGCCGGCTTGTCTTCTTTGTTTTGGTTTTTTTTTTCCTCATAGAAATAGTCAGAATAAAACACCACAGTAAATCTGGACTTATTCCACTGCCTTTGAAGGATCTAATCTGCATTTATTTCTGTATTACTGAGTTGAAATCCAGCTCAGTGGGACTGCTTGCATGCAAAATTTGGTCCTTGTAAAATCTCATTAAATTGTTTAAGAGCTACCACATAAACCGGAATGAAAACGTAATCCTGAGCTGAAATCTAAGCAACTGATGATATTTTTCAGCATCATGCTGTAGAGCAGGAAAACGATTTGATGATAGTAGCTGGGTCAGCTCTCAAAAATATAGTTTAAGTTTAGTTTCCCACACTAATCAAGCTGTATTAGCATTAAGGACTGCTGGTCTTTCCCCTCTCCCCCTCTCCCCAGGGCTGGTATATTGATGGAGCAAAAAAGGGTAATGAATTGGACTGTCTGGTATAAACAAACCAAATAACAGATGCCTCTGCAAAGGTTTGAAAGGGATATTGCTTCATCTTCCTCAGCAGAGAGAGCACAGCTCCAAAAACAGATAAAAGGATTTGGCAGAAGGTTCAAAGGAAAAAGACGATGATTTCCTCCATTAATTTTTACCTTTTAATCTTTTCTTTTTCTTCATACTGCAATCTCTCTTTTCTCCCTGTCAGTGAGTTTGTTCTGGAAAAATACCCTTCTTTAGAGGTCTTAACTGAAGGACAAAACCTGACAAGTCAGAGGTCAAAACCCATTCAGCTCTCTTCTTATCAAGTCTCTTTTCTGGAACCAAAAACATTATTTTCCTAGTATTTGAGAGTCTAACTGCTATCTCTTCCAGCAATTTCTGGGACACTTGTATTTTGGATGCTCATCAAAACCTGCTTGTCTCTTGCAACTGAGAGCATGGAAGCCTTGCAGGACATGTATTTAACTTCATCTGCAAAACTTCAGGTAGGTAGGAGAGTTCCTAAATCACAGCTGTGGTGAGTTTGCAGCAGCACAGGTAAAAGGCAAAGGGAACTAATGACAACACAGCTGGGAATGGCAATTAGAGGTCTTCGAAGAGGAATAGGAGACAGCAGTAACATAGGTAAAAAATGGACCAGAACCCCTTAACAACCCTGACAGTTACATCTCTGCTTGTAAACAACAAACCAATTATTCAGAGCAGCCATTAAAAGAACAGCTAAAAGTGTAGAACTTACTGAGAAAGACAGAGGATGATAAACTATTTTAGTCTTGGAAGGCAGACTCCTCTTTATTTCAATGTCAGTCAGACTTACTCCTTTGCTCAGAGAATACTGAAAACAAAACACAAGGTTTCAACTCCTTGATCAGGAACTACTGGGTTAGAATATGTAAGAGGAGATTAAATTACCACAAAACAGCAAGAGAAAGCTTTTTTCTTTTCTGATTTTTTTTTTCAGTTTGGTTTGTTGTTTTTTTTTTTAATCTATGTAACACTACAATGTAAATTTTTTTAAAAAATAAAGTTTATCTGGATTAACAGGCTGAACATGGGATGTTTAAGGACAGCTCTATGTGGGATCAGACTGCCTTACATCCCTTTTCCAGCAGGTGGTAAGCCTGGTCATCAAGTCTTGCAGGAATGCATAGGGAGAGCTGTTGGTTGGGATCCTTGTCTGGTGACTGGAGGAATAAGGACACATGAAGGAAAGCCTGTGAGCAGCAGATAGCAATGAAGTGGGACAGTCTGAGGCTTCAGGTGTCCTGTGCAGTGTTTGGGGTGGCATGAGAGATCATTTATTGTTTTGAGTCCTAGAAGAGTTGTCCACAAGAGAATCAGGAGGCTTTGGTGTAGGTGTTCCCATGCTTGTTTAGGCCAGTACTAGCACAAGTTCCCATGGCTAGTCTATGGGACAACCAGTGGTGTCAGATGTTGGTCATCATCAGCCCACAAGTGCTGCCTCAGGGGTCTCCTTCATTTACTGGTTTTTCTGAAGTCGTTGATGGCCCTTAGTAGAAAGGTGACTTCTGCCTCATATGCACTGTGGGAAGGTTTCTTTTGGTTAAGCTGAATAAGGGTCAGCTTTGAGTCAAATCTGTCCTGAGCTGTGGCTCTGAAAGTAAAAGGGAAGCAACACCAAAGAGGAAGCAGACAAAATGCCACAACTTGTACTACTTTCAGGAAACAAGTACATCCATTTGCACTAATGCTAACCAGGTGCTGAGCAAATACAGAAACCTAATAAAATCTAATGGTGTCCTTTAATACCCTCTTTGCACTGTCAATAAAAAGAGTTGAGCAATGGTGACCTGGATCTCTCTTCTCCACAAAGACTACAGTCAATGAAACAGTCTCCATTTTACCTAAGCTCTCTTAAAAGACTTCAGCCAATAAAAGCCCTCAGCATTCTGTGTTTGTATTTATTTCTTCACATTCCCTAAAATCCTACAATTTATGTAATAGGAGGCTGTTACTTGGCACACATCTCCCCTTACAATATGCTCTGCACAAGGCTATTTCAGTAAATAATAAAAAGAAGAGAAGATCCCTTCTCTTAGTGGCTGCTTGGGCCCAGGCTACCTGTATAAAACATACAAGCCCACAATAGAAAGTAAAATCTCACCAGAAACAGGCTGGCTCTCCCTGAATTATGAGGGTTTTTTTTCCTACAATCACTTTGTTAAGAGCAATCTGTTGTTCAAATGAAAGTCTTGTTACTCAACATGGGAGAAAGAAGCATTTATCTACCATTGTCAAATAATGAAGATTTGAGAACAAGACTGGACTGTACAAAGATGCTAAATATACAGGTAATATTGACAGCCCACTACTTATTTTCCTTCCTAAAATTAACTGCTAAGAATGTGATTATGTTCTAGGTACATGACCATTTTCAGGAAGAGAAATATTGTTGCCTGTGAGCTATAAAAATCCAGGGATTTTTATGCTTCACAGAGGAAGCAAATGCTATTGGCTTCTGTACCAACTGAGAAGAGGGGAGTGAGTCAGCACATTGGAGGAATGGACCTCCACTCTCCATCATTCTCTGCCTGAGGGTGATGGCTGCAAGGTTCAAAATAAGCAAAATCTCCTCATTTCTTGCTTCTGTACAAGGAAGGCAGTCCTGTAGCTCACTTAGGAGCTATTACTAATAAAAACACCTCTGTGAAAGAGCATTTAGTCATGACAATCTACACTTCAGCAGAGTATGGAAATTACTGTAGTAGAGAAGGTTTTAAATAAAATTAAAAACCTTATTATAAATGATAGTTAAAAGTTTTGGAGAGGAAAAATGTGCTCAAAACACAGCCCTTACTGGTCACATTCTGAGGATCCAGAATTAGTTACCTTCCCTGTAGGCAGTTTAATTTGAAAGGGCAAGGATTCCATAAACATAAACATTGTGACTGAACTGCCTTTAACATCTCGGAGATGGTGGCTGAGCATAAGGGCACTTTGAAAGAATCATCTAGGGAATGTGAATGTTTTCACTGCCTCTGTGGTGTGTCTTCTCTTAATAAAGGAATTCAGTCTCAAAGCCTGCTACCAGCATCTTTTTTTAACTTTGGTGAACGACTGAATGCAACGTTTATCAATCTGAAATGGAAAAAAGCAGGAAAATGCACACTGGTACCATTGCCTGCTGACACATTCGGTCATTATGGCCCCAATTTTCAGTGCCTGCATGTAGCTTCCTACTGTTTAATTCTTTCTTCTTAGGCTGCCCATGTCACACATTCCTCAGTCATCTTTTAGAGCAGTTTTCACACTCTCCTAGCACTAAGATGCAGCTAAAAGCATCACCAGAAGCAAGGACAGGCATGCCCTGCTGCACTCAGTTGCACTCCTGGAGTCCTAGAAGTGGCAGTGAAGCTATGTTACCTGTCCTAAACCATGGAGAAGTCATGTCCTATATAGCTAATAAATTCTTGGAACAATTCCTGCACATTACATAGGATCCAGCAGGCAAATATACTCATTTCATAGCTTAATTTCAGTAAGTGACCCTAAACTGATTGTTTTTTCACTCCTCTCATCTAATTTAGGAGTTAGGCAGAGCCACCATTGCAGTATTGGCAGGATCAGCTGGAAAGGACAAGCTGTGAGGTAAGAGAGATGGGTGCAAGATCTTGTGCAGCAATACACCCATGGCAGACTCATGGCACTGTGGTGATGGGGGAGGCACAACCTGGTGCCTGAGGGTGGAGGGAAGAGGGATAAGGTTGACCCAGCAGCTAGCTGGGAAAGCTCAGTGGCTTTTGCTTTCCCATCAGAAATTGCTAAAACTTGAAATATTTTAGTTTGCTGTTAGGGGAAGGAGGATACATCCCAGCATCCAGGGTGCTGAGTACCCATTGCATCAGGAAATGACTGGCTGACATAAGCCTATGTTTTTCCAGCAGGATTTAAAAGAACATTTGATTTTAACTCACTATCTGATCATTCAGTTGTGAAATTATAAATGCATGAAATGCTACGAGGTGGGCAATGCTAGCCTGACCCAAGATGATGTGAGCTGTATCTCAACCTGCTTGTAAATACCCTTTCTGAACTGCATTATCCAGGGTCATACATGAGACGTGTCTTCTGAGAGTGCCAAGTAAAATTCGTACATGTTCTTAATCAACTTTGTTCAAGGAAGGCCTTTAAAGTAGCTGGAGAGGCAGGTCATGCTTATTTCTGCATTTAAAAGAGAAATAAATGCAAGCAACAATTCAGCCAATGCTCCCCGACAGACCAGTGCCCCTCAAAAGGGCATCCTGCTCGGTCACATTAATGTGCACCTATGCTCAGTGAGAAAGAGCTGCCACTGCCAACAGCCATGGTGGTGCTCTTAGTGATATTTTTAGAACAGGAAAGAGATCCTAAAGATGTTAATTTGATTTAGGCAGATGACCAAGGCAAACTTTTCACCAGATTCCCTCTCAGTCACATGAAAATGGTGCTGTGTCTTGAAAATGGTGCTGGATTTCAAATTCTCACCCATTTAGCTCTCCAGAACCAGAGGACTTTTGATACACATACCAGATAAGAAGCCAATAGCTCCAAAATCAGCGCTTCCTCTGCTTTTGTACCTAGTGTACCTGTTAGGGCACAAACTCTAAAACCTTGACCATGAAAGAAGAAAATCAACGTCATTCTGCATCAGAGAAAGGATGGGGGAGGAAGCACATTTTACACACTCCCAAAAATATTTAATAGGCTCTTTTTAAATTTACACGTCCTGATTACTGTGACCTCTATAATAACTTACATTCCAGTTCTTCCAATTTCAGCAGGAAGGAGACATGCCAAAGAAAACAGAGGTTTTGGAAAGTGATTCATAAATTGGTATTATTACTTGTATCTGTTGAGGCTTGTTCTTTAAAGCTGTATGTTTGTTTTTGAAATCCAGTATATAAATATCTGCTGTCATCTCACTTTACCAAGTTTACCATGGCTGGAAAACACAAGGGAGGGGAAAGCAGTGGGTTCATTGTGCTGTATCTCTAAACAGTAAGAGGAGAGATCATTTTACACCTGACGTTTTCTGCAGTTCACAAGACATGACCCAGATTGAATGTCCTTACATTCAAAAAGCAAACTTGTAGATTTCTAAAAAATATTTTTAGAATATTTCCTTTTTCCCTTCATTATTTTAAATCCTTTTTAAACCTCCTGGTTCTCTGGTTATGTTAGATGTCAGACAGCCTCACTAGAATTCTTGACATGTTTCTCTAAAGTGACCTTTATCTTACACTGAACAAAAAACTTCAGAGAGTAAATATAAGGTCTTCTTTTTTCCATGTTTATCTTGCTGCAGGCTGCATCTGATCACATAACTGGCACCACCCCCACTTTACAGGAATTTTTCTTATTTAGAGAAAAGTCAAGTAAAACAGCACAGTAGAATCAAGTCGTAACAGATACTGATTACCCAGTGTCTCCCTCAGACAGTAATGAATCACTTCCTCAGTGCTGTGAAAAAGGGGCATCGAGTTGCTGAAGGTGCCTGATTTCAAAAGAAACCAACTAAGGGACATACTGAAATTGTTGTATTTGCTGAAAAGGACACAGAAAGGAAAAAAAAAACCAACAAAACAAAAAACCCAAGCAAAACCAAAACTAAAAACCAAACCAAACCAAACCAAAACCAAACACAACAACCCACTCCCCCCACCATAAAAGCCCCCAAACCAAAACAAACAAAAAAACTCAGGAACTTGTATGGCTAGTCATTGCTTTTGGTTTTTGCACTACAGAGTGTAGACCATTTTGGAGGCTAGAAATTAAAGCCAGAATAACTGAGCACAAATTATCAACTACTACAACTTCCAGAAGATCATCCCATATGACACCCTCAGACCAAGGACCTTAGAAACCCTGCAAAGCCATTGACAAGAGCTTTACTTTTACCCTAGTTCATCCCCCTGGGACTCTCTCAGCATGCAGGTGCTGATGGAAAAGCTCTTGCAGGCCACAAAGCTTGGGCTCATGCCCCACAAATTGCTTTTGCAGTGGGATCCTCTGGCCCTGTCGGTCAGACAGTAACCAAAGGAAGAGAAAGCATCTGTCCCTAAGTCTTAAACCATCTACTGTCCTTTATTTTTGGAGTGATGTGATGATGTGGAGCTGCCAGATCTTACAGTGTGTCAAACGTGGAGTGGCTACAACACAGTGGGAGATTAATGGTGCCACAGGTGTAGCTTGCAAAGTTCTGCAAAAGGCCTGTTCTTGCACTAGCCAAGGCAATGGCTCCTTCACTACAGAGAGCAGCAGGATGAAGACCAGGCTCTGTGCTTGTAACTTTTGAATTCCTCCTACTGAAATAGGCCACATACAGATAGTGTTGTCATTTTTTATTAATCACAGGTAACATAATTCTGGTCACTGCTATAGGCTGTTTTGTCGCTATATATAGTCTTGCAACTTTCACACAATTTTTGCAAAGCAAAATGAGAATGAGGAACCAATCCCCTTCAAAACATCTCAGGGCTTTGAGGAAGAGAGCTTTATCTATGTGTCTAGAGGCTAATTGTTCAAGTCCCAGCTGTTCTGCCAAATGTGGTTAATATTTCTCTGTCCTTCACCACTCAAGACATTACATCCAATTGCACAGTAACTATTATTCCCCAGTTCTGCAGAAAAAGGAATTCTAAAAGTGATTTGAACAGCACTGAAACCAGGACTCACAGGCCAGTAAGGGCTCCTGCATAGACTGAGAGGCGAATTCAGATGCTTCTACAATAATTTTCTTCCTATGTATTAAATTAATATATGACTTCAAGATTTGTGTTAATATATGTTTTACTTCTGTATTTTTTTTACTTTGCTTGAAACCATCCAGGTCTTTGAGAACGAGCTGTAGCAGCCTCCTGGCTTCATTGGGATTGTGCTTCTCAGGCTGCAGCATATCCTTCAGCAGTGCATGACCTCAAACCAGTACACAAGCATTGGGGTGCTTACTGCTGCTACTGGCAAGGATGGCAAGTGGCAAGAATGAAGAAATAACATTAAGCACCCTTTGAACTGGGCAGCTTCACTTACAGTCCCAAAAACAAGGTGATTTGGTCTGTGCAAAAATCCAAAAAAGATAAGAACTTAATAGAATAAGCCTCTTCCCAGAACCCAAAGTGTGGAAAATGAATGATACAGCCTGTCACCTCTTGATACCAAATGAAACCCTGCCTGGCTCAAGCAGGGATTAAAATTTATTCCCAGCTAATTGATGTTTGGAGTCAGCACACTAGATTAATTAGTCTCAGCTCCAGATTCATGTGTTTGCCTGCACAGCTTTGAGGTAGTTTTTTAGGTCAGACACAAACTCTCACTGAGTGTTTGTGCAATGCCAAGCACAAGAGACAGCAGAAAGCTCCTGGTAGTAAATACACCATTGGGACTGCAACCAACTCGATCTGAATTCAGAATACTGGCAAACTTACTAAAATTTTACCTCCCAGGGTCAGGCTGGTGGGAGTGCACAGAGCAGCAGACAGACAGAAAAACAGGGATTATTATCATTTAATGTTGTGGGCTTTGGTTTAACTTTGTGATAATAACATTTTTCTGCTGGTGGTGTTGTAAAAGAGTGGGCTATCATGATCACGTCATTTGTCCCAAAGCACAGCAAAATCAAATGTAATCACAACTGATCAAAACTATAGAAAAGGAAATAAAATTAAAGAGGCATCCCAGAGTATTTCAGTAGCTGTTATGCCTACCCATTTCCATATTTCTTCTTTCTGAAGGAGCGATGACAGGAAAAAGAAGTGGTTTAATTCCAAGCTTGAAGAAAAAGGCATATTGTGATTTTTTCAATTAACCAAAATTTTTGTAACAGGAGTCCACAGTCAAAACATGTCAATAAATTATAAATGTTTCCATTCTGTTAATTTATGCAAAGACTTTTAAAATAGAAGCAAAACCCAAGGCACCGCACTCTGCAGCTGTTCAACAAGACATTTACATGTTTTCCAAAATAATTTTCCTCACTTTAAAATAAAGTTTCTTCAAAGTAGAAGATAAAATGGGGATGGGAGAAGAGCTATCAGACAGAAATTTTTTTCCTTACAAAAACTGTTTCAATAAAACATTTTTTTATTAGCCTTGAGTACGCATGCTTCTTTAAAATTACCTGGAGAAAAAAGATGGACATCAGAAGGACTGAATGATATTAAACAAAATTCCAGTTAAATAAGTACAACAGGCAGTTCTTTCTGATTTAGTTAGTACCATTCTTCCCTTTGGGGGACTTAACCCCAACCAAAACAATTGTCTCAGCTCATGAGAAATTCAAGATGAGCTGCTATAACAAACTGCCAATTGCAATTCAGCCGGGATTTCATCCGACTCCAAAAAGCAGCAATCATAAAAGTTTTACATTGGAAAATACATCCTGTTACTATACTTTAGGGCTTCATACTATTCCAGCTAGTTCTTCCATTACCAGTCCTCAGTCTACCAATTCTGTCTCAACAGCCCTCAAGTAGTCTCTTTCAGAATATCTCCATGTTGTACTCAAAGTGTTTCCAGAGCAAAAATTTTGTTGTTCTGAGCGTGGAATCTGTGACGTGTTTCTTCCTGCACAATTCCATCCTTGGCCATTACACATACTTGCTCCCAAGCTTCCTATAACATGGGAGCCAGTTATGATGAAAGGGACAATTGATACCACCTGAAGCTGCCCTGCCATGTCCTCGAAGGTCACTGTACTCAAGAGACACACTTGAGTTGTGTCCTCAGACATTCTTTGTATTCACAAGGGTTATATTTATCCTGTAACATTTCTAAGTGAATATTGCCAAATTTATCTTACCGTACAACTCAAAATGATGGGGCTGTAGGCACACATCTATGCTGTGTGTGCCATAATCCTACAGGCACCACATAAAGGTGGTCCCAGCAGCACAGCTGGCTTTGTTAGGAGGCTTGGCAGGGAAGTATTCAGTAGGGGGTTAGTTCTCTGAATTGGAAGCAGGAAAATGTGACTGTAGGAAACTGCAGATAAGCTGGACTGGATGGACTAAGAACTATTGGCAGAGTCCAAAAATACATTTGATGGAGCAATACTCAAAGGTTTACAAACTGCCTCATAAAACTTTAATTTTTAGACTTACTTGTAGTGTCTTCACTACACTCAGAAACATAAGAAGGACAAGAAGAAAGAGTGAGGTTTTGTTGCAGTCTCTCACCCCTTGCAGTCCATGGAGCAAAGTGCAAATATTTTTCTCCACTCTTTTGAGGTCAGGAAAGGGAGAAAGGGGCATTTGTGCATTCTTGCTCCAGTACCAGCTTTTCTAACAGCTAATGCATAATACAAAGTTTACCCTGACAAGTTATTTGAATATTGCTCTCTGAAAGCATGAAGTACTGCAGTTAAACCTACAGCACCAATAGCATTGCTGTGTGCACTGGAGCCAATTCCCAGCTGCCAGAAGCTCTTCCAGGAGGTGCTCCTTCACAGTATTTATAAACACCTACACACACCATTGAAGAGGATTACAAAGATTTATGAAAGGGGAAAAAAAAGCCTACAAAACTGAGCATTTTCTTATTAGATATGGTGGGTTTTTTTCCTTCTGGGGTTTTCATTTCTGGCAGAAAAAGAAATAGAAATATGGTAAACATGCTTTCTTGGTTAATTGACTTGCAGCTGCTGGCAGATAAACTCACTTTATTTCACCCATCTGTTCTATCACCTATTATGCTTAGAACAGCTATGTTTCATATGATTTAAGGACATTCCAATATATTTTCTTATACTGATTTTTTTGTATTTCACATCTTGCTGGTAAAACTGCAACATGGAACATTGGTTAATAAGTATTGTGTAATTCTCAAATGGATTTAGTAAATCACTCTTCTACTATGGTCTTTCAGCAAACACAAATAGAAAAAACAAGGGAAACTACACAAGACATTTGTAATAAAATCATCTAAATTACTACCATTTAAAATGTTTATATAATACTAATACAGCATTTGATCATGAGAGATAAGGAAAAAATGAGTAGGAACAAAATTTTTAAAACCTCAAGAGATCATAAAAATTATCCTTTATATACAAAAGTCTAACCACATCACACAAAAGTGATTGTAGTGGTAAAAAGAAATGCATGACAGCTGATTTTTTCCATATGTATGCTATTTGCCACTAAGCTCTCTATCAACACCGTGTGGTAATATCAAACTTCTGCAGGATTGAGACGTAAGTGCTACATGTTTATATCTACATTTACAGCACAAAAA
The DNA here is from genome assembly GCA_013400255.1 of Sitta europaea. Taxonomy (NCBI): domain Eukaryota; kingdom Metazoa; phylum Chordata; class Aves; order Passeriformes; family Sittidae; genus Sitta; species Sitta europaea. Next base: position 16,296 of record VXBS01005006.1, on the reverse strand, counting down.
GTAGTCCCCTTCTCACCCAAAACCTTGCTGCCAGGCCAGTCCTGGAGGCTTCTGACAGAGGGTCAGGATTTTCCTGTTGGAGGAGAAGTTCCTGTCACTAAGGCATTTTCCACTTGTACTCACATATATTGAATCTGGATTTGTTTAATAATAGGGCTTCAGTTACTGTTTATTATAGAAAAATAAAACTGTATTAAAAAATAAAATCTGTACAACTTTCTGCTTCTGTCTTGCGTCTTCTACTGGGAACCTCATGTCTTAAAGCATCACCTTAGGGCCCAGGTTAACAGGAACCATTTCAAATGACACGCCAGAAGTTAAATTTACAAACACACAGCTACTCTGTCACATAAAAGAGACCTTCAAGATTTGTTCAACACAGCAATTATCCATGAAAGCAGCTGAAATATGTGCAGATCCAGTTGATTTCAATATAAATCTGACTTATTGTCTCAAAAAGATATATACCAAATGTGTTAGTTTATGAATTAAAAATAATTTCTTATCCTCTGCCTCCTCTTTTTTCCTACCATCAGATCCTTTGGACAGGATTATGAAACTTTAGTTATGTTACTCCTTATGCACTTTGACCAGTATATGGGGTTTGAAGGCCAAAACATCTTTTATGGAGTGTTGATAGAAAAGGGAGAAGAAGGTCCACTGCACTTTTCTCTGCAGAGGTTCAAAGTCATATGTTGTTTTTACTCTTAGAAATGTAATGTCATAAGAAGCACTTGATTTGATTTACTTTTAACAGAAGACACGACACCAATTGACTCATGTATTATAAAAATGCACACTTCCTTTTGATTTCACAGCACTCACTTGCAGGAATACGCTAAAGGAAATTTATTTTTTATATCAGATATACAAAAACGGAATCTTTGGTTTGTTATCACGAAGAACTGTAGAAACATGACTCTTTCCCACTATAAAAATGTGTCTACTTTGCCAATGTTAAATTATTTCTGGCTTGGTCCTCTGAAAATGTGATTACAAAAATAGTCCCTACTTCAGCAACAAATCCACTCTTGAAATGCGATCAGAGTCACATTTTAGTGATAAAAGCAAATTTTCTTCCTCTCAGACTCTAGAGCTGTAACAGGTAAAACCTCTGCTCAGGAATCCAAGGACAAAAGTCAGATATATTATAACTGAAATAGTAAAGAGTGGTGCCTGCAGGGTGCCAAGATCCCGGTATTCCCAGTATGGCAGTGGCAGTGCAGGGGCTCAGTGGTGCAGGGTGTCACTCAGAGACTTTATGTCTTTGTCTGTCATTTGTTATCAAGCAGAGATATGTGCAGCTGAGACTTTGTTAATGAGGTATGAAGGCTACTTCCCCACACAGTCTCAGGATCAAAGTATCCTTGTTTACCTCTGATTTTATGTGTTGTTTTTCTGGCTGCCAGTCATGGCTGTTAATCAAACACAGCCGCTCCTGTGTGTGCAAAGAGAGGAACTAGGGCTCCAGGGCTAAATGTGCATGCATTTTAGTAGCTTCTAAAAAAAGTATGTAAGAACTTCCCTTAATAAGACAACAATTACAGCACACAACTGCAGGACCTTCCTAAAACAATCTACAGCAGCAAGGGAGAAAGGAGTCCTCTTTACCAAGAGGGAACTCTGGAGGGAAAGTGGCCATAAGACCTCTTTATTTAATGCTTCTTAGCCTCCAAAATTCCCTTAATTACAAACTGTAGAAGAATGAAAGAAGTTACACAACTATGACAATTCTCCCTGCCCCTAGACACTAATCCCCTTATTCCCCTCTCAGCTGGTTGAGTGACAAAATATTCACCAGTACCTGTAAAATTTGAGTCCAGCTATACTCAGCAGAACTCTCTGGTTTTGATGGGTTCTGGGTTAAGTTTTGACCACAAATCTCAAAATCTGGTCTAAGGATGAGCCAACCACACAACTTGGAAAGCATAATAATCAGGACAGCTCGACTTGCTTTTGAGTCATCATGAGATGGGAATTAATATCTTTCCTTACTCAAACAAAGTTCTGTACAAAGTTACAGAAATAATTTTTTTGCATTGACAGTCTTGGCTTTTCCTTCTGTACATGTGCAGGCCAGCCCAGACCTGCTGGAAGTACTGCCTGGTGGGGAAACCAGTGCCCTGAAACATCCTTTACATCCAACATAAAGGACATGAGCACAGGGGTCTGGATGAGCATACACCTTCCTTTCAGAAAATCTTCTGCTGGTAACAGAAATGGGGCATCACCCTGAGGAGGGGAAAAGACAGCCCTGTTTTGTTGCCTCTATAGTGATGGCACCACTTACTGGTTAACCACTAAACCATAAACACAGAACCATAAACATAAATATCTGCTGGAAATACTGCACTGGAGTTTCATATTGGTAACTGTCATTTGGCTGTGTTCAATTAAGTAGATTAAAATTACTTCTCATAGTCATTTCCCATTGCTTTCAATGCCATCATCCCTCACTCAGGATCAGGGAAGTAATTGCCACATGGATGGCAATGCTGTCACAGTTTGTATGGCACAGAGACTTTTCCTATAAGGAAGAAAAGAACTGTACATGAATAAAATAGAGAAGGCACAAGGGAAAGGAAAGAGGGAAGTGATTTGGCAGAATATTTCAAATGTTTTTAAAAAACCATAAATTCACACTGAAATGTTACTTTAGTGCTTTTCCCTTACACTGATCACTGAATGACAATATATTCTTTGTCTGCCATAAATGTGAAAGGGTGGAATGTACTGCTATGTTCGCACAGCGTTTGTAAGGAAAAATACTGATTGGAGCATAAATAATTTCAATTTTTACTACTACAGGTCTTTTCACACAATCTCTCTTAGATCAGCATATTTTAGGAATAAAAATGAAATGGTACAAATGTACAATATAAGCAGAGATCTCATTCAGAGACCTTAAAAATATGAAATCCAGAAAATTCCGGGTTCCTATTATTTCAAAAATGGAAGAACTTTATGCTCTACTGATTTTTTAATGCAGCACATCTTGGAGAGATGTAAGTTGATGCCATGCAGAGATGCAAGAAAATATTTTTTGAAGTGGAAGAATCAGATAAATCATGAATCACCAGTGTCACTGCTAAATCTGCGCATGTTCTCAGTGCTATTTTTAGATCACTGACCACCATCCTACCATCCTTGCCCAAGGATTTTAAACACTGTTTTCAAAGACTCATAAGCAAACGAGACAATCATACATGAAAAATCAGCATAATCACCACAGTACATTCTTACTTTCTATTCTGCTCTGAACTGCAATTTTCCATTTTGAGCATTATTGCATCACAAAATTTAGAGTTTTAAGCCAGAAACGATTGTAAAAATCAACAGGAATGGATATAAGTCATCAGGCTGAAGTTTGCTATCAAAGTTACTAATAACCTTAATTTAGTTTTTCTTCCACAGAAAATATTCAACCATGACAAAAGCAGATATTGTAATTAATACCTTTGCTCCTGTTTTACATATATCTCTGTTTGGAAGGCAGGTTCTAAATGGTCTATCCTTATGCTTATTCCTGCTACATTTCAAGATTGTATTCCTACACAGCTAGCTCTTAATGTTAAACTCAACAACATTCAAGAAAATGCAAGCTAAGAAGAACAAAAGCTTTAAAAACCCCTCTATTTTAAAAATGTGTTGCCATTGCACTGCTGTAAGCATTGTGAATCAGAGTCATCTGGACACAGCAGCATTTTCTTAAATATTCTGTAACAGCCCAAGACAGAATAAGACCCTAAGAAATTTGTTTACAAAACTTGCATTGTCTTTTTCCTTTCATCCTCCCAATTTCTACTGTCTCACTCCAACTCATCAGCTCTTTTATAACTACAGAATCAGAGAGATGTAGGTTAGAAGGGACCTCTGGAGGTCATTTGGTCCATTGCACTATCACCAATTCTAAGTCAGATACAGCTTCAAAACAAGAGGAAATTTCTGAGGGTTTGTGGCAAGTCCAGTGCTGAATATCTCTAAGGTCAGAGACTCCACAACCTTCCTGGGCAGCCTGATTGAATGATTGTCCAACCTAACTGTTTTCCTAGAGTTTATCTGGAATTTTCCTTGCTGTAAGTGGTGCCTTATTTAAGTCCATGCCCTCTTTTGGTTCTCCACAACAGTGATGGAGGCAAAATCTGGGTACAATACGACCACTTATGTTGCTTAGGCAACGATGGTGTTGCAATAGTTCTTGTCGATTGCATTCCAAAATACACTTTTCAAATACACATGTTAATTTAGGGCTTTAAGTCACCTGAGGCTTTGCTGACATGGGATTCATGATGGCATGTTGGAATCTTTGATCAATCTACTGCAAGACACATACCTGTTTGGCAGAGAAACAAGTTCTCATTGCTAATACTGAGATCTACATAATTTAGCCTGTTTTTTTTAGCAAAGGGAAAATTAAGATATCTTAGTCAGTATGAAGTCCCTGGATAGAAGTTCTTGAAAGAAGATAATGCCTCTCTCAGAGAAAAAGGAGAAAAAACACTGGTTGAGAGATGCCAACTTGTCTTCTGCATAAAGCTCATATAGCCCAAGGGAGAACATGGGATGGCAGAAAAAGGGGATGACAGTTTTTAAAAGAAAACATTGCTGAAGCAGTATTTCATATAACTGGAATTATAGTTATAAGTGGGTAAGTGTAGGTCTTCTCAGCTGTTACTGTGGCAAAGAAGCACTGAGATAACTGAAAGAGTTAAAGAAAACTTGTAGAGATGAGATTGCTACTTCACTGATGTTTGTCACCCGGTTTACACAGCAATAGGATTGACAGCTGAATGAGAGCTGTCCTTCACATTATTTTTTTCCTCTGAAGATTTAGTTGGGTGTATCTTTAGGTGAGAAAAAAAATGAATTCCAGGTATTGACAGCTTGACATAACAGTTTAGATGAGCCATTGCACGTTGTACAATAATTAGCCTGGAAGTGAAGAATCAAGCTCAGGAATGTGCTAAATGGAGCAATCATACAGCAAAGTGAACAGAAAAAGGATTTTGTAGTTAGCAGTGAAAGAATCATCAAAACATCCATCTGTCCATTACATAAATGCAATAAAGGAGGCAAATGAAAATGTATTTTTTCACATGTTCTTCTATGTTGACCAGAATTAAAACAGGAGAACTTAAAGGATGTACTACTGTATTAGTTCCAGTGCCTGCTTTATGGGACACCATGGCTTTTATGAGCTACTAAAGAAATAAAAATAGTATCAGATCTCAACAGCATAAGAAAATTTCTGTGGAACAGGAGATATATGTAAAAAGAAGACTGCAGTGTGACCTAACATAACTGAAAATTGTGGGAAGGTCTAGTAAAACTGATAGAAATAAAGTTTTAATACTAGCAAGACATTTACAATAATGGAGAGATAGCTCCAGGAAGCCTTCTCATTGTTTGACTAATGAACTCAGTCAGCTACTCCACTTAAACACCAGCAGTCACACAGAATAAATTACCAGATAACGCAAACAAACATAAAATGAATTCAAAGACTGCAAGTGATGGCGTGTTTACTTTGGTGAGAAGGCAGAAAACACACCTAATAAAAAAGTAATCTGCACATGCAGACCTCTGATTGTAGCCAATACATCCCAGGGCAGAAGTGAAAGGGTTCAATTTCGTCGTTATGAAGTAGACAACAAGCTGATTAGTAGGAGACAAAGGTGGTATTTTTAAAAAGAATGGTTCAATGATTTCTGATCATACACTCATCAGTGTTGCCTCAAGCACACTCAGCAAACAGATTTATCTAAGACTCTGTTCTGCTAATAGGAAGGACCTGTCCGGTCAGGATCACGCAGGACTGCTGTCCCCTCTGCTCTGTGCTGGGAGTCAAAGTTCAGCAGGTCAGGGACAGCTGTCAGGTTCTCTTCAAATGCACCCCCCTGACCTGTACCAACGCAATGCCGGCGCTAATGTGGATGGAACCCAGAGCATCCAAGTGAGCTCCTGCTGCGCGTTACAGCTCCACCTACTGATGCGAGTATGCTCAAAGCCACAGCTCGGCTCTGCTGCCCGGGTTTAAGCAAACATTTCTGGATCAGTAGAGTGCCGGTATTACGAGAAGTCATTCAAGGACAAGAGCACAGGGAGCAGGGGTGTGCAGGGACACGATGCTAAGAAACCTGAGATACTGTAGCTCAGGTTTACACGAATGCCAGAAGAACGTGCTCAGAACTTCTTCAGAAGCAGCATGACACAAAATTCTGAGTAGCCCGAACCAAAGGCAAAAATCCATCTCTTGAATACACTCTCTCCAAGTCACGCCACGGATGAATTTGACCCCTGGTGGAACTGGACTAAAATTACATTAACGGAAAGGGTTTTAATTAATAACACATAATTATAGTTGTATTATTTTCATTGTACTAGTGTATTTTTGTTATGTATGACTTATTATTCATTAAGTGTCACTATGATAATATTCCCCAAGCTCTGTAAGATTTTATTATTAATTACTTTGTCTTATTTGATAGCTTTATTTATGCACTTATTCACACAATTTTATAATTATATTATAATATTAGAAATTACTAATATATTCCTGGATGAGAACTGGAATAAGACATTACAACAATATAACTGAAGGAAAAGGAACCTAATTCCTTTTAGTACTTCAAGGTGATTCACTTCCAGCAAGTATGAAGAATATCGTAGCTCAGGACCTCCTATGGAAACAAAACTTTTCAGTCCTCTGCTAAAGCCCACATTTCAGATTAACCTGAATAGTGGAGAAACAATGAAAACACCTGTATGTTCAAAGCTTCTGTGCTGAAACATGCATCAGAGGAGAGTGGGCTACTGCTTTTAGCAGCAACCCACACAAAAAGCAGCCAGGTAGATGAACAAACCAAGGTACTGCTAAAGGAAGACAGTTGGCAAAGGAAAGTTTACAGTGAGGCTTTTTCCTCAGGTGCAAAAACACTGACACCTATTTGTGGACACAGGGTGGAAGAGGAAAATATGTGCCTTGTCTTTGGCAACGTCAGTTCTTCCAAAATTTTCCAAAGGTACAACCAGACCCTATGCTGATAAACCCTGGAGGCAGTGGGAAAACTCCTTCTCTTACAGATACTTGGAGAATGTCCACAGAGTGGAGACTCCCATAATGCACTTTAATAAGTGCTCAAGCCCAGACTGCCAAAGCCTCAAATTCTGTTTTTCATCATTCTTAGGATTTTCATCTGTTTTTTGAGAAACAATCATTCCAGTTTGGCCTAAAAGATTTCCTCCTTCTTTCTCCTATGGAGATATTTTACCTTTGTACAGGAAATTAACTGCCTGCTTTATACAGTTTACTCTTCCACTCTTGTGTTCTTTCCTGTTCATGTACTCTGGCTGGCATTTAGAACCCTACAGAGGTCTCCAGGTGATGACACTGCCAAGCAGGTAAGCCTCCTGGAGACCCTTCCTATGGTCCCCACCCAGGAGATTTGGAGTTCCATTTGGAGCTTTCTCGAGATCGCTCCTTGCCTCCCCTGTGGCTTCTAGGTCACATATTTTGCTCCTGATTTGGAAACATATTTCCACATTGGGTATATTTAACTTGGGGAACCCAGATAACTCCCAGTTAGAATTGGATTTCACACATCAAAACTTTTCAAGCCACACCTTTTAAAGGAAGATAAACTTTATTTTCTTTGTGTAATGTTTCCCTGTAATTATTATTAGCAGCAAAGAACAGTTTAATTAATTACATTAATGTAATCAAGCTGAATAAGCTGGTTGTTATAAGTTTCTCTGGGAGAAAAAAAAAGAGTGTGAGTCTATCTTTCAGTGATGGACATTTGTTTTTTAAATGTCACTGTGATTTTCAAGCCTTTATTCTCTGGGCAAGCCTTTTTGAGTACAGCAAGAGTTGTCTACTCCCTTAGGAATGAGAGCTGGGGGAAGGACAGGGAACACACAGGGGTCTGTCAGAGCAGGGTCTGGCACAGCTGTGTGGGGCTAGAGACCAGCCTAGCTGGGGTGCTGCTGGGTCAGGGCCTGTACATTCCATAGAACAGCCCATCTTCCTCAGTTATCCACTGCTCCTGTGCAGTCTGACAGTGGAGACAAACCAGCTGATGGATGAACAGGCAAGACAGAGAGACAGACTGCCCTCAGCCAGGTCTCCTGTGCCAGCTCACATTGTGTTACATTGTCAGTGGGAGGTCTGCAGAAATGGAAAAGAAAGACAAACCTCCCTTTCCACATGGGGAAATAAAATGAAAGTATGGAGAATACTCACACCAAACCCAGACTGAGATGGGAAAAGATTCAGCTTGACAAATGAAATGCCATCGGTGCTTGAGACGAACACATTCATCAGCAGAGGCATGTTTTTGCCAGCTGGTTGTACACCAGACTTTGGGGGAAAGCAAGGGGAACTGAAAGACAAATATGAAAACCAGTGGGTGTTCCATGGCTTTGAAATGCTGGCAACATGCAGACATCTGACTGCAGGACCAACCATACCACTGGCCAGCTTAAAACTGGAATTGTGGCACCTCTCATTTTGCAACTTTAAAACATTCAATCAGCTTACTGGTACTGTTTTGGACAATGTTATATCCCTATTGAGCAGAGCCACAATGGAAAATCATGGATATCCTGACCTGCTCCACTACTCCTCAGCCACCCTGGAGAGGGATTTCTGCAGCCAGCATGTGCTGGATTAGGATGAGAGAAGCACAATGAACTGAAAAAGCTCACAGCTGCATAGCTGCAGCAGGAGACAGCACACAATTAACTAACCAGTGGATATGCTACATTGCCCAATGTCTAAATTTACTCTTCCTCCAACAGGCAAGTACCTGCATCAAGTAAAAATCTTAGTGAATACATTAAATACTGGAAATAATACACCAATAGTGTTTATAACACATGGGGACATGGCCTCAGTATTTTAAGAAGTCTGCGGCTTTTCTGCTAAAAGCTTTGTGGCTGCTACAATTTCTAATTCCCACACTACATCTGAGTTAAATTATTATGAGTCTCAAAAACTCATGAAATTAATTGGAGGAGTTCATGGCATCCAAAATGCATTTTACATGTCTAGACAAATCTGATTATTATCATGCCCTTCAGAAATATGTTATATATTCCCAGCATATCAGATTTTACATAGCATTACCATTAAACGTGGTCTAACTGCAGCTGACAAACCAAAGAATAATGATTAGGATAGGTAATTTATTTCAGTTTTAAGAGATTAATTATGTTAACGTCAAGTAAGATAAGATATTTGACAATGGCATCAGACAGCTCTGAATAAAAACCCCTTCATTTTATGTTAAATGTATTTTTAAAGCCATATTTTAAAACCATTTTCAGTACCATAAGTAACGTAAAATAAAAATCAAAGTTTTCATTGCATTCATGTTGCCAGTGAGTAGAGTGAAAGAGGCAGACCTAAACAAATAAAACCAGATAGAAACTCAGGTTATCATTTACCCTTTCCCTGTTTTGCATCTGAAACCAGCATGCACAAAGACATGCCAGAGATATCATAATCCCTAATTATCAGCTGCATATAAAAAGTTAAGGTACTTTTGAATTTCTAAGGGTTTAAATACCATGCTATTGGTTACACGAATGAGACCAGAATGTCCATGGCCTATGGGCAGTGAGTTTCTACCACAGGTAACCAGGAATGCAGGGAGGACAATGTGAACCAACAGCTGGAATAGGAACACTTGACCCATTCAACCTCTTAGGTACAAGGCAATGAGCTCTGCAAGCAGTAATTCTCCCAAACTGTGCCATATTATACTCACGTGTGCTGGTCAATGCCATTCAGAGGATATTTTGCTGGGTGCATGCACATGAAAAGAATTATGTTTCACACAAAAAGACTTGTGCTATTGTATATGCCCTCAGCTTTGTCCCTTCTCAGTTTTAATTAATACTGCTTAATGCTTTGCAAGGACAGAAGTAAAGCTGCTCTTCTTCTGAATCCCTTCTTTCTGTAAATCTTTCCTGTTCCAGTTAAGCAAACTAACATTCTTACAATGTTTTTTTCATACAAAACCGTCATTATTCTTTCAAAGTGCTACTATCTACCAATTACCATTTTCTACTGCTTATAACACTTCTTTCTTTTTCATTAGCACTTCAATATATTCTCGTGTTCTACAATATCTCATTAAACTGAAATCCTGATTATTTCTCTTGTGCTAGCAAGTGTTTCACTGGCACTATAATGGTCTTTTTTTCTATTTTAACTATCCAAATGAAGCAAAAATCAGTTTCATTTCATTCTTTCCAGACAAATCCCAACTGCTTTTATTTAAGCATCTGTATTTGTGTTATACAATCCTTATTTATATTTCCAATGCTACACTATTCCACTGTAATGAAACATCTTTTCATGGCGTGTCCTGTCAGGACAGAAGCATGCATACTAAGGCAAAATTATGAATAAGATTTTGGTAATTTCTACCTCATTTTGAAGCTCTTCTTAGTGAAAGTGGAGTGGAAAACAGTCCCTGGTAGGTGGGGTTCCCTTCTCACAGTTGGGTAGAGGCACTCCTGTTCATGCAATACTCACTTGCTTTTTCCCTGGCATGTAAAGTTGGTGCATTATGGTTTTGGAATTGCTGGAAATGTTTACTGTGAAGCAAGCTCTGCCCCAGCACATGCTGGAAAATCACAATATGGGAAGAACAGTCCAGCTCCTGAGCATTGCTGATGTAAATATGGGCCAAGAGAGAAGAGATAACAAATAGATGGAGCATGGAGGTGACTGTGATTATTCAGGCCAGTAAAAACAAGGAATAATCACATAAAATAAACTGGAATTTTTCTGCAAGTATCACTTCAAGACAAATTTGACAAAGAGTAACAAAAAGAGAATGAGATGGTTTTGCAGGTATTTATAAAGTATGTGAGATGGAGCTTCATGAGGAAAAATGTTAAGGTATTTACAGAGGTTGATTTTCAAAAGCATCTCAGAAATTTCAGAACATGCATCCTATTGGCTTTTAGTAAGGCTGATGCTCATAAAGCACTTGGAAACTGCAAGTGTAATTTCTTTCCCTTCCGATCCACTTTTAAAATACAAATTACTGTCTAAACAAAAATAAATTCCTTTACTTAATAAGGTCAAGTATAATTCTCTGAGAGTCCCAGATGTTGGAAAATCATTATTTGGCCTTTGGTGAATAATTTAGACTGTCTACAGTGACGTCTATTTCACAAGCAACTTGCAGGCTACAATTAATCTTTTACAAGGGTTTTAAGAGAGAGTAGGGAAGACAAACTTTAAATGACCAAGTACTAAAAGCCTTTTACCTTCAAAAGCACTGGTGTTTGTGAAGTATTGCTAGAAAGTAGCATGGCAAGTTACAGAGAATCTAGAAGACTCCAGAGATAACTTCTTAAGCCAGCCTACCTACATGACACTAGATTTGATGGTCACCAACATAAGAGAGATAATTTGCAATGTCAGGATTGGAACCAACCTAAGTTGCAGCAATCATGCATTAGTGGAGCTTGCAGTCTTGAGGAATATAGGTCAAGTAAGGAGTAAAGTCAGGCTTCTGAAGTTTAGGAAGACAGACTTCCAGATCTTCAGACAAATTGTCAGAGGGATCCCCTGGGAGACTGCCCTTGGGGACAAGGGAGAGGAACAGAACTGGCAAATCTTTAAAGAAATCTTCTATAGAGCAAAAGAGCTAAAGATTCCCAGGAGCTAGAAATCATGCAATGAAGTCAAGAGACCAGAACAACGGAGTAAGGACCTGCTGGTCAAATAAAGGGAAAAAACAAATGCAGAGGCAGTGGAAACTAGGACAGGTAACCTAGGAAGAGTATAAAGATGATGTGGAAAGAGCATAGAAAGAAAGTATGATTGTGTAGAGAGGGTGAGAGGAAGACTGAGGCAAAACTGGAACTGAACCTGTCAAGGGACACAACAATAACAGAAAGTGCTTCTACAGATATGTTAATCAGAAAAGGAAGGTAAAAAAAGGTGCAATCCTCCTGATAAAAAACACTGGTGAACAGGTACAATTCATGAGGGGAACACTGAAGTAGAAGAATTCACAACTTTTTGCCTCAATTTTCAATGGCAACCTCTCTTCCCACACCTCTCAAGTGGATGGAAGAATGGAGACTGAGAGAGCAAAGTCTCTCCCACTGTAAATAAAGTTCATGACCACCCAAGGAATCTGAATGCACATAAATCTATGGGACCTGATGAGAGGTATCCCAGAGTCCTAAAGGAATCCTAAAGCGGATGTAGTTGCTAAGCCACTCTCCACAATATTTGGAAAGTCATGGCAGTCACAGGTGACTGCAGAAAGGGAAATATTGCACTCATCTTTTAAGGTTTTACACGTGGCTTGGGGCAACCCCCAGTACCAATCCTGGCTGGGGGATGAACAGATGGAGAGCAGCCCTGCCCACAAGGACCTGGGGGGCTGCTGGGTGAGAGGTTGAACATGACCCAGTCATGTGCACTTACAGCTTAGGAAGGACTGGAAGGTTACTGGTCTAAAGGGAAAAAACCAGTATCAAGTACCTTTGAGCCCTCCCCATGGGATCAACTTAAGCCAGATCTTTGTTGAAAAGCTAGAATGGTAACTCTTTTTTTTAGAAGGAACATTCCATAGGTATGTTAGGTGTCTGATCTACATTAAGCTAAATGAGCATTAACAAACCAAGAGCAATTTATAGCCACTTAAATACAAATTATTTTCTTCTCTGTTATCCACATTTTCTACAGTAATTTATGACACTATAAACCTTGTATTATCCTCTCATTGCTTTAAATCTTTCTAGGAAAATGAAGATACTAAAACATATGTAACAACTACATGAAAAAAATGTGTCCAGCTTCTTTTTATTTGGCTAAGTTCTATATCAAACTGTCAGTATACACCAGATAATTTTTTAAAAGATGGGGCTGGATCTACCTCATTTTTTAAAATGTTTTGGCCAGAAGTAATGAGTTTTCATTTTTTCATACTGTAGGTAATATGTAGTAGAGAATTTCATCTTCAATAAATAAAAATAACTATTTTTCTATATGTATTTATGCATTGCATGAAATTTACTTTATATAGGTCCTCTCCCTGAAGAATGAGATAATTGAAATCAGGACAGAAGTCCATAGTACACCCTGACACATAATTCAACATAAATAAGTTCTATAAATTTAGTAGATTTGTACAATCATATGTTATTTATAACACTGAACATTTGCTTCTATGCTGCACCACTCCAAGCATTTTCTTTCCAAACAATTTTAGTGCATACAGAACATCAGAAAAAGACTATACTTCCCTCTGATTAAAAGAAATCTGATACTGAAACTGGAACTGATTGAAACTGTGCTGCCCAACTGTTTAGAGAACCAATAGTTTTACACATTAACCTAAGCTCCCCCCAGCAGCTACAGTAAGAGAAGAACATGTCAGATCCTGGTTTCAGATGGAGACAAAATACCACCACTGTTGAATTATCACAAGCTCCATCTGTGTTGAAATTTAAAATGGAATCAAAATTAAAATGTATTTACAAAATTTCACATTTCAAAGTATAATTTTGACCCTGCACTGCTTTTCTGTACCCCTTAATAGTTATTTTCTTAAGTAAGCTTGAGGTACAGAAAATTTTCTTAGTGATCCAAATTTTTACAAATAATTCAGCTATTCAACCCAAAAGATTGTTACTATTCCTTCCCTTTGTTGTTATGCATTTCAGTTAGTGCATCCAATACCACACACAGGTATCAAAATACTGACAGGCTGGCTTATTTTTAAAGATTATCACAGATTCCAAACCAAAATATTTTGAATTAAGATACATGGCTTTGTTGCTAAGAAGTCATCAGAGGTTTTGAATTTTGGAGCTGAATTAAAAAAGCAAAAAGTTACACAATATACTAGGTAAATGAAATTGCAACTGTGAAAACTCTTCAAAAAATTCACTAAACTGCATTGACATTTCTGGCAGAAGATAAGAAACTAATTGTACAATCTGATTACCAGTGTGACTACCCTGTGTCTTAGGGCTAAATTGCCCCTTGTGATGTGCTCACTTAAGTGTGAAATCTTTGAGGATGTCTGCACAAGGCCAACACAACACATTTCTTATGCTGTCCCAGTCTTGGAGGATATATGCTAGTATGTCTGCATCTGACTTCTGTTTCATTAAACATGCTTGCACATTTGCCAAAAATACTCTTTATTTTCTTTCTCTCATTATTTTCCAGATCTGTCATGTTTCTCATTCCACAGCACATCACTTGCTGAGTGAATTTATTCAGTGTATGAGCTCTCTCAGGAATTTAGGGATTCCTCAAGCTGGAATTCAGACTCTTTTTCTTGGATTTACAAGGAAAGGAGGCATATGTTGTTGTGTCCCTGTGTCTGACCTCTTCTTACTCATTACAAGCATTAGGATAAAATGCTGATTTCACTTGGATTTGATGAGAGGTACAGATTTCAAAGGTGTAATGCTTTGACCCTGATGGAGGGCTCTGAAACCCAATGAGTTACCTGATGAAACAGACTTTCTCTGGGCAATGAAGGACCTACATACTTCCCAACAAAGGATACTGCAGAGATACTTGAACTGGTAGCAGCTGAATTCCAGTGCCAGAAGCAGAAGCAGTTCAGCTGTGCCTCCATGAATTGCTTTGCTTATTATTGCATTACTTATAATTTGTGGCAGGGTCCAGACACCTCTGCTCACTCAGGGACCAAGCTGAGTGTCTCCATCATTTGATGTAGGTTAGATGCAGTCACAAGGATGACTGAGGATAAAAGGGTTCTCTGACAGAGAATGTTTACTGAATAAATCAGAATATCATGAGCATAACCAAGCAACATATTTTTAAACAGAGACAATTAAAAAAAAAAAAAAAAAAAGATGCCAAGAGACATTTGTGACTGATGTACAACTGTCTCAGGTTGCAGTGCAAGATGTAACCAGTAGTATGTGTATTCTATCACCATCTGTTGAAACCAGGTAGAGCAGTGCTCGTTATCTCTTCCATGTCCCATCCCTCATAACTCCAGGGGAAATATCCCCTGTTAATGGGCCACCTATTAAAAAACAGGAGTAGTTTTCTTTATCTCTTCCATGACATATCCTCTCTCCAGGGAGACATCTTTTGTTGATTAAGTCTCACTGCATGACTGATAAAATTACATCATCCCATTGTGAGATGCACCAACCAGGGGGAGGAGCCCAGCATTCCTATCTGGATATAATCTGAGCTTTAAAGCACTGCAGTCAGCCTTTTCTCCACTGGATTCCCAAGGGAAGACCAGGCCCATCTACATCACCACAGGACCTTCAGAGAAAAAACCTTTCCATGGGATCATTGCTTCAGCAGAACTGCATCTGTCACTCCATGAGGGCTGCAGCCACCATTTAATGGGACTGCTACCAACACCCTAACCAACAGGGTGTCAGGTTGTACTCTGACTCTGTTAGTGGGTTTGGTTTTTTGTATTACTGCATTTTTAGTTCAATTTTACTAATAAAGAACTGTTATTCCTATTCCTGCATCTTTGCCTGAAAGCCCCTTAATTATAACAATTCAGAAGGAGGGAGTTTGTTTTCCATTTCAAGAGAAGCTTCTGCTTTCCTTAGCAGACATCAGTCTTTTCAAACCAAAACAACTGACAAATCATAGATGGCTTAAGTGGAGAAAGGAAAATCATGGGTTTTACCTGGAAAAAAATTCTCAGAAGCTGGGAAAACCACTGCTTAATCTTCGGCAAAATGATCAAAACAAATGAAGTTGTACAGCAAATGAAATGGATTAAGCCTAACCAGTGGTAATAACAGCACTATGAAAGTAAGAGAAAATATGGACTCTATGTATACTACCAAAAACCCAACAAACAAACAAATGAACATACAACAAACACCACCACATGACGCCCCACNGTCCCTGAAATGAACCACGTTGCATCCACTCAACACTGCTGGAGCCAAAAAAAAAAAAAAAAGAGAGAGATAAGCACCAGCCAAGATGCAAGGCACAGTAGATTACTCCACTTTGGAGGAATCTGCACACATAGTAGAACAGCAAAGGCCCAGGCAACGATGACCACTTGAGCCTCACAGAAGTCCCACTGAAATGAATGAGATTACTTTCATGCCACATTATTAAGCATATACTGAAACATTTTGCTTCGTTAGCTCAGGGCAAAGGGTTCCACACATGCCAAATTGCTGGATTAGTGAGAGAAGTGCTGTAAGTGTAAGGCAACAAAAGTACAGAGGATGCACGGATATTGTAATACTTGAAAATCTATGGACTCTGATGTTGTCCCTGAAAAT
>VXBS01005004.1:802143-900587 GCA_013400255.1 Sitta europaea | reverse complement strand
CTTCTTTTTTTTTTTCCTTCTCCTCTCCCAGGGTTTTTGTTAAGGGAGGATGGCTGCAGGTTTCTCTGTGAAACCTTTCAAACAGCTTTGTTCTTCCCAGAGCAGGGGATTTCTTCTGGCTCCCATCTCCCCAGTTACTGCTGTGTCTGTCCTGTTACAAACACTTCATGGAACCATGGAATCTTTATGGTTGGAAACTAATCCCAGGGTTATCAAGTTTCCATAGGTAGCACAGACGTATTTTTTTGACATTTTATATTAAATACAATTAATTCTGCTGTTCCCACCTCCTGGGATGTTAAAATTGTTTTGCAAACTGGAACATCAGGGTGGGGTTGGGGGAAGGACGACGCAGGAGGATGATACAGGATGGTTGTGCCCCTTCATCAGCTTAGTTAATCATCACTGTGGCATATTTTGATTTATAAATCACTCATTTCCTCTTTCACATTCTGGCAAATTACAACATTTCCAGATTTTTCCCCCCACTCACACCAAAAACTCCTTAAATCCTTAAAATACTGTATAAAAAAAGAAGATATATCTAATATTTATCACACATCTCTAATATATGAGTCAGTCTTGAGCTTGTTTTGTCTTCTAAAAATGCAATATAAACTCTAGAAATGCTTCCCTTTTCACAAAAACATGACTAAACAATTAATAATCTGCTTCCCTGTGATTCTGTCTAATAAGTAACAGTGGAGTTGTCACCTGGGAAGCTGCAAAATACAGAGAATTTCTTCACAATCTTCTTTTTCTGCCTAGACTTCGACTGCTACTGTCAATATAGTGGTGACAGATGTCAACGACAACGGACCAGTTTTTGACATGTTTCTCCCCAGAAACCTCTCTGTGCAGGAAGAGGAAGCCAATGCTTTTGTTGGTCAAGTAAGGGTAAGTCATTTCCATTTTTTATTTTATTACCCAATCCATCCAGACAGCGAGGAAATAATTTTGCCTTAGACAAAACCCCACCCAAATATCCTCAGCTGAAATGCAAAACTCTCCCTTCGTGGCTACAGAGTCACATTTTGGGGCTTTAAAATATTGGAATGTTGAAGAATATTTTCTTCTTTGTGCTAAAATATTGGAATATTGAAGAATATTTTCTTCTCTGTGCTAAAAAGTGTAAACGCTTTCTCACTTAAAAAAACAGCACGCAAAAAAGCTTGGGTTTAAGAAATTCCACTGTAAAAACTTGCTGATAAACAGATCTGCAGGGTTAAGACAGCGTTGGCACATTTTTAAATGATTTGTTTGGAGATAAAATTCCAACATGCTGAGCGAGTGGCACACGGCTGTAGGAAATTGTCACACCTAGGGGGAAGTTTAAGGCCATTAAGGGGGAAATCAGTTAAATCCTTGGGTGAAATAATTGCTGACCTAACATAAAAACAGGGGAGAGTGTTAATTTGAGGGTTTGAAGATGTAAATTTTCATCACACATGGGTGAGGATTCAGTCTCTTGAAGGAAACATCACTTTTTCCAGGAATGTTTGTTTTTCTTGACTCAAGGGAAAGAAGGAAATATTAATTGGAGGGTTTCTCAATCCAGAAGGAAATATTAATTGGAGGGTTTCTCAATCCAGAAGTTGAGTATAATGTCTCATATCTGCTGCACTAAGGTTGGACCAGCAGGAGCTGTAGGAAAAAGAGGAATTGGGAAGCATTTTTCAGGAATTTTGATGGAAAATATGCCTTTTTTTTCCGCAGCAGCAACCATATCAAGAGAAAATGGGAGCTCCTTGAGTAGGAGCTTCAGAAAAACAGGACATTTTGGGTACCATGGGAACCCAAATACCCATAATAATCATGTTCCTTCCCATCCTTCTATGATTTAATGAGAAATCAGAGCTGCTCTTTGACAAATTTAGGATCCCCCAGTGCAATTAAGTCAGTTTTGATAAATCATTAAATTATTGCTCTGCTTTTTGTCATTGCCTTCCTGTGTGGTTGTTTTTCATTTTGCATCTTAAAAGGCACAGGTGGAACATTTCAAATCAGCCCCAAATATCCTTCAAATCCATTATGGGCTTTGCTGGGGCCCTCAAGGCTCAATCATCTTCTGAAACATGAGCTTGCCTCTATTTTTAGCTGTGACAGAACTGTAAAATACAATAAGTTATTGCCACAAGAAGCTCCCTGGCTTCTAAATTAGTGCAATTTCTAAGTTGTGTGAAAATGAAAATATTTATTGAAGCCTTGGGATAGTTTATTCCTACTTGGAGTGACAGAAACTGCTTCTGTCATTTCCTGTCCTGTTTCTCCCTGGATGGAGAAAGCTTTTACTTTATAACCCAAATACTGGGTTTATTTCTCCTGGCTCATGTTCACAACTGCAATTCAATACAGAGGTGTCCATTGAAAATGGTATAGAAAAGAGAAATTGGGGCATTTGGAATTTTTTTCTGGCTCCAGTGAGGTTGTTGAAATAATGGTGATGAGAGTTTGGGTGTAGCTGTGTTGGAGGATATTCCTTAAAAACTGAAATAGCTTGTGGGGTGTTGTGCTTCACTGTAGATAAAACAACAGTGGGTATGGGAGAGGTGTTAATGGGAATAAATCTTGTATGGAAGCTTTAATGTGGATGAAATGTGCATAAAGAACAATTTTAGGGGGATATAGCCTGGTGAAAGAAGAAATCCTTGTAGTGCCACGTGTTTTCTCTGCCAGGATTTAACCCTCTGATTAACAAAGCTGCTTTTCAGATAACTTTTTCTGCATTTCAAACAGAAACCAAAAATCTGCCAGAGGAAGCAGTCACACAGAGGACTGTAAATAAAAAGATTTTGTGGTGACCCTTTCCTTTTTGACTGCCACCTTCTGTCACTGTGGTAAATAAGACACATGACACGAGATTTCTCCAAACAGCTTGGAGAGATCAATCTGACTCCATTTATTCAAACAATTGTTTCCTTTTTATACATTTTGGACAGGCCACTGTGACTGGTGAGAGAGCAACAGAACTCTTCACCCACACTGGCCAAACCAGAGGACATCAAAAGAAAGTCCATCCCACAGAAAGAATCCCAAACATGAGTATTGTTACCAAAACAATCCTGATATTTATGTTCAGGCTGTGGGAACAAGCTTCAAAACCCCAAAACATCAGGAAAAAACAGAGCTTTAGAAACTCAGAAGCTTCAGGTCAGGAAAACCAGATTACAACCTTCCTATTTTACCTGGGGAAAAAATGTAGCAAGAGATTTTTACCTTAAAACCCAAGATCTGACCCTGCTGCTCATGGGAGCAGAGAACCTGGTGAGGCAGGACATGGAGAAGGTGCTCAGCCACTCTGATCCCTCGGGATGTTTGATTCAGGAGGTCGGGGCTCGTTGTCAGAATTCCAGAGTGGTTTGGGTGGGGAGGGATCTTAAAGCTCATCCCATTCCAACACCTCCCACCATCCCAACTTGCTGTGAGCCCTGTCCAGGCTGGCCCTGGACACTTCCAGGGATGGGGATCCTACAGGATTTGGGGGATAAATCAGTCTGAACACTCCCAGGAATAACTCCTGCCTAGAGATTTGACACGAGACTTCAAGGTGAGAGATTTGCACGCTCTGCTGTGTTTTCAGAGGGAAAGCTGGACTTTCAAACTGATCCCCATAAGGACTTTGGTGATATCTGGGGGGTGGTTTCCCAAGGAGAGGTGGCAGGAAGGCAGTGAGAGATTTCCTGTGGGACAGAGAGGCTTGGGAGCATTTATTCCATGCAGGCAGGCAATATTCCCCCTGGGAAGTGCTCTCCCTCCCTGGCAGCTCTGCTGCCAGCTGGAGCTGCTGGAGGCACTGGCACGGGAGTGCTGCCTGTGGGCATTCCAGGAGCCTCCTGAAGATTAAAAGGACAAAAGGCAGGCAGGATAACGCTGCCAGTGAAGAGGATGTGTTTCCAATCCTTTTCTTTCACACCGTGTTCTCTAAATTGGAGCGGTCAGAGGTGGATTGGATTGGATTCCCTGCTGCTCCTCTGATGCTGGGGATCCCCCAGCAAGGCAGGAGCCCAACTGCTGTGAGGAATTCTCCACAAAGGGCCCCCAGGAATGCAAAAGCTCCAGCTGGAAACTCGACAGTGAAATTCAGGCCCTTCCTTGCAGTGTAAACCAGCTGGGGATGGGGCATCAGGATGATCTGCATTGTGCACTGCATTTAATCAACCCCAGGGAGGTAGAGAAGGGGGAGTGACACTTTGGAAAAGGATCAATATATTGATCTGCAGGCATGGTCACACCCTTGGGCAGGGGAAGACAGCCCCCAGCAGTTTGTTACAGACTCTAAAAAGGCAGCCTGGGGTTAAATAGGAAGCAGTTGAGCTGGTGGGGCTCTGGAGAGGAAAGACATCCCTTGGCTGAAGTTTTTATTTGTGTGGGGTTTTATTTATATCCAGATTCTTTCACCCAACCCCGTAATTCATTTGTTGTTGGATATTTTGGTGTCACTGATCAGCACCATTTGAAAACTCCAGCATGAAGGTGTTGCTAACAAGGAGAGATAGCAACAGGGAAGGAAATGAGATGAGAAATGGGGATAAAGAATTACGTGCTCAAGTATCACTGGCCCTTGGATCGTCCCTGAAATGGAAACAGAATAAATTAATTCCAGTAATGAGAGCAATTTGCAGGGTGTGTGATACCTCTGCCACCTGCTTGGTTTTAAGTTACAAAAGAAATGCTGTAAGAAAGTTGTTTTTAGGATGGACCTATTCTTCCTGCTGGAAAAGATGGGCAAGTTTGGAGGAGTGTTTTTAGCTGTAGTGTACTAGCCCTCCTGAATGCTGATGAAATGCAATTATTTCCCAACAGAGCTTTCTGTCTGTGGGTATCAGTGAATTCTTACAGGCTCCTGTTTTTATTTAATAAATTCATAAGGTGATAAACCCTGGATCTAAAGCCTGATTTAAATTTCACGGCTGTTGGGTAAAGCTTGTTGTGTTGGACTAAATGACCTCTGGAGATCTCTCCCAAGCAGCTCATCCTGTGTTTCTACAAGCAAGAAAACTCCTTAAAATGGTGGTGAAGAATTACTGCCCATACACATGGAATGGCTGGGATGAGATGAGCTTTAAGGTCCTTTCCATCCCAGAGCAGCTGTGATTCTATTATTTTATTACATTACAATATTTTGTGGGAAAAGTCTAGAAAGGATTCTGAGTTTTCCTAAATCCCCACTGCCTTGTTTACACTGTGATTTCCCAAAATCTGCTCTGCAGATTACACCTTGTCTGTGTTAAAAATACAGGTCACTAAATTAAATTCTCAAATTTCCTGGACTTTAAGACAACTAAAAAGAAAATTAGAGGTGGAGGAAAAAGGAGAAGACCAGGAAAAAAAAGGGAGATTTATTGGCAGGAGAGGAGAATCCAGGAGGAAAAGGAATTAAAATTAGAGGTGGAGGAAAAAGGAGAAGACCAGGAAAAAAGGTGATTTAATGGAAGGAGAGGACAATACAGGATGGGAAGGACTTAAACCTTTGGAGCAGAGTAAGTCACAGGCTCTGAAATAAATTTCAAATAGCCAGAGTGAGTCCAGAGCTCCTGCTCACTGCATGACCCAGTGCCTAACAACACAGTTTGAATTCATCTCATGGATGCAAAACCAAGAAGGAGCAGCTGGGATTTGAGAGTCAGAATCCATAAAAAAGCTAATCAGACCCCAAAATCAGAGAATCAGAATGTGGCAGGTGAACTCCAGCCAGAGAAAGTTCAGCCTTCATTTCTTATAAGTGATTGGATGATCACAAGATCATTGGGAGAGAACCTTGGTGGTATCATTTCCTTCAGTTTATTAAGGAATTTGTCCCCAGGAAGCATAGGAAGGACTTTAATAAAACTTTCAGCACTGTCTCTCTCAAGATCCTCACGGGATCCTGCCACAGAAAGAATTTCATGTGCTTCTAGCTGGATTTTCTTGTTTGTTAACAGGCAAATTTCTCTTACAAGATTGGTATCTCAAGTCCAAAGCTGTGGCATCAGGAGAAAGAGATGGGGTCAAAGACTATTTATTTCCATTCCAAACCATCAGTGCTAGACAGAATTGCCTCTTCCTGCTGGTGCCAGGGAATCCTGGAGGATATTTGGCTGGGGTACCAGAACTGATGACTTTTGGAGGCTGACCTGGAACAGAGACTGGACAGAGCAAAAGGATAAAGTAGGTTTTTATTAAAAGGCCTCCATGGGCACACCTGGGCAGCACAACAGTCCAGCTGGGCCACACCCAAGGTGACCCCAAAAAGGCCACAAAATGGATGAGCAGTCATGAGCTCTCACACTTTTATAAGTGCTGGTCCATCAGCATATTGGAGTTAATTGTCCAGTTATAGCTTCAGGTTATGAAGCTCCATCCTCCTCGGTTTTCTCTCTTCACTTCACTGTTGTTTTTGTTCTTGGGCTTGAAATTTGTATCTGTTGTCCTTGGTCCTGAGCTGGAGAAGGAATTGTTTTGTCTCCCTACTCTGTGAAGAGAGCTCAGTAGCACTGAATATGAAATACAGAGCTACCTGCTAAAACAGCACAGAATATGAAAAATATAAAAGCTAAAACTTCAGGCATCACCACCTCCTGCCATGGTCACTGCCTCCCACCATCCCAGGCTGCTCCCAGCCCCAGTGTCCAGCCTGGCCTTGGGCACTGCCAGGGATCCAGGGGCAGCCCCAGATGCTCTGGGCACCCTGTGCCAGGGCTGCCCACCCTGCCAGGGAACAATTCCTGCCCAAGATCCCACCCAGCCCTGCCCTCTGGCAGTGGGAGCCATTCCCTGTGTCCTGTCACTCCATCCCTTGTCCCCAGTCCCTCTCCATCTCTCCTGTAGCTCCTTCAGACTGGAAGGTCAAAATGAGGTCACCCCAAAGCTTCTCTTCCCCATGCTGAACAATCCCAATTCTCTCAGCTTTTCCTCCCAGCCAAGAAGCTGCATCCCCCTAAGAAAATTTAAAAAGTGAAAGGCTGTGATAAAGCAGGCAAGAAGCAACAGAGGAGAGAAAAAGCCTCTCTGAACTTTAGGAAAGAAGGAAGGTCCAAACTTTTATGGATGACTGATGTTCCCTCCTTAAAATACTTATAAATATTTGGTTTATGACCAAGAGGTCAGGCACATTTCAGATATTTGTGGCCTCTGGCTGCATCTGGGAGATGTTAATTTTGTCCTGTGGGCACAAACTATAATCTCTGTGCAAAACAAGTACAAAATCCAATCTAACACTCCCACCCACACTTGATTTGCTGTTTGACACAAATGAGGGGCTTGGGAATACTTCCAACCCAGAGTAATAAACCCATTAAACCCTCAATAATAAACCTACTAAACCCCTAGTAATAAAAAAATCATGTTACCTGCCATGAGAACAATAATTCTCACCAACAGCATCATTTGGATCCTCCAGCACAATTCCTACTTTGAGCTGTGGGGTTTGCTAGAATACTGGGGGAGTTGTCCAAAATCAGGAGTTTGGTTGGTTTGGGTAGGAATTGTGGGGAACTTTTGCTCCTGAAGAAGGGAAATTTAAACTGAAAGAAGCTGGTTTTGTGGCAGAGTGATCCCTAAGAAATGTTTCAGCCTGCAGGAAAGGGGATGCTTTGTCACCATGCTTGTCTCTGATTTGGAGACAAGTAGGAATAACAACCTCATTTTGCTGTTTTCCAGCTCCAACATTCCAGGCACAGATCCTCAATTAACCTGCCTAAATCCTGTCACCATCGTGAGCAAGAGTTGAGGGTACAATATGAGGTTTCTTTTGCCAAGGATGATTATGATATAATGAATATTATTGACATTCAAGCCCTTGTCATTATATTTTGGAGTTAATGATCCTTCAGAGGTGTCTTAGTCATTCCCATCTCCCAGGACTGTGTTTTCCTGCTGTTTGAGATGGAGGGAGATAATTTGTGACTCCTGAACACTGTTGGTGTGTATTCCTGAGGGTTTCCTGGTAATGTGGGGGCAGAGCTGGTAGCACAAATCTGAATTTACCACATCAGGTAAAGGCTGTCAGCTTGTAGGTGATGGCATCTCTAATAAATGTGGGATGTATTTTCTGGGAAATAAAGCAGTGAGTCATTTATATTCCCAGGTTTGTTTTATCATGTAGTACTTCATGAATCAGAGATGGAAATAACCCATCCTGGAGATCTGAGGAGCCACCAGAATAACAGCAGTCTATTTTGGATGGGCACATTTTTTCTGATTCTGAATAAACACCAGGAGATGTATCCAGGGCTCATCCCACAGTGTGGAGGGAGGGGATGCTCCCACTCTGTTCTACTCAGGTGAGAGCACACCTGGAATTCTGGTGCCCCCAGCGTGAGGAGGGCATGGAGCTGTTGGAGCAGGTCCAGAGGAGCCCATGGAGCTGCTGAGGGGTCTGGAACAGCCAGGCTGGGAGAGCTGGGGCTGCTCAGCCTGGAGAGGAGAAGGTTGTGTGGAGACCTCACAGCTCCTTCCAGGGCCTGAAGGGATCCAGGGAAGCTGGAGAATGACCCTGCATCAGGAACTGGAGTGCCAGCACCCAGGGAATGGGTTCAGACTGCCAGAGGCCAGCAAGAGATGGGATCTTGGGCAGGAATTGTTCCCTGGCAGGGTGGGCAGCCCTGGCACAGGATGCCCAGAGCAGCTGGGGCTGCCCCTGGATCCCTGGCAGTGCCCAAGGCCAGGCTGGACTGTGGGGCTGGAGCAGCCTGGATGGTGGAAGGTGCCCCTGCCCATGGCAGGGGTGGCACTGGGTGGGGTTTGAGGTCCCTTCCAACCCAAACCACTCTGGGATTCTGTGTTTCTGTGAGATGGGTGAGGTAGAAATTTGAGATGCAATGACACTATGGCCCTGTCTTGGCATCTCTTCCATTCCATTTGTAAATTATCTCCTCTTGTTAGTTCTCTCCTCTTGTTTGGGGTGTTTAATTCTGGTTTGGGGTTTTTTGATCTGGGTTTTCATGGTGCCTGTGTCCCCAGTGACCTTTCAGGGCTGTGTTGCCTCCAGCAATCACAGCTGCTGTTTGTGCTGCCTCGTGTCAGACAGGAGCAGCCTCTGCAAGGCAGTGAAGATCCTTCTGCCTGTAAATACACCTGCAGCTCCTTCTAAGGTCTGCTCTCATCTGGTGGCCCTCTACTTACCAAAACTTCAGGAGTCTCACCATATTTTTTGTGCAAATCACTGGGGATGAGTTGTGGTGGAAAGCCTTGAGTGGGCACAGGAATTGTGCTCTCACATCTTTTAACTGCTGCCATTTTCTCCTTGGCTTTGGGACGTTCTTTTGGATCCAGGTAATATGGGAATGAGCTGTCTCCTTGCCTCTCTCCACCTCTGTACCTGTTCACTCAGGAGATTCAGCCCAGTGTTGGTAATGGCCAAATGGGATTAAATTTGTTGGGATGTCACTGGCTCCTGTTGTCAGGGTCAGGATAAATTCAACCGGGGCTGGTTTTTTTTGAAGCACAACTTTCTGAAAGCTCCCCCTTTTCCACACCTCCTTTTCCCTCACTTCCTGACAAGTCTTGTGCCTGTTGGTGACAGATCTGAGGGTGAAATTCGGGTTAAATTTGTTCATTTGGTTACAAAGTGATGACTGGAAAGAAGGACAGAGAGTATTCACATCAACAGCAAGTCCTTGTCCAAGGAGCTGCTTCCCACAGGCTCCGAGAAATAATTTCTATGTGGGAACAGTTGTGCACCCTTGAGACAGGATTCTTTTAGGAAACAGATTAAACTCTTTTTCTTTCTTATCCATAAAGGGAACATTATCTCTTTTCAAGTTTCGAGTGATAAAAATGTTAATTCTTCACCAGTGTTAGGGTGGTGTAATCCCAATTAGATAATTGGATTTAATAATGATTTGCTTGCTGCTCTAAGTGGAAATACACGTTTAATATCTTTAACAACGATCTGGATGAGAGGATCAAGTGCACCCTGGGTCAGTTGGTAAAGAACACCAGGCTGGCTGGGAGGGTGGATGTGCAGGAGGGCAGGATGCTCCGCAGAGGGATCAGCACAGGCTGGGTCCATGGGCTGAGGCTCAGCCAGGCCAAGTGCTGGCCCTGCCCTGGGTCACCCCAAGCCCTGCAGCTCCAGCCTGGGGCACAGGGGCTGGAAAGGGCCCTGGGGAAAGGCCCTGGGGTGCTGTGCCAGTGGCTGCAGGTGTGCAGGGAAGGGCTGGAGGTGGCACTCAGTGCTCTGGGCTGGGCACAGGGTGGGCTCCAGGGCTGGGAGGGCTTTTCCAGCCTCAGGGATCCTGGGATTCCGTGAATCAAATCAGTCCTGCAGAATGTGGCCAAGGTGTTTCTGCCTATGGATGTGCACAAATGAGTTCACAATATTCATAGTCGTGTTTTTAGGAGCCCAGTTTCAAAGTCTGCCATATATTTGAAAGTAATTTTAATTTCCTTTCCTAAACAAGAAGTTTATCTATTCTAAAACATCCTTCAAAAAAACTCTAGTCTCATGAGAATTTTTTGTCACAGATTTCAATTACAGGCGTATTTCAGATTGCTCTTGGAAAGTCCTACGGGGCTTTTTGGTTTGTTTGGTTTTTATTTTGTTTTGGGATTTTTTTTTTTTGTTTACATCTGTTATTTCTATGGAGGAAAATGAATTGATTGGAAATTAAGCAAATCCAGCTGACAGATGTGGATTAGAAGGATGTTATATACCTATGGACCAGGCAGAATGAAGTTGTAGCAAACCCCCCTTAGCACACGTGTGTAATGCAGGGAAGAAACAGTGATTTTTTTCCTTATTAGCAATTTTAATTAACTTTTAATTGATTTCTAGCAAGATAAATGGTTTCATTACCAAACCTTACAATGAACACCATCACTGGAATTATGCATTCCCGGCAGCTGTTCTGAAAACAAAACATGCAAATCTCTTATCATCTTCACAGATGTCATTCATAAAAGCAAATAAATGAGAATACCTTGCTCACAGAGTGCCCTTTGTTTAATTTACATAACCTTGTTCATCACACCCTAATTTAATTAAGAGGAGGCAAAATAACAGGTCAGCATTTCAACCTGAGAGCTCTATGAAAACCTATTAATTTTGTCCATCCCTATGATTATGTGATAACAAGAATTATTTGGCTGACACTGAAATCGGAGCCTTGGTTCAGTGTTGTGAGAACAAAGATCCCAACTACAGAAATCGAGATGGTTTTCTGTGGCAAGCATCAGCCTGTTCTGAGCACAGAAGAATAAGGATGAATTGTGATGATGTTTGGGGTTTGAAGAACAGGAGGAACAAAGCAGAAATTTAAGGAGTTCTTCAGAGAGCAGTGATGAAAATATCACTGAGTGTGACAAACATGTTAAGTGGAAAGAAACTTTCTAACTGTAACTGATGTGTCCCTTCTGTCTGTCTGCATCCATAGTTCATCTAAATTCATATTTCGTAAGGATTTGGGCAGCAATGAAACACTACGTCAGTGTTAAGTAAAACTTCCTTTCAGACACCACCCAATCCTGAAGATCCTTCAGCATTAGAATCATCTGAGGGCTTGGCTTCACAAGCATCAAATTCATATTCTGTTGAAGTTCGGAGAATCATAAGATAGAATCCCAGAATCACGTAGGTTGGAAAAACTTCCAGGATTGAGTCCAACCTGTGCATGATCCCAGCCCAGAGCACTGAGTGCCACCTCCAGCCCTTCCCTGCACCCCTGCAGCCATGGGCACTGCAGCCCTCCCTGGGCAGCCCCTGCCCAGGCCTGAGCACCCTTTGCAGGCACAAATTCCTGCTGCTGGCCAAGCTGAGCCTGCCCTGGCACAGCTTCATGCTATGAGCTCTTTGTCCCATCAAGTTCCCAAGGCTGAGCAGGTAAATGTGCCTTTCCTCCTGAAGAAATCCAGCTGGAATCCAGTTAGCCTGGCTTCTGTCACTGGGAACGGAGCCATTTGTTTCTGTGGGTTGTTTTATCTTCAGACAAAACTCAGAGAGAGGCAGGCTACCCCAGCCAAGCCCATCTGGACACAGGAATTTGGCAGAATCCTCCCCGGTCTCTCTCCCGTGGGCATCTCCCTTGGAGGTTTGCCACTGGTGCACTAACCCACGGTTTTCCCGCTGTCTCTCCAGGCTACAGATGCAGATGCTGGGGTTAATGGGCAAGTGCATTACAGCCTGGGCAACTTCAGGCACCTGTTCCGGATCACCTCCAACGGCAGCATCTACACGGCCGTGAAGCTGGACAGGGAGGCCCGCGATCACTACGAGCTGCTGGTGGAGGCGACGGACGGCGCGGCCGACCCGCGGCGCTCCACGCTCACCCTGGCCATCAAGGTGCTGGACATTGATGACAACAGCCCCGTGTTTGCCAACGCCTCCTACACTGTCTGTGTGCCAGAAAACCTCCCGCCAGGAACTGTCTTCCTGCAGCTGGAGGTAAGGAGGCGGCGGGGAGGGAAGGCGGGGTGTGTGTGTGTTCTGCAATATTCGGGGTTCTTATTGTGCCTGGCGGTGAGACTGCAATAAAAGGTTGTGCACTGGAGCACGAGGACAGGTTTTTTGCCCAGAGAAGCTGTGGCTGCCCCTGGATCCCTGGCAGTGCCCAAGGCCAGGCTGGATGGGGTTTGGAGCAGCCTGGGATAGTGGGAGGTGTCTCTGCCCGTGGCATGGATGGTTTTAAAGCCCTTTGCCACCCAAACCATCCTGGAATTCTGTGATCCTGGCAGTGGCCAATAGGAGGAAAACTAGAACTAGGTTCAGTTTCCACTGCCATTTTCCCAGAACACTGTGCTCATTTCCCATGGCTCGAACCTTCAGCGAATTTCACTCCTTGGGTTCGTGTACATTGAACACAGTTGCAACAACACAACTAAACTCAAGGTGTTTGCAGCACCTTTCCCTTTAAATCTCAGAGGGTTATTTTGTGAGAATGGCTTCTGGTTGGTGTCCCTCTGTTCCCTGCAGGCCAGGGACGTGGACCTGGGTGCTGATGTGAACTATCGGATCCGCACGGAGGAAGCCCGGCAGTACTTTGCCCTGAACAAGCACACGGGAGAGCTGTCGCTCCGGAAATCCCTGGATTATGAATCCTTCTCTGACACAGAAGCAACCTTCACCTTCCTGGTGGAAGCCTTTGACAGCAAGGGCACGATGCCTCCTGGGCTGGCCACTGTCACCGTCAGAGTCAAGGTAAAAGGGTCACTCCTCTACCAGAACATTCCATCACCAGGCAGGTGTCCTTAGGGAACTCCAGGACTCTCTGCTCTCCTGCCTCTCACCTGTATGAGTCTCATTGTGCCAGCAGTTTGTTCAGTTAAACACACTTTGTAACAGCTGTGGTTATTTTCTCACGTGCAATTACATAGTTAAATCCTGGATTTATGAGATCAAAGAACACCTGACACAAATACAAACATTTTGCCCTTTAGAGTCCCTAAAAGGCTGAAATAAACCCCTCATGGACTTGTTTGCAGAAGTGACACAATCACTTTTCAGCCCACAAACTGTAATTTTAAGACCCACTGGGGTGCATTGAGTGCTGGTGTGGCACAGCACATCCTGGATTCTGGATTCTGCTGCTGGAAAATCCAGCTATGCACAGGACCAACCTGATTTAGTGTCTTGCACCATGAACTGCAGTGAGTTCCAGCCTCACCTCAGGGTTCCAGGGGCCTCCCCAGGAATATGGGAGTGCTGGGGTCTGTTTGGGAATGATCCACAAATTAAAAGTGTTTGTAGCTGTGAGAGCAGCTCTTCCCCATCTACATTTGCCTGTGTCCAAGTGGAGAGGAGAGCTCAGATGCCTTTATCCTACTCCTGGCATTCCCAAAGGTGCAGCTCTGCCAGTCATTCTGCTCCTTTTGAGCAGTTGCTTGAGTTTTGTCTCTTCTCTGTGGGAGAGAAGAGACTTTAATTGCTCAGATTTTAGAGAAGGAGCAAAAATTGCAGCAGAACCAAAAGCACAGCTCACAAATGTTCAGTTTAAATGTGTCTGTGAAAAGGATTTGGCAGTCTGAGGTTCAGCCTGTTCTGTATCTGCAGGTGCTTGAATTGCCACATGGTTTTGAGTAATTCTGTTTGTCAGTCTCTACTGAGCTCACAATTCTTTTAGGACAGTAAATGTCTCCCATTATTAGCTCTAGTGACAATGCCAGAAGGCTTCTATGATGTCTCTCTGTCTGCAAAATGTCTCAGTGTGAGGTGCAGGTCGCCTGCTCCCGACTAATCTGTGCTTTTCCCCAGCACATTCCACGTCATCCACAGGCAGCAGCTTTTCCATCATTCCCTGAGCTTCTTCTGTGGGGCTTCTGCAGGGCAAGTTGCTCAAACCTCAGGTTTTTCCTACAAGAAACCTTTTCCCAGCACATTGAATTTTTGTAAGAAGAGTTTGGGTTGGTTTGGGTGGATTTGTTGGGGGGCTTAAAGGTTGTCAGGTAGGATTGTGTTCAGAGAAAAGCTGGTGTCTGTTTCATTATGGTTGATTTTATTAATTAGTGTCAGGGCAAATTGCAGTTCAGCTCAGTGGCCTCAGTGTACCAGCAGCTTGTGCACTCTCAGAGGAGGTGCTGTGGGAATAGGGAATTTAAGGAGGGGATTAAGAGGACCAAAAAAATCAGTTCTTGCTCTCCTGGAAAGTCTTCCCACACTTGAGCAACAAACTGGGAGCATGATGATGCTTTGGAGAGGCTGGAATACCGGGCTGGAGCCAGAAGTAACAATTTTGGATAAAAGGTGTTTGGCTAGGGGTAGAACAGGGCCTGGAAGGGAGGACAAGCAGGGGATACTTAAAGGGAGAATGAAAATAAATCCAGTGTAAGTTGAGTGTTTTTATACTCAGTGACAGGCTGAGTTTTGCAACAGATCAGGGGACATAATCAAATATTATTTAAGTGTTGAGATGAAGATGGTGCTTAGGTTCCAGGCTGGAGTGAAAGGTAGGACAGGGGAATTTTGAGTGGCACTTGAGAGAATGGAGGAGGACTTGCAGAAAAACCAGATTTATTATCTCAGTGTGTTGGGCAGATGTCATTAGGGGTTTCATGTCAGGTGGCAGATATTTTGAACATTGGTCACAAGAAGTGCCTGGATGGTTTAATTTGAGCTTAAAGATGAACTTCCCAAATACAAAATTCCCAGGGGTGAGGGGAGAGAGTGGAGGGTGAAGGCAGAACCCTGTGCTGTCCCTGTTTGAGATGGGAAGGATCCTCAAGACACCTTGGAAGGCTGATCCAAGAGTCACAACAGCAGGAGCAGGGTGCAGAAACCAAGTGAGAACGAGAACAGGCCACCCTGTCCCTCCCACTCAGCATCTTCTGCTCCTGCTGCAGGAACTGCATGTGTTTTCTCTGAGCTTTCCCTTTATTTAGAGGCTGGGCTTTGAGTAATTACTTTAATACAGGGTGTGAGAGCCCAAATAGGAACTAAACCAAGTGCAGATGCCCCACAGTCCCCAACATAAGAACACAAAATTGAACTGGAGGGAAGCAGAGGCAGTGCTGGGGCCAAGCTCGTGTCACCATCACAGATCCAGCCCCTCCAACCCTCAGAACTTTATTTGTGTTATTACTGAGGTCTCCAGCCCTCTGGGGCTCCCAGTGCTCTGCTCCCATTTGTCATTTCTCCCAGCCCAGCTCTTCACTGCCAGCAGTGTAATTTTTCCTGGGTAATGGAATTCTGCTAAGCAGCTATGGATGTCTGATGGTGTCGTCCATCATTTGTGTGATATCCAGCAGAGTGAGCACACCCAGAGCCCCCTGCTCCCCGTGGCTGCAGCAGGGGGATGCACACTGGGCTGTGCTCTGGACTCTCAGCCCTTGGCATGACAAGCTACAAATAGTTTGTATTAACCTGCCCTGAGCTAGGTGGGGGCTCAGATTGCAGAGCAGGGCTTTCACTGCAGGAGGAATTACTTCATCTGGAGCCTCGTGCCGGGATGAAACGAGTTACTGGCCCCTGCTGCAGCCAGAAGGCTCCTTGCATTGTAAGGATGTCCTAGGACTCCTTTGGCAGAGAAAGGCAAAGGTAAATCAATGAATTCATAGAGTCATTTAATTGGAAATGACCTCTGAGATCACTGAGTGAAACCATTAACCCTGCAGCACTTAACTGTGTCCCCAGGTTCCACATCCACACATCTTCTGAGCACTTCCAGGGATCATAACCCCACCTCTGCCCTGGGCAGCCCCTTCCAATAGCTGGCCACCCTTTGGGTGAAGAAATCTTCCCTAATATCCAACCTGCACCTCCCTGGCACTGCTTGAAGTTATTTCCTTTTGTCCTGTCGTTGTTCCCTGGGAGAAGATTCCCTCCTGACTCCAGCCCCTCAGGGAGTCCTAGAACAATAATTGCTGTATCCATTCCAGTGTTTCCAAGGAGGAATAGTCTAGTGGCACTGATTTCTCCCCACCACCTCAAACAGACCATGATTTTTATCTCTTCTCTGTTCTCAGATCCCTTGGTCTGCTTTCTTAGCTTTTCCCCTGAAGCTGCAGGAGCCACAGGGTATCTGGGAGGGCTGACTTTGTTTTGCCTCTTGTTGTACGCACACACATCCCCTCAGAATCCAGAGGATTCCCAGTACTGGAAAAAGAAAAATCCTTGCAGTTCAAATTATTAGGATCTAGCATTTGGAAGGAACTACTGTGGTAATAAGGTTTGTTAACAGAAACAGTTGCTCTTAAGTGAGTAATGCATTCCTAAACACAAATAATGAGAATTTCTGTATCATGGGGGCTGTAAGGTTCCCGCATATTTTACGCTGTGTCCTCCTCTTATTATTACCAACATTATTTTTGTGTTATTTTGCCTCTTTCTTGTTTGTAGAAGTGCTTTTTTCCTCCTTGTGGGTTGGGGATTAGTTTGCTTTGGAGTTTTTCAAGGACATTGTGTAGTGGAATGAAGCCATTGTCTCAGCTGAAGGATTCAAAGTGAGAGAGAGCAACAAGAATAAATAAAAGCAGAGGGTTTCAGTTCTAACAACGCCAAAAAACTGAGGATGAGGGGGCAGAGAGGTGACTGAGAACTGGCTGATCACAGGGGTTGTGATCAGTGGCACATTGGTGCTTGTCACTGGGGGTGTCCCCAGGGCTCAGAACTGGGCAGGAACAGCCCCAGGCACCAGCACAGGCTGGGTGGGAGCTGCTGGAGCAGCTCTGGGGGGAAGGACCTGGGCCCAGGAGCTGTCCCTGAGCCCCCAGAGTGTGCTGGGGCCAAGGAGGCTCCTGGCAGCCTGTGGGCAGCAGGGAGAGCCACACAATGAATGAACTTCTCTTCCCACTTAAAGAACAGAGCAGCATCACGAAACCTACAGGGAGGTTAAAAACATCAGCTGGGTTGACTCCAAAATATTCCTCATTCCTGGTGACACTAATGGAATAACAGGCCTGGGGTTGGGCTACAGTGCTGGTAAAGAGATTTATTTGGTTTTTTCCATCTCAACTGATCATCTCAATCATCTGCCAGTCATTTATTGCCTCCTGTATTCCATCATGAATATTATCCCTTAATTTATAAGATGAGCTGCTTTAGGGCCTGCTGAGCACTAAGTGGGAAAGGGATGCAGCTGTGCCATGTGAGCAAGGGCCTGTTCTGTGCAGGGTCAGACATGTAAAGCAGCTCTGCACCCACTCACAGACAGAACTCAAGGGGCCACCTTGGCCACACCAGCATCATCACAAGGATTTGATCTTGGGCTTATCAAGGCATGTCCATTGTGAGAGGCCAAGAGAATACATAGGGATGGGAAGAGACCTGAAGTTCTTGATACTCCAGTATCTGCTGAAATCAGGTATTTCATGGAATCCCAGACTGGTTTGGGTTGGAAAGGAGCTGAAAACTCTTCTAGTTCCACTCCCTGCTGTGGGCAGGGACATCGTCCACCATCCCAGGCTGCTCCAAGCCCTGTCCAGCCTGGACTTGGACTCTTCCAGGGACCCAGGAGCAGCCCCAGCTGCTCTGGGCACCCTGTGCCAGGGCCTCATGGCATGGGAGACATCTCCCATGATGTCTTCTTCCAAAGGGAAGGAGCAAAGATAATCTTCCTATAAAGGAATTAGAGTTGAATAACACTTTGGTTTTCATCCAGAAAAATAAACTCCCCTCTGGGCAACAATTTTCAGTTGTTTCCACTCTGTCACGTCACATTCAGGGACATTATTTCTGAAGAACTCTAAAATGTATTTTTTTACACTATCATGTATAAAATGTGTATTGAATCCTTTGGCATCCCTGGGGCAGGACTAAAATGGGATCCTGGGCCCAGAGCAGGTGGTGTGGTCTGGGGGAGGCTCTTCCAGGTTTTTCACAGCTATAACTGTCCTTAGGGCCATGATATCTTGTAGCCTTATGGAGTTTCCATTCCATTTTAGCAATAAAAGATCTTGGATTTTTGTTTTTGGGATCAGGTGTTGAGCGAGAACTTTCTGTGGTTAAAGGTTTTACCAGAGGAATAGGAATTTTCAAGGACAGTGAAACCAAACCATGCCTTTGGTTTCCCCATAAAGGAGTTTCACAGTTATAGGAATGTTAAATGTGCCCCTGCAAGCCCCCAGACAGCAGGGCACCATTGAACACTCAGAGACTGAGAAACACAGACTGCAGTGGCAGGTGCTCAAAACAAAATGACAGCAGAAAATTGCAGATCCAGAACTGGAGTTGTGGGAAGGTTGAGGAATTTCCATGCTGTGCTCTGAAGGAAACTTCACTCTTTCCCTTTGTGGGATTGTGTCACTGTTTCAGATAACACCCGACACGGGCTCTGTGATTTCAGAAGTCTAAGAAATTACTCTTTTATTTGGGATGGGTCTCCCTTATACACAATTTTACACAGTCCAATGTGATTGGTGAAACAAAGGCAAACCTCTTCACTCACATTGGTCAAACCAGAGGGACATCAAGAAGAAATCCCTCCTGTCAGAAGGAATGAATAACATAAATAATATTACAAAAACATTCTATTGTGTTTATCACATTTCCTTGGGAAAGAACATCAGAAACCAAAACATCAGGCGTGAAACCAGACTACAGGATTGGACATTCAACATGAGTGAAACAGGAGGTGGCTCTAAAAACACTTTTTTTGTTTTTGCTATTTATTGCCTTTGTCATAAAAGGCAGCAGACTGCAAAGAGACTGTAAAGGCCTGATATGCATTTATTACCTCAGACATGGGTTTTATAGCAATGGAGTATTGATTTCCACTTAGACAGAGTTGAGTAGAAACCTTGGTATGGGCAAAGTCACCAAAAGAAACTACTGATTTTTAGGCACAAAGCAGCACCCCTGAGAATGGAATACAGCCTGGGGCTGTTTGGTTGGAGCAGAGAGAAAAGCCCATTATATGTTCTGGGAACAGCTCGAGATCATGGGCATGATCTGTTCCATTCCTGCCCCAAACCCTGTACCCCCCCAGTCACAGGATCCCAGGGTCATGGAATGGTTTGGGTGGGAAGAGACCTCAGAGCCCACCCAGTGCCCCCCCTGCCATGGCAGGGACCCCTCCCACTGTCCCAGGTGCTCCCAGCCCCACAGTCCAGCCTGGCCTTGGGCACTGCCAGGGATCCAGGGGCAGCCACAGCTGCTCTGGGCACCCTGTGCCAGGGCTGCCCACCCTGCCAGGGAACAATTCCTGCCCAAAATCCCACCCAGCCCTGCCCTCTGGCATTGGGAGCCATTGCCTGCTGGCACTCCATCCCTTGGAAATTCTCTCTCTCCAAGGTCCTCAATCCAGTTGTTGCTGTCAAAGACAAGTTAATGCTGGACAGATGCAGAGATGGAGCTTTCAGCACTCTGGATAACAAATGTTTGGAGCAAGTCCTGGGCTGTGTTCTGAGCAGAGACCAAAGTCCCCAATGTGTTTTTCTTGTAAACAGATAAGTAATTGAAGACTACATCTGATGGCCTCTTAAAACACCTCTAACCCTTGCACAGAAGTGGAGGCAGCACATGAGTGCAATCCCCAAGCATGAGTTCAGGAATGGGGCAGTAAACCTCCCCCAAAGTGGCTGTAAGAAGTCATGAAATCACCTTTTAAACCTGAGGCATAATCCCACAAGTGGGGCTAAACTGCAGCATCTTAAAATCTCCCTCAGTTCACTGCTCCAGCCACATAAATCCAGGCTGCTGTTAACTCAAATCCAGGCTCCTGTTAACAATCAGACATGCTCCAAAGTATGGAAATGGGAAATCTGGGTAATGGATTCTCTGGATTTCTCACTTTTCAAATACCTGGGCTGCCTAGTTTGACAGTAAGGTAATAACAGCCACGTATTTACAGATAACTACAAACCAGCCTTTGTGTCACTGCTTATCTGGCTGCAGATTTATTCTCTTTGTTTACAGATTTATTTACAAAGCTGTCTCCCTACTGCAGATATTCTTTATCTACCACTTTTTGTTGGTTTTGTTCCTCCTTTCTCCCATGGGGCACCACAAAAGCACTGCAGGATCCTGCACAAAGATCAAGGATGAAGCACAAAGAAAGCACAATTTGGGAGAGATGCTTTAATTTTGGCGTTCTTGAGAGGTCACATTAGCACCTTCAAAAGCAAGTTAAGACCTATGAAGGGAATTCTTGATGCCAGCTCGTTAACTCAGCTCTAACCCTCGGCATGATCCTGCTTCCCCACCACATTCCTCATTCTCTGAGCAGGACACAGCTCATTCCCAAGACTTACACAGGGCTGTTATTTGGGAAAAAAAAAAGATTTGGTAGGAAACAAACACTGCTCTGACTGCAAGGAGTCTGAAAATGTTGAACAAAAATGTTGGGAAGTGAGACTGTTGTCTGGGAATGCCAGAGAGGAAAAACAAAGCAGGAGGGGAGGGAAGGCAGTAAGGAGGAAATCAATATGTAATTTAAAACTCATTAAGCCAGTCATTTGCTGTAATGCACTGATACTAACCCAGGTGCTCCCAGACAGGTGGGGACAGGCCAAACACAGCAAGAACAGGAGAAAAATCCCTGTGGTGCAGCATTCCCAGCCTTAAATAGCCTCGGGAATGTCACTGTACACAGGCACATTCGGGGGGGTTTGGTTTATGGGGACACCAAGGCACCTTGCATGCTTGTGCCCCACTAAGTTAAAAATGAGAATATTGAATACCTGGGTGTTAAACCTTTACTGCTCTGGGCAAAGCACTCCTTGGACTCGAATCTCTGCCTCCAGATTCCCAGAGACTCCTGGAGTGGTTGGTGTTGGGAGGGACATTGGAACCCATCCCCTTCCACCCCTGCCGTGGGCAGGGACACCTCCCACTGGAGCAGGTAATAGCACACAGCATTAAACGAGGGACAGACTGGTCTGATTTGAATATCCCACAAACCCAAAGACTTTCTGGAGAAGAATAAACTTCAGTTGGAAAAAGCGTTTTGGTAGACGTCTTGTCTTATAAAAGGAAAAATAAAAAACAGTTTATTTTTAATCTCCACACAAAGAGAAGCAGCTCTGGATGATGCTGTAAAATATTTGAGATATTTTTAGGTTTTTATACAAATATATGCATGTATTTATGTATCCTTGCCTATTTCAGGCACAAGAATTTGTGCAAATACCCCTTTTGTCTTACAAAGGACATTTTATTTCCCCTTAATTTATTGGATATTAGAGGTAACAAACACCATCAAGCCAGAGCAGCTCATTCCTTTTGGAAAATGAGCCGAGCCTGCTGCCACAGGAGCAGGTGTGGAATTCTCTGCTCTGTTCTCCTGTGGGGCTGTGCTTCCCTTCAGCTGAGCAGTCCCACATCCACTTTTTATTTTGTGCATCTTCAGCCCCTGCCCCTTTCATTTCATGCAGGGGTGATGGGATCAAGAGAGCCTGGGGATGGCAATCCCCACAGAGGGAGGCAGAGACTCAACAGAAGCAGTTGGGAATGCCTCAGGAATGCTGCTGGGAGT
The DNA here is from genome assembly GCA_013400255.1 of Sitta europaea. NCBI lineage: Eukaryota > Metazoa > Chordata > Aves > Passeriformes > Sittidae > Sitta > Sitta europaea. The sequence continues at coordinate 878,766 of VXBS01005004.1, read as the reverse complement.
GCAGGACTAAAGCCTGACCTCTGCCTTTTGCAGGACATGAACGATTTCTCGCCGGTGTTCAGCCAGGAGCTCTACAGGGGGATGGTGGCTCCCGACGCAGCCAAGGGCACCGTCATCACCACGGTCTCAGCTGAGGATGAGGATCCCCCGGTAAGGAGAACCTTCTGCAGATGTTCCACACCCCAGAGGGAGGAGGCTGGAGCCCCCCGAGTGCCCCCACCCTGCCATGCACTCGGACTGTGAGGAGCTCCTGCAGGAGCAGCTCCTGCCTTTGTGTCCTGGCTTGGCTGCTCCTCCCAAGGTGCCTCCTGCGGCTGGGAAATCCATTTTTGGCTTTTGGAGGCTCTAGGAAAGCCCTTGATCAGCTTCAGAGAGCGAGAGGAGCGGGCAGCAAGGGGAGCTGGGCCTGTCTGTGGGGCAGCTCAAGAGGAAGGAAGCCATGGCTTTGGGAGGTTGTCACTGTTTGGTGTCACAGCCACCGTGCACTTCCCAGCTGAGCTGTCCCAGATGGATGTGGGACTGCAGAGCTCGCCAGCTGCACGTTCCACAGGCAGGATTTAACCCAGGGCACTCAGTTTGGGCATCAAGTTTATTTTTGTCCCTGGTTTTTTTGTGCTGCTCCCTGGTGAAGCCCTGGAGTGACAGAACTGGGCACTCACTTCTGACTCGTGCCCTGTTCTGGAGTTTGATGCCAATTTTTGTCATCAGAGCCTGATGAACACCAGTGACCAGCTGATCCTCTGAGGGCAGGAAAAGCCAGAGCTGTTCTGGCAGCCAGGTTTAATTTTTAATTGCCAGTGTTTGGCATAAGAAGGAGAATAATCCTCAGGGGGAGTGTGCCATGCACATTAAAAGCTGATGAAGTGCTTGGACACAAATCAGGTACAGCTTAGCTAAATGTGCTGTGATTGGGCTTTGGGCAGCTTTTATTTAACCTTAAATAAATGTTGTTGCCTTACAATGAGATATTTGGGGCTGTCTTTGCCCGTTCTGATAAAAGCTCCATTTTATAATCACTGTGTCTAAGTTTTGAAGACTAAGAGCTCACTGAGGGGGAACAAAATAGTCCTGATTAAGTACATTTATAATCCTTAGTCCTGTGCAACCAGCATTTAAATTTCATTTAACAACCCCAAACCCTGCTGAACATTTTGTAATGTTTTTGTCACTATCACATGAACACCTGTTGATGTTTATGAAGATTTTAAAATGAAGTTACCCTGAAGCCTCTAATAAATGCAAGGGCCATAAAAGTCAGCCAGCTATGGAGGAAAGCTTTTAAAGGAGGTTTTGAAAGTTGTTTTTTTTTTTTATTTTAAAATAATGGCTGGTAGTTTTATCTCTCATCTTTTTTATTTTAAAAGTAAAACTACCAAGTATAAATGTCTGTGTTTCTTTTTCTGCCTGAGCCAGCCTGTGCTACTGGAAAATCTCTATTTATTTGAAGCTGGCTTTGACATTAAATGGTGTCACAAAGTATTTGATATGAATTGCTGGAAATTTGGTTTAAAAGCACACAGCCTTTTCTCTGCTCAGCAAGGGGACCTTGCTCTAAACTTGCCTTAAGGGATGGAATATTCTGAGTTATCATCAGTATTTTACTTGGGTGGTTTGGGGGTTTTAAACCTATTGGAATCTTATTTGCAGGGTACTAATACATTTATTTTATCAGTTCAGGGAAAGAAATATGCATCTATTAAAAAAATAATTGCAGCTTTAAAATATGCCAGTTTATAAGAGCCCAACTAATTTAAAGTCTCCAAGCTTAACTTTCCCTGTTGTTATTTTGCAAGTAATGTATGTAATTCCCATATCCAGAATAAAAGCCCAGCCAGATTTTTCCATCATCTGTAATAAAAGCTTTTCAGACCTAATCAGCTCCTCAGAGACAACCATTGTTTTCAGCAAATCCCAACGTTGTCAAATTAATATGAATGCTGTGAGGATCCAGCTGGAAAGGGCCAGCACCTGTGTGGGATTTCTCTGCAGATAAGGCAAATTTGAATTTTTCCAGGAGCAGAAGAACAGGTTTGGGAGGAGGAGGAGGAGGTGGGCATGGTGTCAGTGGAGGTGGGCTCTCCATTTCAGCAAACAAGTATTAATTTAGGTGAAACATGAGAGGGTGAAAGGCACCTGGGACGTCGTTTTCTGAGTGCATTTCCTGAATTATTTAGGAATTTATAGAAATTTATAGCATATAGGGGTAAGAGTGAGCTTTTACTACGAAATTAATCCTACAGAACTTCATTTATTGGAGATGGAGATGAAAGCATCCCTTGGTTTTATTTTAAAAAATCCTCCCACCAAACCCTCACACACTGAGTTCTTTATAACACCGTGTATCTTCCACATAGGAATGTTTACCCATATGAACAAATCTGAGGGTGAAAATGTAAGATTTTCTTAATTTAACTGGTGCCTAAAAGCTTAGTCCTTAGGAATGTTGATAAGAGGATGAGTTTTTGCTGCAAAACCCCCACAGATTTCTGATTATTGTGAAGAGTTGCTCAGTTAAAACCGAAATAATTTGTGCCAGAGTCAAGCACTTCCTCAGAGGTACTTTATAATGTTTTTATTTCGACCTGTGGATTTCAAAGTGGTCAAAACCTCTTGGCCTGAAGGCATCAGAGATCTCTGATAGTTATTCTTCAGGTCCTTGGTAAAATGTCAATTAAAGCATAAAACCCAGAGCTTTTCTCTAAAGGCCACAGCAAGATTTGCAGGGCTGTTTTGAGTAAATGTCACTTTAAATTCTTACCAGTTGCTCCTTTCTTCTCCAGTTTTAATTCTCTTTTTATTTGCAGCGACTGAGAATGTAAATTATGTTTTAATAGCTACTTTTGCATGTGTTATAAACTTGAAACACCCTTCTGGTCCTTGAAATCTGGGAAGTTTTGCCTGAAACTTTTGTTTTCATGAAATCTGGTCAATCAACATTTTGTCCTTTGGTTGTTTGGAACAATCTACAGTAGATTTTTCTACATTTTTAAAGTAGTAACATTTTACATAAACACATAAACTATTTTTAAAATTACCTGGTGCATCTTAAAGTTGCTCACCCTGCCTTTCCCAGAGGAGTTTCTACCTAATTCCAGGTATAAGCAGGAAATATTAAGCAAAAACCATGCCAGAGGGAATGATGAGGATAAAGTAGAGCCATGGCTGCCAAGGAAAAGCTTGGGGACTGCTTCAGTTCTTTCTAAATTACAGGTAAACCTTATAAGAATAAAAATCCTTGATTTTAAGCATATTGAAACTGGAATTGTTGAGGCAGCCAAGCACTTTTTCCTGGGAACAATCCCTTTAAATGTGAGTTCTCACCTTTCCAGAGGTGGTGTCCAGCTGCAGCTTAAGATATTTTCCATTTATTGGGGTTTTTTAGTCCTTTGGAGTGGGTGAGTTTAGGCTGTGGGATACTGTGACCAGGACAACTGGGGAGACCCCTGCAGGGAAGCTCTGCCTCCAGAACACCCCTGGAATTCCAGGTGAGCAGGAGCACCCAAACAGTCTGGGCTGGATTTGTGCTCCCAGGGCGATTCCCAGCTGGCTGCCCACAATGGCAGCAGAAATGGGATAAAAACTGACACAGAGAGAGCTGTGGGGGCTGTCCCTGCCTGTGGGAGGGGTGGAATGAGGAGATCTTGGAGGTCCCTGTCCCAGGCTGCTCCCAGCCCCAAAGTCCAGCCTGGCCTGGGGCACTGCCAGGGATCCAGGGGCAGCCCCAGCTGCTCTGGGCACCCTGTGCCAGGGCTGCCCACCCTGCCAGGGAACAATTCCTGCCCAAGATCCCATCTGGGAAACCATTTCCCTTGTCCTAGCACTCCATCCCTTGTACAGAGTCTCTCCATGTTTCCTGCTGCTCCTTCAGGCACTGGAAGGCCAAAATTTGGTCACTTCTCCTCTGCAGCTGAACACTCCCAGCTCTGCCAGCCTCTCCTCCCAGCAGAGCTGCTCCATCCCTCTGAGCATCCTGGTGTCTCCTCCAGACTGTCCCCAGCAGCTCCATGACCTCCATGTGCTGGAGGCACCAGAACTGTGCACAGAATCCCAGGTGGGGTCTCACCTGAGCAGAGTAGAGTGGAGAAGCACCTCTACAAAAATATTTCCTTTCAAATCCTGCTTTGCCTTAGTTGACACAAACGTGTTTGGATTTGGGTTCTCTTAGGTACTTCCCAGCCTTTTCAGGGAAAGATTCCAAAGCCTGCACAAAGCCAGGACCTGGCTCAGTCCCCTGCACTTCTGGATGTTGCTGGCACAGTCTCCAGCCTCCCAGCCAGCACCTACTGCCAGCCATCTCTTTTTGGGGCATTTAGATCATCCTTTGGAGCTGAAGAAATCATCAGCCTGGATTGCTGTTGAATAAGTCCCTTGGAGACAAGGAGAGTTTTCTTCCTGGTGAACATTTTATGCCTCACTGAAGTGGCCTGGTAATGAAAGATGAAAAAGGGGTTCTGAGTGGTCTCAAAGCTCTTAATCCTCAAAAAATGTGGGCAGGAGATCACCAGAAGCTGTTTGATAAATGCTCAGTTTATTTATCAGCAGTAATTCCCAGGCCTGACATAAAAAGAAGTGTTTGTTTTTCCTGTATATCCCTTTTTTGTTACGAGTTATCACTGTAAGAGATGGGATGTTTCTGCCATGGGCAATTCCCCTCCATATCCTGCCTTTTTTTGGATTGGAAGTGTTAATAGAAAGAGATTCAGAACACTAATTTTAATGAGCAGCCAGCTTCCAGAGCTCCAGAACATCCCATTTAACGCTTTATCCCTTCTCCTAACAACTCCTGAGGCTTTCCTTCAGTGAAGCCCTTTTGTCAAATTGGGAGTAATTGTCCTTATTGTCTTCCATGCACTCACTAAAAGTAAGAAGCTATGAGGTATTTAATTAAAGATTTCACTGCATTTTAATTGGAGGTAAAACCATTTTCAGGCAGGCCAGACCTTGATTTTTAAAAGCCCTTCCTGTGGAATTTCAGTGGCTGCTGGAGATTATGTTATGGGACACAATGCTGCAGATTCCAGGAGTTCTGCAAGTAATTTCATCTCAAGGCTTCAAAAGTTGATGTAGATTTTTTGTGTTCAGCTTGCGAGACTTAAAAATTCAGAGTTTCCTGCTTTAGCAATTCAGAATTTCAGGCCCTCTTGTTGAGTTACCTACTAAGGAGTAAAATCCTCCAGATTTTGGGGTTTATATGAATGAAATTAGGGTGAATTTACATGAATGCACCATTCACAACCCTGAGCTGGTGTAAGACCCACCAGACTCATCCACCTGCTCTGGGCTGTCCCATCTTCCATGGTTGCTTTGAGGAAGTTACAAAAACCTGTAAATGTGTGTGGGGGGTTAGCACCACATTTTAATTTTTTTCATGGAACTAGGTTTACAAAACTTTCTTTATTGAACTCCTTATTATACAGATGATTCAGATCTGAGTTGAAATTTATATTTGGAGAGAGACCTGGGAAATAACTCTGTGTTCATGATGCTGCCATTGAGCTGATCCTTAGGGGTGAAATCCAGGCACACCTGGGATCTTCACCTGAAGACATCAGATGAAAGTGAAATCCATTTTTCCCTGTTCTTTTCCTGGACTAAGAAATTCTGGGGTTTTGTGTCTGCTATGGTTTGAATCCCAGAATGGTTTGGGTTGGAAGAGACCTCAAATCCCATCCAGTGCCCTGGGCAGGGACCCCTCCCACTGTCCCAGGTGCTCCCAGCCCCAGAGTCCAGCCTGGCCTTGGGCACTGCCAGGGATCCAGGGGCAGCCCCAGCTGCTCTGGGCACCCTGTGCCAGGGCTGCCCACCCTGCCAGGGAACAATTCCTGCCCAAAATCCCATCCAGCCCTGCCCTCTGCCATTCCCTGTGTGCTGGCCCTCCAGCCCTTGTCCCCAGTCCCTCTCCAGCTCTCCTGGAGCCCCTTCAGGCTCTGAGGGGCTCTGAGCTCTCCCTGGAGCCTTCTCCTCTCCAGGTTGGACATTCCCAACATTCTCCTCCTCTCTTCCAGCCTTCCTCTCCTGGATAGTGAAAATAATTCCTGGCTTCCTCTTGAGCATGAAAACCCCCAGCAATCATGGTGTTTCCCTTTTCCCTATTTCCCCTGGCTTCATGCCATTAGAATTTTCCTGCTGGGAGTTATCTGCACCATGCAAGGCCCCTTTTCCAGGGGCAGCCTCACCAAATGCTGGGGACGTGTTTGTTGCTGTCACCTGTGTCAGAAAAAATGGCATTTCCCCCCAGCAAATGGAATCTTATGGAATCATGTGGCCATGGAAGAAATAATTGGAGCTGGCTGAGCTTTTTTTTAAAGTTTCATGTTAGTCCTGAATTTCAGGGAAACCTTGGTTGGGAGAATGAATGTGGTTCCTGCCAAGCACAATCCTTGCTCCATGGTTTATTTGGGAATATTATCAGCTAGATTCAAGTGTTGCTGCAGACATAATAATGCATCTAAATTAATTTAGAACAGAGGCGAAAGATGATTAATATTTCAGATAATTAAAACTCACTTCTAAATAGATTTCCCTGGGAAGTCTCTCTGGAGATTTTTCTAATTGCATCAGTGCCAAAATGCCATAAATAAAAATAAATCCCGGTTTTGTTATTTTTCTGAAGTGACAGGAGCAAAGTGTACTTCATAATCACATCAGGAACAACAATAACCTGATGAGATTTTTGTTTATTTAATCACAAATTACCTGGTGTGAGGAGCTTTAATGATGATGAGGACTCTTAGCTTTCCAAGCAAGTTTAAGGCCATTACTCCGAGCCCAAATAGGCTGGATTTCAGCAGGTAATTTGCTCTTAATTACAACATTGAAGAAAAATGACTGAAGCAGGGAATGCCAGGGGGAAAGTTGATAATGAACTCTGCTATGCCATGATCCCAGAAATTTCTCACTTTTTCCAGGATTTGCCCTCTTTAGCACTTGTGAAGTGCTTTTAACTATGAACACAATCATTTATTAATTCACTAACCACTGGAACATGGCTGGCAGACCCAGGTGGGATGATTAAAGCTGCTGATGGCCTCATAAACCCTGCCTGGGCTGGAATTCCTTGGGGAGCTCCAAGAGGCAATGCTCAAATGACTTCTGTTGGATCAGCAAGACGTTGATAGCATTTTGTGAGCTCCAACCACTTCTGTAGCCATTTCCATTGCTGTTCAGAAAAGAAAATGTTCTGTTTCCATGTAGTTCCTGGCTGGCATGAGACATGGAATATATTCCCAATCCCAACAAAGCACATTATTGAATACAGGTGAAAATCAGCAAACCACCATTACTGATGTTTTGGCTGTTTAAACACAACATAAAGGTCAGAGCCTGATCTGAGTTTGAGACTCAGAGGCTTCCATAAAATTAAATCATGCTGTTGCTAGAACAGAAGTGTTTCTCTGAATCTATTCCCAAATATATTCAGCAAATAGTTTAGTTGGGATTTTGTAAAGTATCCTGAATCTCTGAGTATCCAGACTTTGGCATGCTGGAAAATCATTATTCAGACATTAGTGTGCAAAGAGGATCAGAGGGAATCTGTCCTACCCTGGATGAAGAGGTAGATGAGACATCCTACAAGTAGCTGGGAGAAGTCTTCCCATTCCAAACCCTGGTTCTCATGAGGGACTTCAAGCTACCAGGCATCTGCTGGAAATAAAACCCTGCAGAGAGAAAACATCCAGGAGATCCAGTTCCCTGGAGTGAGTGGACAGAAAAAAGACAAAGCCCAGCTAGAACTTCTCTGGATGAAGCTGTAAAAGACAATAAAAAATGTTTCCATAAATTTATCAGCAGCAAGAAGTGGGCTAAGGACAATCTCCATAATTTATTGGATGCCAACGAGCCCAGGGCTGGGCCTGTCCAACCTGTAAATGTGTGTTGTCTGTGACAGCCCTGGATGGTCCCAGCTCCAGCCAGGGGCTCCAAAGCCCTGGCAGGGGGGTCACAGCCCTGGCAGGGGGGTCACAGACTCTGGCAGCAGCCAGGGACCCCTGCAGGANAAAAGAAACTTTTAATACATCTCGGGGTCATCTGGACCAGAGGAGATCCCGAGAGTCCCCCTGTGCTGGCACCTCAAATCCAAGGGTCTGCTCTGGGCTCCTCCTGTGCAGAGAGCCCTGCAGGGGCTGCAGGTGTGCAGGGCAGGGCACGGGGCTGGGCAAGGGGATGGAGCCCCAGCAGGGGCTGGGGGAGCTGGGCAGGGGCTCAGGCTGGAGCAGAGCAGGCTCAGGGGGGCCCTGCTGGCTCTGCACAGCTCCTGAGAGGAGGGCACAGCCGGGGGGGTCGGGCTGTGCTGCCAGGGCACAGGCACAGCACAAGGGCAAACGGCCTCAGGCTGTGCCAGGGCCGGCTCAGCTTGGCCAGCAGCAGGAATTTGTGCCTGCAAAGGGAGCTCAGGCCTGGGCAGGGGCTGCCCAGGGAGGGCTGCAGTGCCCATGGCTGCAGGTGGCACTTGGGAACAGGGAGCACTGCACCAAGAGTTGGACTCAATGACCCCTGAGGTATTTTGAAAAATGGGATCACTGGAAAAGAATGGATACTGTAAGAACTACATCCTTATTTTATTTTTTAGGCAGGTGGTGTTAAAACTTTTAAATGTGTAAATAGCCTTCAGTTAGAAAATACTGATGGGAAAAATTCCTCTCTTCAACCCTCTGGCAATGCTCTTTGTGATCCCCCCTTTGCTTTGGTGTTTCAGACACTTCATGGCACACCCAGGGGCTGCCTGGGCTCCATCCTTGTCACCAAAGCAGGGTCTGAACTCTGGGGAGGGTTCCTCATGGGGCTGCTTAAAATCCATCTGCAAAACAGCATTTTCTTTAACCACTGATAAGTTTCTTAAACTTTAGATGAGTTTTATACCAAGTCAAAATACTTTTGCAGTATTTTTATATATTATTTAGATTTTTTTATATATTTATTTTAATGTTTTTCTATTATTTATATATTTTATATATTTTTAAATGTATTTTAACCAGCCTTAAGCCATGCCCATCTTCTGTTTAAAAATTTCAGTTTTTGTAAAACGTTTCTGGTTTTAAGTAGTTGGGGTTCTGTAGTCTAGTTTCAAACCTGAAGTTTCTGATTTTTCTAAAGCTCTAATGTTTGAGTTTTCTGAAACTTGTTCCCAGAGAAGGAACATAAACAACAGAATTGTTTTTGTAATGGTATTCATTTTGTGAATTATTTCTGTGAAAAAGATTTTCTTTTAATGTCCCTCTAGTTTGACCAATGTGGGTGAAGAAGTTTGTCTTCTTTCACCAATCACAGTGGTCTGTAGAAAATGATACATAAAGAGAACAATCCCTAAAAATAAAGTTCATTCTTCACATGGCCTTAAAGAAAGAAAGATCACAAAGAGCCTGTGTCTACAGTGACAGGGTTCAGCCCTTTTCTCTCCAAACCTCAGGTGATTTTTCTTCCTGGACCTCTCAGGTGCCATGGATGGTGTTTTGGCACGATCGAATGGGTTGCTCCAGTTTGGGGAAGAAAAACAGCACATTTTGTTTGTGATGGCCTTACCAACATGGCATTTGAATCCTTCAGGAGGTGTGTAAAAACCAGAAATACCCAAGTTGCCTCTTTGTTTGCGTTCCAGGGCACCCCAGCGAGTTGGGTGCGCTACAAGGTGGATGTTGTCCAGTTCCCCTACAGCGCCAGCATTTTCGACGTGGAGGAAAACACCGGGCGTGTTGTCACCAGAGTGAACCTCAATGAAGAGCCCAGCACTGTGTTCAAGGTACAAATCCAGCTGCAGAGCCAGGAAATGTTCCCTGAATTTGCTGGGATTCCTCTCCCTCTCATGGGTCTCCTTTTTTTTTTCTTCCTGTTGCGTAGAAAGATCCCGGAATCATTAAGGTTGGAAAAGAGCTCCCAGATCAAATCCGACCTTTCATTGGATTTCCATGCAAAATTTCAATTCTGTCTGTTCCTTGGTGTCCTTCTTTTTCTCCTGACATGTGTTTTGTGCCTTTGTGATTTCAGGAATGTCTCGAATGGATGTGGTTGTACCTGGTGGGAGGGTGGGGAAAACAGGGAGGCAGCTTGGGGAACCCTCATTTTTCTCAAGTCCACTTTCAGCAGGGCTTTTGGGGAGAACTTTGTAAGAAGAGCTAGATATCTTGTAAATAAAGTTACTGCACAGCTGGGTAGTTCAGGAGTTCCTGTTCACAAGTGTTTTAATGTAAAAAGATTGATTTTAAGGAAACCTAAATTCCCATTTTGTTGTCACTAGTCCTAAAGAGTCTGGAGTGAATTAGTGTGAATTAGGGTTTGATTTTAACCTAAATCAGTAGAACATCTGCCATTTAAGATTCATGAAAGGAGGGGGTAGTAAAAAATGAAAATAGAAGTGGGTCAGTAAGGAAAAAAATAATATCCATAATATCTTGGGTTTGATGTAATTTCCCTACTTGGAAACTTCCTTACAGTCATTAAGGTGATTTTTTTTCTTCCTTCAGTTATTTATTCTTGAAATGAGGGTTAAAGAGAGGTGTATTTTTACACTTTCCATTATGAGGGATAAAGCTGTCCACTGCTGTCCACTCCTGAGTGTCCCATCAAGAGCTACTGGAGCTGGAGCAGTGCCTAGTTTAGCTCAGTGCTAATTAAAGTCCTTTTAAGTTTCTAATTAATATAATAAAACCCAAAGGGGGAGACGATCTTTTCTTGGTTAACATCACCAGAGTGGAACTCTTCTCTTGCTGCAGTTGTTTTTACTTCTCAATTCTTATTTTGTGGAGCTCTTTTCCAAAACTGGGATCTGTCCCACACTGCTTCATATTAGGGCAGTAAATGGGACATTCAGCAGGGAATTGCTTTTCAGGAGAGTGGATTCTTAGGAAGAAAGCACAGAGAAGACTCCAGAAATCAGTGATGGGAACACTTGGAGTTGGTGTTGGCCTCATGACCACTGGGCTTGTGTCTGCTGCTGAATCCTCTGGGAATTTTTGGAGCCACAATTTAGCATCCAGATAATTTCTGCAATTATATCTTGCACTGGTGACTTTCCTGATGTACTGGCTGGGAAAAAAAAAAAAAAGTGTTATTGTGGAATAGCTTGGACTGGCTGAAATGAGTTGAAAATGCCCTGCTAGAATGAGATGCAGACCTCCAGAAATAAGGAAAACTTTGGGGAGAAAACTGGAAAAATGCCCATTGCTCCTTCTTCAGTGGGCTGGAGTCACATAGTTTTGCAAGCAGATTTCATGTGAAAGCTAAAATCAAATGAATCTGCTTGTGTCAGCACAAAATCACAGATTAAATCAACAAATAGTCATGAGAAAACATTTTTAAAAACCAAAATGTTCATAACAGGCCTCATCTAGGAGAAGGTAATTTGGTCCTGTCCATGTTTGAGCTTAGAGCATCTCTTTTCTGCAGAGGACTTTTTGGAGGGGTGTGGGAAGTAAAGTCAATTTTTTTTTGTTCTGATATCAACCCTTGGCTCTAGATATTAATGTCAGCAACAGATAATTCTCAGCCAGGGCTTTTCCTGTTTGTTTTATTGGGGGTTATAGAATCCCAGATTCACTGAGGTTGGAAAAGCCCTCCAGGATCATCGAGTCCAGCCTTCGAGCAATCCAGCCAGTGCACTGAGTGCCACATCCAGCAGTTCCTTGGACACCTCCAGGGGTGGGGAGATTCCTGAACAACCTTTTAACAACCTTTTCCAGGTAGAAATCCCCCCAGTTCACCGTGTTTCTGTAAATTTTCCAGCAGAGGTTCATCCTGAGGATGCTTTGTTCCTAACGCAACGTGTGACTCGCGGCAGAAGAAAATCGCGTCTGATTTTTTAGGCCCTGCAAATACCAGAATTGCTGGAAATCACGATGAAAAATGTTCTTTTGTGTAGTCAGAGCCTGATTTTCTGTGCTGTTTGCAGCTGGTGGTCATTGCCTACGATGATGGAGACCCAGTGAAGTTCAACACCACCACGGTGGAAATCGCGGTGCTGCAGCCCTCAGTCATCCCACGCTTCACACAGGATGAATACAGGTAAAGAGTTCATTCTTTCAACCTAAAACTGGCATTTTTAAAGTCAAAATAAAGTCCTGCTTGATGGCTAGTTTGAAATGAGCTACAAAAAATACCCTGTTCTAATGGAATTTTACTGCCTGAGCGGGTTGTCGCCAGTTGGAAAGATCTGGGCTGATGGGGAGGGAAGGTTGGCTTGAACTTCTCCCCTCAAAAGTTGTAGAAAATATCAGTCATTTGAATAAACAAATTTCATGCCCTGGAATTGGGGCTGGGATCACCAGGGCTCTAGGTTAAGTTTCTTGGAGTATTGTACGAAGCATGAGAGAACCCAGACTTGACCTCTTCAATGTTAGAAGTGCAGATGATGGTTGTTATCACCATAGAGACATGATTTCATAAATCTACCCTCTGAAAATTCAATGTCATCGACCTCACTGTTTTAAAATTGATCAAAAGCAAACCAAAAAGTGGGGCACAGGCTGATTAGTTTGCTAAATTTTGTAGCAGAGAATGTGTTCATGGATTTGACATCTGTGCAGTAATAGGAAGTGATAAGATCAGGGCAAGCAGCCTCATGATATCAAGAAGTTGCAATGTGTCCCCTCTCTGCCACTGTGGTGACATAATCAGCAGCAGAACGTAGTGGGGTTTGTACAGGGGTTTCCAAATCCAAGAACTGCAGGGAATCAGAAAGCAGAAATTGGACATAAATTGTTTTCAGCAAGCCCTAAAGGGTGGGCTTGCTCAGCTATTTAAAGGAGCTTAGAAAAAAATTCATTACCTGCACTCTGTCCTCATGATTCAAGTACTAGCATTTTTCTCACTTAAAGAAGTGAAAAATAGCAAAACCATGCTTCTCTTCTCCTAATTTTGTATTTAACGTGGAACAAATGTGAAATCTGAAGGACCAGTGCAAAATGACAAACTTTGCATTTAATAACAATCCTTTGCTGAAGGATTTTTCTTGAGAGAGAAATTGTTCCTGCTGCTCCCAACAGTTTCTTAGGTTATCTCCAGAGGTGTGCAGTGTTTGCTGCATTACTTTGGGGGTTGTAGCAAATAAAAACATGTCAGTTTGTGCCTGGAATTTCAGATGAGGGCAGGCAGGTGTCTGTTGGAGCAAACTTGTTGTGGAGCAAGTCCAGAGAGGGCCCAGAAATTGCTGAGGGGACTGGAGCAGCTTTCCTCTGGTGCCAGGCTGGGAATGTTCAGCTTGGAGAATGGAAGGTTGTGTGGAGACCTCACAGCTCCTTCCAGGGTCTGAAGGGATCCAGGGAAGCTGGAGAATGACCCTGCATCAGGAACTGGAGTGCCAGGACACAGGGAATGGGTTCAGACTGCCAGAGGGGGAATTTAGATGGGATACTGGGGCAGCCCTGGCACAGGGTGCCCAGAGCAGCTGGGGCTGCCCCTGGATCCCTGGCAGTGCCCCAGGCCAGGCTGGACTGTGGGGCTGGGAGCACCTGGGACAGTGGGAGGGGTCCCTGCCATGGCAGGGGTGGCACTGGATGGGATTTGAGATCCCTTCCAACCCAAGCCACTCTGGGATTCCTGAGCTTGCCTTGAGCTCCAGTTTTATCCCAGGAGCTGGGAATGTTATTTCACTACGGTGAAGAACTCTGGCAGTAAAAAGAGCCTCGTAGTAGCCCATGATACCTTTTGATGACAACACCTGAATGACCCTGGTTATCTTTGTGTCCCTGTGAACTCTTCAGGATTATCTGGACAGCCTGGTTTCCCTTTCCAAGGCACAGCTCCATTCCTGGGAAATTGTTTTCACAGTGTTAAGAATCTCTTGAAATCTTTTGGGGTCAGCAAAGGCAGTTATTTATTTTCCTCAATGTCAAAAATGAAATTGAAACAACCCCAGAAGTTTCTGATTCAGCTCTGAGACTCAAATATTCGGGAGCAGGACTAGTGTTGATTCCCGAGGTTTTCAGGGATTGTCACATTCTGCAAGCTGTGCTTTGTGTTTGCTTTGTTGACAGTGATGCAAGCTGGAACTGGCAGGTGTCACAGAACCTCATTTTCCAGTGACATGGGATATCTTTAGGGTGAAAGGCAGCACAGGAGCAATGGTGCCCCTTGCAAAATGAAAAACTGCTGGATGTGGGTGCTTGAATTTCAGATGGATTGAGAATTAGTGGCTTTAGAGTGGATTAGTATTGATCTTTGCTTGTCTAATTATGGTAATCTGGATGATTCCAGTGCTGTTCTCGAGCTGTTTTACAAACTTCCTGCCTGTGTATTTAGGAAAAGGTCACAGTTGAACAGTTTTACAGAATAAAGCTGCAGCCTGTGCTACAAAATCAAACATAAATACAAAACAGAGAGAGAGAGCAGATGGCATGAGCAGAAAGGGAGATGAAAGTGCCACTCTGTGTTGAGCTGACCTGTGGAGCCTGGCAGCTCTGCCAGAGGAGCTTGGAGCCCTCTTCACACCCAGGGGACTTTGACTGATCATTATCTGTGTCTTAGAGTGACTTCCAGAGGGGACACCAGCCAAGTGGATGAAGGCAGATTGGTATTTATTCACTGGCTCTCCCTCTGCATTATTGCATCATTTGGGGCAAATTAATTGGTCTCTGTTTCCCCCACCTTCTTTGTTTGGATTGTAAATTATTCTGGAGACTTCTAAAAGCTGCTGTGCTCTCCATATCAAATAGCAAAGGGCAGCTGAGGGCTCTGAGACCCAAAAATACAGAGTGGAGCAGTTGATTTATGATAAGTGGGGGATAAAATATAGTTCCTTCCTATTGACTATGAGAGATCTCCCTAAAGTCCATCAGAGAGGATTTTCTGCATCCTTGGTTCCTCTGGAAGGGACTGGCAAGAGGAGGCCAGGCAGGATTTGGGGTGTTTCTCACCCAGCATTTACTGCCTCTTAGAAGCAGAGCAGCAGCAGGGAAATCTTCTCACTCTCTTCAACTGCCTGGAAAAAGATTGGAGCAAGAGGGGGTCAGGCTGTGCTGCCAGGGCACAGGCACAGCACAAGGGCAAATGGCCTCAGGCTGTGCCACGGCAGGCTCAGCTTGGCCAGCAGCAGGAATTTGTGCCTGCAAAGGGTGCTCAGGCCAGGGCAGGGGTGCAGTCACCATCCTTGGAAGAGCTCCAGACAGGTGTGGGTGTTGCACCTGGAGACATCATTAATGGGAAATGGTGTTGCTGGGTTCCCAGTTGGACACACTGGCCTTGGAGGGCTTTTCCCACCCTGATGACTCTGTGGCCAGCCCTGTGTGTTCCCTGTGTGTTCCCAGGGCTCCAGCTGGCTCTTCCCTGTGGAGCTGAGCTGTGTGAGCAGTGTGGGTCCTTGCCTGTCCTTGCCATGGATGTTAAGGCTGACTCAGAGGGAGCTGATGGCAGCAGTGCCTGACAAACAAAGCATTCTCCAAGCCAGGTGCGGTTCCACAAAAACACAGTGTGGAGAAAAGAGGCAAAAATCCCAAAGAATCAGTGTGGTGGAGCATGTGGGCATTTAATTGGAGATGGCTGGGCCACCTCAGAGCCCAGCTGACCTTTGGTGCCAGGGAAGGACAGGGCTGGTGCTGCTTGTGTCACCACATCTCCCTCAGGGTGTTGGCTGTCAGTCGGATTCCACTGACAGAACTGATGGAAAACGTGGACACTTCCAGTGTCTCCAGCCTGTGTGACAGCTGGAGAGTGGGTTGGTGGGGACAGGGGGACTTCCTACATCCCTGCCCCAAACAGGGCAAGACAATTCACACAATTTATTAAAGGGTTTAATGCTGGCTTTGAACTCATCCTGCTTTGCGCCAGCAAAATTGTCTCTGGATAAAGAACCAGGGAATTCCAGAGTTGCTTGGGTTGGGAGGAACCTTAAAGTTCATCTCATTCCACCCCTGCTATGGGCAGGGACCCCTCCCCCTGTCCCAGATTGCTCCAAGCCCTGTCCAGCATCCCTTGGACACTTCCAGCCACAGCTTCCCTGGACAACCAAAAAAAAGAAGGTTAAAACCCAATAAACCAAATAAATAATTTTTTTTTTTTTAGAAAATCAAATCTGCCATCCAGAGCCCCTTTCCCAAGCTCTTCTTTCTTTTGTCCTGACTTCACCCAGATCACCTCTGGTTCAAGGATTTAATCCAGAAGTTTCCATTACTTCACAACAACTTGTGGCAGCACTTTCATTTCTTAATTAACAGATATTAATTAGTAGCGCTATGAAACAGTGGAGGCCAGATGTAACTAGAACCTCAGATGAATATAAAGAGGTATTTTTAGCAAGCCTGTCTTCTTTATGAGCACGTCCTCAATTTAAAACAGTAAAAGTTGAAAGGGATTTGGGGTCTTTTTGGTGTTGTGTCAATTAATAAATTCCACATCCTCTGCAAGGGGAAGGTCATTGCTCGTAGCAAAGTGCTGCTGGAGCAGGGAATGGAATGGGAACTGGGAGCAGCATCATTGCTTCCTAATTATTGCCTGTGGGCACATTAACCAGGTGTTCAGTCATTCCAGAACAGAAAAAATAGGGAATTTTGCAAACTTACAGCTTCTGTTAGTGTTGCATTACGGCTCCCCAACCTGCCGGAAAAGATGTGTCCAGTTGCCCAGCAATCCGAAGTTTTATGGGGAAATATGGGAAGCTGGGAATATTCCAGGCTATAACTCGATGCAAATGTAGTGTGGAATTTTATTTAATTTTATTTCTCTCCCAGCACCAGCACTGCTGTTGAAATGTGTTCTGCCTAAAAAGGGAGAACTCTTCCTCGGTGGAAGAGACGCTGTAATGTTTTCCACCCAATTAAACCCTTCAATATTGGAGTCAAACACCATCCAAGCAAAAGGATTTCACAAAACAAAACCATGGAGCTGTATCAGGAGTCGATTATTCTGAGAGATTTTCCCCAGTTCTCTGGTTTCCTGCTCAGTTTTCCGTGTTGGGAAATAGGGAATGCACAGTGACCCGAGGGTAGGGGGTGGCATTCCATGGTTGGAATCTCTGTAATTTGGTGCTTCCTTCAAAAAGGTGGAAAAAGCATCCACAGTGCTCTGGGTTGGAGCTCAGGAATTGGAAAGAGTGGTCCTTTCCAACTTGGGCTGTTCCACAGTTCTCAGTATCTGTGAACAGCTGAGGCCTTGATGACTCAGAGAATTCCAGAATGGTTTTGGCTGGAATTGAAAAATCCCATCCAGTTCCACCCCCTGCCACGAGCAGGGACAACTTCCACTATCCTGGGTACTCCCAGCCTCATCCAACCTGGCCTTGGACACTGCCAGGATATCAATTCCACCTTAGATGCTTTTCCATCAGGCTGCTCCTGAACTTCGCTTCATTAAACCTCTGTTTGCTGAAGATTCCCTTTTCCCCTCCTAGCAGAGCTCCCTGGGATTTTTGCCTGTTAGGAATCATTTTTCTCCTCAGGAATCATTTCTCCTTTCTTGTCAGAGTCCGCAGGTGGTTATTTTTGTTCCTCAAAAGTGTTTTGTCCCTCAAAATGTTTTGTTCAATGCTGGTAGGTTCAGAGCATCCATTTGGATCTTCCTTTTCCCAGCATATCCAGGTCCTACCACTGCTTTTCCCACCTTTCCTGTGATGGAATTTCCATTTTATTAAGGGAAGACCACAGGCAACCTTATAGCTGCCTGTTGCTTCTGTGGCAGCGTTTTTGAGATGTGGGGGTAAAAGCAGTCGATGTTTTCCTTGCACTTAAGCTGGAGCTTCCAACATGGATTTGGAATTTGCATCTCACATCAGTGGCAGCTTAGATTCAAGAAAATGTGTGTGATTTTCCCTTTGGAATCACTGGTTTAGAGTGATTTTCTGCTGGTACTTTATTTGGCTAGTAATAACAAATTAGCAAATGTGGTTGTAAAGTTAAATTAAATTATTCATACAGCAGGCACTGAAGCAGGATTTGCCATGGAAAAATTAGGGGGTGAGTTACCCTGTGATTACAGGAAAAGGATCCTTTTTCCCCTATTTTTCCTTGTTAGTAGTGCTGATTGCATTTTATTAAAACCCTGTTCTTCTTTATCCCAAATAATACAGGAAACTGGAATTTTAGGAATTATTTTTCAATTGGATGTTCTTGTGAGATGCTTCCTGGCAAAGAGAAAAGCACAGGGAGCCAAATCCCAGTGGGGAATCTGTGCTTGGAAAGGCTGAGGGTCAGAGCTCCCAACACCATGTTAATGAAATGTAGGAATAAATCACTCTGGGGGTGTGGGTATGGCACTGAAATTATCCATAATTTTAGTATTAAAGCCCACTGGCATCCAGCAATGTGTTATCCTTGCAGCCATGTCATCCTTGGAATTTGTCCCACCAGTCTGACCAATCCAAGTGTGTCACCATGCCCTATACTGTAATTGGGGGGAATTTCCCCCCCTTTTTTTTTTCCTTCTGCAGAATCCTGACAGGAATATTCCTGTGTGGCCTCAGGCTTAATTTGGGAAGACTGGAGGGATAACATGAACACAGAGGGACCAGGAGAGCAAGACCTGACATTTGGGTTAAAATGCAATATGCTAAGACAGGATCACTGCAGCAATGTCCAGACTCCCTTGCCATTTGTTTTGGAGATAAACACCATGGGAAGGTCAGAGTGCCTCCAACCAGTTTGGAAATTGAGACAGAAAGGCAGGAGATCAACTGAAGAATGGAATATATGACACACTGAAGATAAACTGCTCGATAAATACATCTAATTAAGACAAAAATATTCTTTTCCAGAAGAAAAAAAAATTATAATTGCCTGGGACAAGCTGTTCAGGGAGTTACTAGGAGAGCAAAAAACTTGATTAATTGATGGATTATTGCTGTATAATGTGTCCAGATCTATTTTTTTTTTTTTTTAAGCAAGCACAGGAAGCCAAGGGAGTTTTTATGTGCTGGTGGAAGGATTAAAAGACCTGCCATGGGGATTATGGAATTCCAGACTGGTTTGAGTTGGATGGGACCTCAAAGCCCATCCAGTGCCACCCCTGCCATGGCAGGGACACCTTCCACTGTCCCAGGCTGCTCCAAGCCCAATCCAGCCTGGCCTTGGGCACTGCCAGGGATCCAGGGGCAGCCCCAGCTGCTCTGGCCCTCTCACCACCCTAGGAATAAATATACCCTCAATGTAAATCAAGTTGATGTGAACAATGTAATTAAAGAGCACCAAAACTTAATTTCTGAGGGGTTTTTATGGACCTCCATAAATTTAAATATAAATATAAAAAAATACTTTGTATTACAATGTTCTGTGTAAATAGATATAAAATATAAAGTCCACAAAGTTGAGGCAACTGAAGTGGCTCATATGGAGTCTGTTCACATCCCACTATTAAGCTTTGCCTCTAAACCAATTTTCCAAATTATTATTGGGTTTGCCGGCTTGAAATTTAATATTTTATTAAATCTCATGTTTGTGCTTTTGGAGATAGACAAGTTTCATGGTGAATTGAAAGCATATTGGCTATCAGGCAAATTGAAAAAGGGCTGGGAGTGATGTGTTTAGCACAGGGAAGAAGAAGAAGCAGAAAAGTAAAGAGAAAAAGTGAAAATTTCACATGGACACTTCCAGTAGCTGTGCCCTGCAATGTATTTGAGACATGCTCAGTGTCCCTTCCCACTCTGATCAAGACACAGATAATTAAGGTGTAGCAAACTCAGAGATTTATTTTTTGAATTTGTGTCGATTTTCAGTAATTTTGTGCACAAATACTGTCTTCATTTTAATCCTCTTCTCTGTGGTTGCTTTGCTCATTTTCTGAGGGACAAACCCATTTTGTGGTTTCATACACAACAAAAGCATTGAGGTTTCTCCTGGTCTCCATCCCATCCTGGATGCTCCCAAGATACCATTTATTATTCCTGTGGAAAAGTTAGAACTGACTCAATGGGCCTAAATGCCACAGGGACCTGTGATGGTCATGGAAAAAAATACCATGGAAAAGGCTGAAACAGTGGTCTGGGAATAGGGGAAAGTTGTTGTGGTCAAAGGGAGGCTGTGTGAGAAGGGAAGGTTAAAAATCTGGATAAGGCTGAGGTGGGATGGGGATTAAAGTGGCTGTTAATTGTGGTTTATCCCTGAGATTTGTGGGATGCAGGTGGATGATCATCAGTAAGAGACCTTTGAACCTCCAAGGATGGGATGGGGTGCATCCTGGGCATGTGAGTCTCAGGAAGGAATCTGAAATCACAGATTATGGAAGGTGATCAGTTCGGAAATTCAGGAAGGAACTGTTTCTTTGAAAATGTTTCAAATATTTCAAAACAATTCCAGGGCAGGGCACGGGGCTGGGCAAGGGGATGGAGCCCCAGCAGGGGCTGGGGGAGCTGGGCAGGGGCTCAGGCTGGAGCAGAGCAGGCTCAGGGGGGCCCTGCTGGCTCTGCACAGCTCCTGAGAGGAGGGCACAGCCGGGGGGGTCGGGCTGTGCTGCCAGGGCACAGGCACAGCACAAGGGCAAACGGCCTCAGGCTGTGCCAGGGCAGGCTCAGCTTGGCCAGCAGCAGGAATTTGTGCCTGCAAAGGGTGCTCAGGCCTGGGCAGGGGCTGCCCAGGGAGGGCTGCAGTGCCCATGGCTGCAGGGGTTTATAAACTGTGTAAGTGTGGCACCCGGGGACCTGGTGAGTGGTCAGCAGGGTGGGGCTGGTTGATGGTTGGACTTGCTGGTCTTGGGGGTCTTCCCCGACCTTAACAACTCTGGATCTGTGGAGTGAGCACCGGGCTGGAGGCAGAGACACAACCCCAGGGGACAGTGACACACCAATCCTACCCTGTGACAGTGACACACCAATCCCACCTGTGTGACAGTGACACACCAATCCCACCCTGTGACAGTGACACACCAATCCTACCCTGTGACAGTGACACACCAATCCCACCCTGTGACAGTGACACACCAATCCTACCTGTGTGACAGTGACACACCAATCCCTTCACCCTCTCTGCCCCCCAGTAGTGTTGAGCTCACAGAAATTCCCTTCCACTCCCACGGAGGTTTTCTAATCCTTTTCAGGGTGGCTTGGGCTGGAGTCTCCTGCTTTCCTCTTCCCACAAAAATTCCAGCTTTTATCACCCAGTGATACTAAATTATGGCCTAGAAACACCTTTGCCTGTGCCCTAAAACACCTTCAAATAATATGTTGGAAGAAAAGCACCATTTTCCATTTTAGACATTCAAACATTGGAAAATAAGGAATTTATTCCCTTGGAAAGGTTATTAGAGCTGGAAGCACAGGATAAAGTGCAGGATACAGGAAGCTGGATGCTCCATCTTTTGCTGTTTTCTTCTCCACAACGCAGAGAAATGCTCTGGAGGGATGAGCTGGGTGTTTTACTCCAGCTGACACATTGCTCCTGTGGTTCCCAATCCCTGGAATTAAAGAAAGGGAATGAAATCATTACAATTACCTTGGGGGAGGGGGCTGTTCTGCCCCTCCCTCCAGAGCAAACACAAAACCTCTCACTAATTATTAGTGATTTGTCAATCCATTGGATTCAGCACTGGCAGAGGCAGCTGTAAGGTCATTCCCACTGCAGAAATATCCTGGAATTGTGCTGGGAATGAAATATAGGGCTTTTGTTCCACTCCCACACATTTAGAAGACAAAGAAAACAACATCATCTATAATGCAGCATAAAAAGGGCATTTTCCTCTCTGACCTCATCAAAAGAACTCCAGCATTAAATGCTTCCAGCTTTGGCAGCTTTCCCCCCTGTCTTTCCCAGCATTTGGCAGTTTTTTAATCCCTAAGATTAGCATTTGCATTGGTAAAATGCACATAAAAAATCACAGCAATGGTTTTAGAGCTTAATAAATTAAGGAGCAACAAGGAATTTTATTCCAACCACTGACACAGAATGGAGGGAGCAGAGGAATCTGTTCTGTGCATGTGTGTTTGAGTAAAAGGGCATTTTTCCATCAGTGCAAAAAGGAGGAGATCACTGCTATTTTGCATGATCCAAAACTTAATTCCATGTATTCATTATCTCTAAATTTTTCTAGGAAGGTTGAAGCAATATTGATTCCAGCAGAATCAATAAGTTTGTGAAGCAGAGTTCAAGGAAGATTGGACGCTTCTTGACGGGAAAAGTTTGGGTTCAACAGTTGGGATTGTGTCCTGTAGTTCCAACTTTCACATAATCATGGAGTATCCTGAGTTGTAAGGGGCACACAGGGATCACTGATCCAGCCCCTGGGCCAGCACAGACACCCCAACAACCCCTCCCTGTCCCTGAGAGCGTTGTCCCAGCACTCCTGGAGCTCTGGCAGCCTTGGGGCTGTGCCCATTCCCTGCCTTTAGAATGGGGAAATGTGGGGTGGGGGGGAGGATTTGAAAACCACCTGGAAGATGAAAGGGGGAAGTGATAAAATATTCGTGGAATCACAGAATTATTTAGGCCTGAAAAGACCCCAGGATCATCAAATCAAACTGTTCCCCCAGCACTGCCAGGGCCACCACTGGACCATGGCCCCAGGTGCCATTTGGTCTTCCAAATACCTCCATGATATTCCCTGGAAAGAAGCAGCTGCAGATTCTGTCCAGACTTTTTGAAGATGAGTGCACAACTGATCTTCAGACTCAGGAGCCTCTCTGAGCAGATCCCCGTCTGGTGTTTATTTTGTTATCCATCAAATGAGTGTAATTTTTAAAAATTGAAAATATCTGCATAATACATTAAAAAAAACCAAACATCTATATTCATGGATGAGCGTCAAAAATTCCTTTTAAATTTATTTTGGAGAGTTTGAAGCATGAATTCAGCCATTGCTTGCCAGGAAGAAAATCTGTGGAGGATTTAAGATGAGCTCAATCCTCTCACTTCTCCTTGTTACAATTGTTTGGATTGCTGGTTTAAAGACATCAGCACAGAGTCATGGAATGGTTTGGGTTCAAAGGGCTTCAAAGCTCATCCAGTGCCATGTCAGGGACCCCTCCCACCATCCCAGGCTGCTCCCAGCCCCAGAGTCCAGCCTGGCCTGGGGCACTGCCAGGGATCCAGGGGCAGCCCCAGCTGCTCTGGGCACCCTGTGCCAGGGCTGCCCACCCTGCCAGTGGTTGGGTAGCCTTAGGCTGCAGTCCATTTCCTGAAAAACATCTTGGGCTTTAGTACTAAAATGTGTTGGCAGGAAAGTTTTTGGATTTTAGTGAAGAGTGGAAATTTCTGTGGAGGTGACCCCAAAGTGATTCCTATTTAAGGCAAGTATGAATTTTCCCATGGTTTTCTGAGAGATTACTGAGTTTTCTTAGTAGACTTGAATATATTCGAGATCTATTCTAAAAGAGATCTATACAAAACATATATAGAAAAGATCAATTTTGTCTTGTACTTCCAGTTTATTAGTCTGTGGTGATTCCTGTTTCTCCTCATTATTTCCTGCTTTCCCACTTCTCAGATCCAAGAGTCATTAGATCTTTACGTTGTCACCTCTTGTCTGTTGGACTTCTCAGTGGGTTTTGCATTAATAAGATTTTCCTTCATAACAGATCCCTGGGCAGACTAATAGATGGAGGAACTACTAACCCAAGGAATAAGTTTCAATAATCTGCTGTTCAGGAACATAACCCAAACCCTTCTGTTCCATTCTGCAGACCCCCCCCAGTGAGTGAAAGTGCCCCAAAGGGAACCGTGGTGGTCGTTGTCACCGCAGCTGCCTTGAACCAGACAGTCGTGTACTCCATTGTGTCAGGGAATGAAGAGGGTAAGTGTGACAATATTAATATTAATATTTCAGTCCTGTGGTTATGGGGAACCTGGTGGGTGCACCAGAGATCTGCAAGAAAGTGTGGAGGAGTGTAGTCTGGGTCTTTCAGGCCTGCAGCTTCTGAGTTTCTAGAGCTCTGTTTTTTTCAAACGACTTACCTTGTTTCTCAAAAAAAAAAGTTATGATTTTTAACTTTGTTCCTGTGGCTGTAATCACGTTGGGGTCCCCAGAAATCGCTGAGATGCACAACACGAATTTCTCCAAAAACAGCTTGGAGAGATGAATCTGACTCCAAGGGATCACTCCCTTTTATACATTTTTCCCCAGACCACTGTTATTGGCAAAAGAAAGAAAACCCCTTCACCCACACTGGTCAAACCAGAGGACATCAAAAGAAATCCCTCCCACAGAAAGAATTCCAAACATGAGTATAGTTACAGAAACAATCCTGATGTTTATGTTCAGACTGTGAGAACAAGCTTCAGAAACCCAAAACATCAGGAAAAATGAGCTTTAGAAACTCAGAAGCTGCAGGCCTGAAAGAGCCAGACTATAGAGAAGTAAAGCTGCTGAGGTGAATCACAGAATAATTAAGATTGGAAAAGAACTGTCAGATCATCGAGGTGAAATCCCACCTCAGCTGGACAAGCAGGAGAGAATTCCAGGCATGGAAGGGACCTACAAGGAACCTGGAGAGGGATGTTTTACAAAGAACAGGATAAGGGGAATGGCTTCAAGCTGGAACAGAGAAGTGTAGATGGGATTTTGGGAAGGAATTGTTCCCTGGCAGGGTAGGAGGCCCTGCCACAGGGTGCCCAGAGAAGCTTCCCCTGGATCCCTGGAAGTGTCCAAGGCCAGGTTGGACAGGGCTTGGAGACCCTGGGATGGTAGAAGGTGTCCCTGCCCATGGCAGGGGTGGATCTGAATGGGCTTTGAGGTCCCTTCCTGCCCAAACAATTCTATGATTCTGTAGCTACCATTATCAAGTCTTTGGAGATAAGCTAAAGATCAGATTAATTTGAAAAAATTACAAGAATATAATTCTCACTGATGTGAAAATTCCCATGGATGCCACATAGTGTGAGTCTATGGCACATCGAAATAAAAACTTAAATAGCTTTGATGGAGTTACACTTGCTCAAAAATCTGGTTTAAGGGATTATAGACTGAGCCACGCTGTAACAAATATTGGATTAGAGCCTGACAGCCAAACAAAACATCCTGCTGGGATACTCTCTGTGATCCACCTGGACATCTTGACAAAATAACACAGAATTACTGGAAGGGATGTAAAGAATTCCCCATCCCATCCTCCTTTCTGTGAGAGTGGGCTCTTTGTCTTGTCCCATCCTTCCATTTGTACTCAAGTCCTGTGCAGGGAGTTGCACTCCCTGATCCTTTGGGTCCCTTTCAGCTCAGGATATTCCATGATTCTGTGGTGCTGGGCTGGTTATCCCAGTAGCAGGGCAGATCCAGCTGCTCTGCTCCTTAAGAATACCTTCAAAGATGAGCTACAAGGGGTTTTCCAAGCCTGAGGGAGGGAGGGAAGGAGGCAGAGGGGGAATGACTTGCTTGGCAGTGACAGAGAATTGTGTCATCTCCAAAATAAAACCCATGGGCATTGAAAATCCCTGCATCTCATAAAATTCCTGTGTTTTTGCTGGCTTCCAGATGTGTTTGCCATTAACAACAGAACTGGAGTGATCTCTGTGAAAAAGCCTCTGGACTATGAAAGTGTCCAAAGTTATGAGCTCCGAGTGCAGGCAGACTCCCTGCAGGTGGTGAGATCCAACCTGAGGGTCCCCTCCAAAAGTAAGTGTCAAAAGTCCTTCCTTTTCCATCTTTTTTACACAGATATCACTGGTGTTTGCTGAGAGTGCCAAAACTGCTCTCCAGTGACCTTGCTGTGTTTCAGGGGGGTGATGGTGATGGTGGGATCACAGCCCATGGTGCATTTCTGGATCTCTCAGCCTGACTTGCCCAGAGCAGCTGGGGCTGCCCCTGGATCCCTGGCAGTGCCCAAGGCCAGGCTGGACTTTGGGGCTGGGAGCAGCCTGGGACAGTGGGAGGGGTCCCTGCCCAAGGCAGGGGGTGGCACTGGATTGGCTTTGAGGTCCCTTGCAACCCAAAGCACTCTGGGATTCTGGGATTCTGTGTTAGCTGAAGGTTCTCAAATATTAGGGAACATGCCATAAACCTTAGGAATAGCCCCAGACACTGCACAGAGGTGGCAGTTCCAATACCTTGACCAGGGATTCTTTCCAATGGACCACAGGACTAGCAGGAGATTTTGGGATTTTGAGCCTGGATTATCATGGATATTTCTTTTTCCTTGAGTAAGGATGGAGTGTGTGGGGTGTGACATGTCGGGGTTAGTCAGTGGTCAGGAGCTTGGCTTTGTTAAGAGCAGGGTGAGATTCTGTGCTGGTTTAGCCACTGTCGAGGATGTAGCTGCCAGGAGAATTGCCTGCTTCTCCCTGTGTCTGGGAGAAATCCAGATAAGATTATATCCATAAAAATACAGCTAAGGAGTACCCAGGGAGCAGGTCAGGCTTCCCTGCAGCACACAGCCTTCTCCAAACCTTTCTGACATGGCTGAAGACACAAGGCTGTCAGCAGGTCCTTCCCTCCATTCCTTCTTCTGACTCACACTCTGCACTAGAGCAGCTCTCCCAGCTGAGCAGCAGTTCCAAAAAAGTGATGGCTGAATTACTTTATTCAGGAATGCTTGATAATGACTGGAGTCTGACTTCAGGCCAGCTTAAAGGAACACAAGGTGGGTGCCTTCAGTTCTCCAGGAGTGTACAACATATATATTCCTCAGAATGTGCACTGTGCTGCAGAAATGGCTAAAGAATTTGATAAATGTATATATTAAAATACTTCAGAATTGTCTATCCAGCTGAATCACTTATGACTTCATACTGGAGATCCCTTGATCTCTGGGTTTGATTCCTGCGTTTACACAATGAATTCCTTTCCATTTTCTGGGCACTTAGTTTATTTTTGAGGAGTTTTAATCAGGTTAAACACTACTTCTGAGTTTCAGGGCACTGAATTGATGAGCTGCAGTGGGAGCAGATGGGGCACAATTAACACTTCACTGTGGGCTTTGCTGAGGTTGAACTGATGAACCACTTTGGAGCTGGGTGACTTGGAATGCACAGCCCCAGGATTATGCAATACTGGATTAATACAGAGCTGTGACACCCAGTGACAGTGACCTGCTGCCAGTTCTGGTCTTGGATACCCTGACTCGGCGGAATTTGCTCTGGAATTTTTTGGTGGCCTACTCTGGAGCTGCAGGGATTTCTGAGCCACTCACTTTGAGATACACATTGAGCATATCCAGGGCTGGGCAAGGGAATGGAGCCCCAGCAGGGGCTGGGGGAGCTGGGCAGGGGCTCAGGCTGGAGCAGAGCAGGCTCAGGGGGGCCCTGCTGGCTCTGCACAGCTCCTGAGAGGAGGGCACAGCCGGGGGGGTCGGGCTGTGCTGCCAGGGCACAGGCACAGCACAAGGGCAAACGGCCTCAGGCTGTGCCAGGGCAGGCTCAGCTTGGCCAGCAGCAGGAATTTGTGCCTGCAAAGGGTGCTCAGGCCTGGGCAGGGGCTTCCTGCAAAGGGCTGCAGTGCCCATGGCTGCAGGGGTGCAGGGCAGGGCTGGAGGTGGCACTCAGTGCTCTGGGCTGGGCACAGGCTGGGCACGGGGCACAGGGTGGACTCCAGGGGCTGGCAGGGCTTTTCCAACCTCAGGGATCCTGGGATTCTGTAAATTACACAGCCCTGACAAACTGCTCAGCCACCACACAGGGCTGGATGTCACAAAGCTCAGATGCTGGGTACCAAATTATTTTCAGTGATGGTATTATAGGAAATAATTATAGAGCATCAGGAGCTGGAGTTTTCGTCTTTGCTGGGGAAAAGTGAAAGTTCATTAAGTGTAACTGAGGTTGTCATTCAGTGATGGTGCCAGGTGATAGAGTAGCAATAATTGAATAAATATATGAGGAGAGGAAGTAAATTGAGATGTTTTTTGGAGTATGAGAACATCAAATTGGTGACTTAAACAGGGGGTTTCAAAGATGATGCTAAATCATGCAAAGTCACATTCCTGCTGTCAGCAGAGTCAAACTCATTAAAGGAGTTACTTTAACTGAAACTTTATGATATGAAATTTCTGTGTGGTTTTACTTCACTTGAATGGGAGGTGACCTGGGTTTGGTGACGAGGATGAGTTAAAAAACTTGGAGTTCTCCTTGAGGATTCTGATGATGCTGAGCCCTGAAGGACCCTCAGAATCAATGGAGTTTGGACAATGCTCTCAGGCACAGGGTGGGATTCTTAGGGCTCTCCTGTTAAGAGACAAGAGTTGGACTTGATGCTCCTTGAGGTAAGAAGGTAAGGGGTAGGAGGAAGCAGAAGGATTTGTGTGGAAGCAGAGGGAGCAGCAAAGAGAACCTTCTGCCTAAGCACAGGGACAAAGGGCATTGCAGCAGGATGGACAAGGAGGGGTGAAGAGAGGCTTTCACCTCCCAATCCAACCTGGTCTCAGTTTTAGAACCCAAGCATTGATGGACATGTCCAGAGAGAAGCTGGGACCTCCCCTGGATCCCTGGAAGTATCCAAGGCCAGGCTGGACAGGGCTTGGAGCAGCCTGGGACTGTAGAAGGTGTCCCTGCCCATGGCAGGAGGTGGGACTGGTTGGGCTTTAAAGTCCCTTCCAACCCAAACCATCCTGGGATTCTGTGATTTCACATTCCTAAAGATGTAAAGATAATGACAGAGCCCCATGGTGGCTTTTCATGTACTTAAGAGGATTTAATTGACTGGGAGACAAGGTGGAGATGGGTCACAGGTCAGACTCCAGGATCTTGGAGGTCTTTTCCAACCTGGATAATTCTATGACAGGACCTTGTTAGACATGGTCTTTGTCTTGCTGTCAGAAGATTTGAAAACAAAATCACCCTTCCATTGATTCTTTCCATGTTTTATGCAGTCAGTTAGAACATTGGGTCACCTTTGGCACAGGGCTGGTACAAAGGCACTGTCCTGGCTCTGCTGCTCTCCCAGCTGAGAGCAGGGCTTTGCTCTGGGGCTTGGGGTTAAGGCCACAGTCCTGTCTCCTTCAGTTTTTGGTTCTCTAAACCCAGAAAACCCTTTGGGAATAAAGTGGAAATTGGAGTTTTACAACTAAAATTCTGCAGCTGCTCCACAGTAATTGGGAATGATGATTCTACTGCATTAAATATGAGCATGAATTCTGTGTCCCTGTGGTGTTGATGTAACAATAAAGCAGCCTTATGTTTGTAGTTGCAAAAGTTGGTGCTGGTGGTGCTTTACAAGTTGGCTGCTCTGGCAGTTCCCAAATCCAGGAGTTGTGACAGATGGACTCAATGCAAGCAGAGCCTGGAGAGCTGATCCTGCTGCCTCACAGCTCCGGGGGAGCTTGGGACAAACTTCCAATTTCTTTGGGCAGCAAAGCATTTTAGAGAGGCTGCATAAAACCTGAGCTCCCACCCAGGTCATTATTTGTTAGAAAAGGAGGCTTTAGATGGATTTAAATCAGATCTTCTGTCTGTGCTGCTCCAAACACGTTGGTCTTTGCTTCTTTTGGCAGTGACAGCACATGATGATCTTCTTCAGCCTTTTTGGGAACATTTAGATCTAAGTGCCACTGAAAAAATATTCAGTGCTGATTCCTACTTGGTTCTGCCAAATCCAGGAATGTGAGCTGGAGCCCAGCTGCAGTTCAGCACGGCTCACCTGCCAAAGCACAAAGCCTGCTCATGCACTTGTAAGACAGGAGTAAAGCAAAGTGCTCCTAAACCCTGGCAAATCACAATTCCCCCTCCCAGCTGGATTCAGATGAACTTTGGAAAAGTTCTTTGAAATCTGCCATTGCCTCCTGCAGAATTGCTTTTGGAGATGCTGGGATTTATGTTAGAATTATCCATGCCTGAAGAGCAGCTGTGTCCATGGCTGGGTTGGAATGTTGCAGAAGGCAAGCCCAGTGCTGCTGGTGAAAGCACTGAGTAAAACTCACCTGGGGACACTCAAAGCATCATTGATGTCCAAAAATCATTGCATTAGTTCAGCTTCATTTCTCCAGCCTGGCAAGGAACTCATGGATCTGGCACACTTTGAGATGGGGAGACTGGAAAAGAGCTTTTCAACAAGGATGTTTGGGAAAAAACTTCTGGGAGTGAAATGCTGATACACACCAGTGACCCAGGAGTTTTTGTTGGGCTGTTTTCTGTGTTACTTACTCATGGTCTCCTCATTTTAGGTGTTTCAGAGGTTCCTCAGCTTTGCTTTAGAGCAGCTTTCAGAGTGTTTTCACTCCCCTTAAGCAAACCACAGAAGCTGAAAGATCCAAAAGACTTGGCAGTGATTGTTTAGATAGTTCCTCTAAGCTGAGGATTACTTAGGAGCAGCTGCAGTTCTATATTTTCTGTGCACTGCAGCTCATCTCCAGAGTGCTGGAGAAGAGGAGGAAAAGGAACCTTGCAGGAGACTGAGGTACCACTGAAATCAATTTTCTTGGCTCTTTTTGGCCCCCTTGGCAGCCTGTGCTGTTTGTCCAGGGAAAGATGCTTTTTGCACTTTCACCTGGCCAGCTCTTTAGGCAGCACAGTCATAAGTAGTAAGATTTTATACCTGGATTCTTGGGAGGTCTCACAAGAATTGCCACCAAGGAGTAAATCCTGCTTTCAACTCCTGGAATCCATGAAAAAAAAATAAAAATAACTGTAGCTGGATTCCAGACTTAGAACAGCAAAGATAGGAGGGTTTACATACATGGGGGCATAAATTTCCCCTCTGGAAGGTGAGTGTGAATACTGACAGCCTGTGATGATCACTGTCCTCACAAAGAGGGTTCAAGCCACACCCAGTGCTTAGAAAAGCAGATAAAAATTTGGAGTATGAAAGAATGACAGAGTCTAAACCAGACTCTCTAAGAATGTGTTGCATTGGTGGCCTTTTCCATCAAGCTGGGGGCTGGGGGTGCAGGAGTGGTGGGTATGGGAGCACCAGAGCCCCTGTGCAGGGAAAATTCTTGAATCAAGCAGAGGGACTGGGAAAAATCCCCGTGGGAAAGGGTCTGGCATGACCTTCCCACATGGCACAGCTGCTGCTGAGGGGTTTGAGTGAGAGAAAGAGGGTAAGGCAACTTCTGTAGCTGGTGGAAAGCCCTTTCCTGCAGCCAGCTGTGGAATTGGATCCAAAGGTGGGATAGGGAGGAGCACACAGATGCCACATTCCACTCCATCTGCTAGGATGAAGGAAGCACTGTGTCCAGAATTCAGGCAGGAAGCTGAAATACAGGTAAATATTCAATGGTGGCCTGTGGATATGCAGGGTATTTAATTTGCTTTGTGCTTAATATAATACCTTCCATTTCTCCATTCTCAAAGCATTCACCCTTTACTAAACAAATCAGCATTTTGGCAGCTCAGAGAACTGCCAGCAAATTAAACAAATGGGGAGTTGAGCAAATTGCAAGGCAAACTTTGCACAAGGCTCAGCCACCTCACCCAAACTGGCCTGACAAAAGTGAGCAATATGCAGATGATGTTTAATTTGAATTAGAGTGAAGTAGTGTAGGTGAGCCAACACCTGGTCCCACCTGCACAGATAAAATCAGGATCTTCCCTCCAGCACCAAACTGGTGGCAGCCAGTGATAGGACTGGTTAGAGGCTCAGCAGGGCAAGGTCACTTCCACACATAATCCTGAATTAATGCCACCTTCTTCCCTAAAGGGGAAGGAGAGCCCCCAGCCTGTGTGCACAGTGCCCAGGGCAGGAGCTGTGCCTGCTGTGCAGGGGCCATGGCTGGGCTCAGCCCCCCAGCACACTCTGGGACAGTATTTTAACTATTTGGGGTTTTTTTCAGATTTCAGTTCCATTTATGAAGCCATCATTTGTTTCCCATTAGCTGGACCATCAGACAGGCAGAATATGACATTGTTCATGTCAGAAATAGTCTGTGGTTTAATGTTTTCCTCCCCATAACATACAGCTCCTATTCCTTTTCTAAAAAGCCTGCATAGTACAAGTAACTCAGATCAGTGGCACCTGTGCAACACTGAGATTACCCTGGCACTGAAAGGAGCAGGGAGATCAGCTCAGCAAGGAGGCAATTTATCACTTGCAAATTTGCTTTTAATGAACTGGATATCATCATTTCCAGCAATCTTTCTGGATGATATGATTCCAAAAGAAGGAAGCAGATGTTGGTGGAGATTACAGCACAGTGGAAATCATGGCAGCAGCTCCATGGTTTTTGCTGGATGTTTTTCCCCTTGCAGAAGGATGGAGATGTTTGTTGCTCAATGGGCTGGAGCAGAAATTCTTTAATAAAACCTGATTAACAGTGGAGTTTTGTGTTGAGCCTCTGGTGTTTTGTGTTGAACCTCTGGTGTTTTGTACTGAACCTCTGGTGTTTTGTGTTGAGCCTCTGGTGTTTTGTGTTGAGCCTCTGGTGTTTTGTGTTGAACCTCTGGTGTTTTCTGTTGAACCTCTGGTGTTTTGTGTTGAACCTCTGGTGTTTTGTGTTGAACCTCTCAGGTGAGGCAGCACTGGTGGAGTTCTCCTGGGCCAGGCCAGGTTTGGGAAGAGGACAGGCTTAGGGTTGCTTTCAATTAACACAGGACATTAAGTGTTGAGGCTGCTGGACCAGGACTCTGTGTGACCATTTCTGAGTTTACAGACCCCAGGACTGAATCAGCCATTAAGAATTTGTGTAGCAGTAGGAATAATTAAAATAGATAAAGCAAGGTGCAGAGCTGCTGTTACTGAGCTCTTTGTGACACCTGTGGGTATTTAATGGGACCAAACCCTGTGGAACTAAGGTGGGATATGGATCCCTGTTATTCATCTAGGGAAGGGAATCGAGCTGGAGCCCCAGCAGGGGCTGGGGGAGCTGGGCAAGGGGATGGAGCCCCAGCAGGGTCTGGGGGAGCTGGGCAGGGGCTCAGGCTGGAGCAGAGCAGGCTCAGGGGGGCCCTGCTGGCTCTGCACAGCTCCTGAGAGGAGGGCACAGCCGGGGGGGTCGGGCTGTGCTGCCAGGGCACAGGCACAGCACTAGGGCAAACGGCCTCAGGCTGTGCCAGGGCAGGCTCAGCTTGGCCAGCAGCAGGAATTTGTGCCTGCAAAGGGTGCTCAGGCCTGGGCAGGGGCTGCCCAGGGAGGGCTGCAGTGCCCATGGCTGCAGGGGTGCAGGGCAGGGCTGGAGGTGGCACTCAGTGCTCTGGGCTGGGCACAGGGTGGACACGGGGCACAGGGTGGGCTCCAGGGGCTGGCAGGGCTTTTCCAGCCTCAGGGATCCTGGGATTATCCAATTTTAACATTCTATGATGTCAAAGGGATATATTTTTAGTTTATGATCCCTACACTCATTTTACATGATCTCCCTGAACTGTAAATGCATGAATGCCAGGAGATGTTACAAATTATTGTGCAATATTCTATTTTCCTTTTTCCTTCCCTCTTTTAGGTAATACAGCCAAGGTCTTTATTGAGGTGAAGGATGAAAATGACCACGCACCTGTGTTTACCAAAAAAATGTACATTGGAGGGGTGTCTGAAGATGCCAGAATGTTTTCTTCTGTGCTTAAAGTGAAGGTAAGGCTGAAGTTTTTGTAATAACCTCATTTACAGAGGGAAAATTTGCACTCACTGCTTTGGTTTTTTTTCACAGGAGATTTTGAAATTTGCATCTTCTAAAGCTGCTTGATGGTTGATGTTGACACAAGGATGATTTTGAGTTAAAACCTAGGTTTATGTTTATACTCAATTTTAGGTGCTTGTGTCTCATCCCAGTTGTAGCTCTCATTTTAGATCTGTTAATATTTAAACATTTAGTTTTTGTTCAATGTCAGTTTTCACCTGAAGTTTTCTCTATTTTATTGGCACCTTGTTGAGGTTTTAAAGGATAAATCCAGCAGTTTCAGGTCTTTACTGGGAGGAAAAGTGGGTGTAAAATTAACCATCCATAGGGTTTTGAGGTTTTTTTTTTTTTTTTTTTTGAGAGAGAAAATTAATGCAAATATAATATACAGACTACAATTAGCATCAGATATTAATATCCAAGATTAAAAGCTCTTTTTTTATTTGTGCTCACAAACAAATGATGTGTTTAGAGCACCAGGAATAATAAAACAGTCTGAGCTTAATAAAGTTGTCCCTAGCAGGTTTTTGTGTTCTTTTGCTGTTGTTGGCTTTATGAGAATCCTTCCCAAAATAAGCCCAGAAATGGCAGAGATGTGGGAAATTGGGAAGCTTCTGCTTCATCACAATTAGGAATCCAAAAACGGTGGTGAATCCAAGAATTGTGTCAAATCCATGACCCTTAGCACTGCTGAAGGATCATGGAATCGTTAAGGTTGAAAAACAGTTTTAAGCCCATCAATTCCCACTGTGGTCACCAGCAGTGATGTCTCCAAGCACCTCTTCCACACTTTTTGGGACACTTCCAGGGATGGTGACTGACCACTGGCCTGGTCAATGCTTAACCACCCTTCCTAGGAAGAAATTCTTCCAACTATTCAATCCAAACCTCCTCTGGAACAACTTGAGGCCATTGCCTCTCCTCCTGTCCCTTGGCTGGCCCCAACCTGGCTCCATCCTCCTTCCAGGGAATTGTAGAGAGCAGGTATCAGGACAAAGGCACTGGGGTAGTTAAAAAATTCTGGAAGGCAAAGTGATTTAGGGAAAGGAACTTTTGTTCCATCTGAAAGCAAATGAAACGTGAGGCACAAGTGTCAAATCACATTTGGAGTCATCCCATGAAAAGCAAACAGGCTGTGAAATCCTTCCTGGTTTTCCAAGGGGATTTCTTAGGCATGGGTATTTGTGTGTCACTCAGAGAGATAAGAAATGGGTGGAGAAAAGCTAAGGGGAATTTGGGGGCGATGAGGGGAATCTTCTTTTGACCCAAAATGTGCTCAGTCCACAGAGGAGGACTAAAAGAAATATTAATTTTATGTCGTAAAACTTTTCCTGTTCCAATCCTCTCTGGTTTTGCTGGCACAAAATGGAACAAGGCCTAAACCTGGCGTTGGTATTGGTGGATGGCATTAAACATAATTGTGTGTTTAGTGAAAGTAAAATTAGAAATAATTAAGAAGTGCTGTTGTTGCAGAGGATCAGGCTGGAATTTATTGTTGTAGCAGCGAGCATTTGCAGCAGTCAGTGCTCGTTACCTTTTGTCCTGGCCTTTAGAAAGCAAAAGTAATTGCTCTGTTAGTTAAACACAATTCCCATTCCAGCCTGGTTTAAGAATAATTAATCGAATGAATGTCTGTTCTTGAGGAGTAGAATGAAATGAGCAGCTTTCCAAGTTGAAATTTAGGAGAACATTAATAAAGTACACGCAGAGCTTGCACTGTAGAAATTATTCAAGTTTGGATTCCAGGGGGAAATTGAGGTTCTTAGGAGGAGTTTTTAATGCATTTGCTTTCATCTTCTGCATTCATTAACAGTTGCTCACTTTCTTTCACATGATCTGAGTGATTTTGAGAAGAAAGTGATTTTCTCAGTATCTTCTCATTATTGCTGGCACTAACAACAGCCTTGATGAGCCTCAAAGGTGGGATAACGGAATCAGAGAATTCCAGGGTGCTTTGGGAAGGAAGGGACATTAAAACTCACCCAGTGCCACCCCTGCCCTGGGCAGGGACCCCTCCCACCATCCCAGGCTGCTCCCAGCCCCACAGTCCAGCCTGGCCTGGGGCACTGCCAGGGATCCAGGGGCAGCCCCAGCTGCTCTGGGCACCCTGTGCCAGGGCTGCCCACCCTGCCAGGGAACAATTCCTGCCCAAGATCCCATCTGTGTCGCTGTGGTCAATAACACAGAACACGAAATTTCTCCAAATAGCTTGGAGAGATCAATCTGACTCCATTTATTCAAAGGATCACTCCCTTTTATGGATTTTTCCCCAGACCACTGTGATTGGTGAATGAAAGACAAACCCCTTCACCCACACTGGCCAAACCAGAGGGACAGCAAAAGAAAATCCCTCCCACAGAAAGAATTCCAAACCTGAGTATTGTTACAAAAACAATCCTGATGTTTATGTTCAAGCTGTGAGAACAAGTTTCAGAAACCCAAA
This sequence comes from Sitta europaea, assembly GCA_013400255.1. NCBI lineage: Eukaryota > Metazoa > Chordata > Aves > Passeriformes > Sittidae > Sitta > Sitta europaea. The sequence goes on along the minus strand of VXBS01005004.1, from coordinate 843,019 downwards.
ACATCAGGAAAAAACAGAGCTTTAGAAACTCAGCAGCTTCAAGCCTGAAAAACCCAGACTACACACCCATCCCTGCCCTCTGGCAGTGAAGCCATTCCCTGTGTGCTGTCCCTCCATCCCTGTCCCCAGTCCCTCTCCTCCAAAGCCTCCCCAGGACAAGCTTCCCTTGTCCAGGCTGGCCAATCCCAACTCTCCCAGCATTTCAGGAGTTCCAATGCAAAACTACAACTTTCAAAACCAACCCAAAAATCCCCCAGTTAGTTCTTCTTTAGCAGGACATAGTAACTCATGGGGATAGTTAAGGAGTGTAGTCTTTGGTTATTAATAGAGCAGTTGGTGTAAATCAGTTTGGGATCAATTGATCACAAATACACCACTGAACATTAGGATGCTTGCCTTCAGTTGCTTCAGTCCTGCTCTACTCTGCCTTGAGCAAAATTTCACAAATAATAAAACCAATCAAAGGCCAAAAATAAATTAAATTTTTTTAAAAAGCTTGAGAACAAGCTAATCCTGAGTCCGTAATCTTCCACACAAACTGAATTTAGGAACAAACAGACCAATGAAATGTTGGAAAAAGATTTCTCTCATCCTCCAAGGAGTTGATATGTACCAAGGCTGATCTTATGGAGTTTCTCCCAACTCTCTAAGGTCATTGGATTTGCTGCCAGCAGCATCCTCTTCAATACATTAATTTGAGTATAAAAGCCTTTTAGAGGAGGATAATGAACTGCCTTGCTCTAGATTCATAGATTCCTGGTAAGATTCCTCTGAGCAGAGGAAGCAGAATTCCGCAAATCATTCTCCAAAAGTCATTTTTAATCAGAATTAATTTGGGGAGTGATAAACCACATGAATTATTTTCTGTGGATCTGATTGGATTAAGAGCAGTGGCTTCTGAAAGCTGGGAGGTACTGATGCTCCAAGAAAAAAAAAAAAAAGGATATATTTGAATAAAATGGCAATTTTTAACCAAGGATTTTCTCCTTGCTGCTTGTAGTCCCCCTTCTCTGCAGTTCCCCTTTTCTTTCCCCAAAATTTCCAATGTATTTGAGGGCCCATTTCCTTAATTAAAGACCTTTTTGTGCTTTTCATTAGGAATATGTTAATTAAAACCAGATGTAACATGCATAGTCTCTAATTTATGAATTCTGTGCCTTGAGCTTTGTGTTTCCTTGTGTTAGAATTATTTTGCTTTTCACTGGTGTTTTCATGGAACTCCTGTTGCTGCCCCTCAGAATTCCAACCAGGCTTCCTTGAGCCCCAAACAAAATATTTTCAATCTGCTCCAGGAAACAAAACCACAGACAACAGAATCTTTAGGGAAATTACCAGCAGGAATTGGCTTTTCCCTGTAATAGGATGTTATTAGCCCTTGCTTTTTAAATATTAACAGTATTAACCTCTGCTTTTCTTCCTCCATTTATTAAATTATTGAATTATTACAGATTTAAATGAGGAAATATCAGAGGTCCTAATTCTAGTGAAGAAAGAGAATTGTCTGAATTCCTGCTCGTTTTATAAAGGTATTTTTGTCCTGAAAATGTTTGCAGGGAAGGAATCTTGCCCAAATAATGCCAGTGAATCCAAGGCTCTGGAGCTGTCTGTATTTGATGGAAATGCTTTGATCCTTACAATATTTTCATTCCAGCCCTTTCCTCTGCTTTTTGCCCCTTTCTGATCAGCTTTTTAATGGAACTTTATCCTTTATTCCTTTTGAATATCCCTTATTGAATATTGAATATCCTTGGACTGTCTCAACAGAGGAGAGCAAAACAAACCAAAGCCATTTTAGGTGCACACAGGGGAGCAGGAATTCCTCTTTTTTTTGCCTCAAAAGCAGCTTAGAGATCCCATAATGAGCTAAAACAATGGATAAAAAGAAACAGTTAAAATTCCCAATTATGGATAGGGAGAGAAAAAACCAGAATTGTTTTTTCTCCATGTTAAAACTCCATTTTTTCTCCCTATCTATGCCTATAACCTGTAGATTTCTTTTGATAATTCCTTTTCCTTGGGATGACAAGGGAATCTTTAGAGTGGCAAGTTCTGGAATTGCAGAGATTCCACCTTGGGCACCCAGGCCAGCTTTGAGGCCTTCATTTGGCTCATCCCTCCTTTGGCTGCTGCATGACTCGTGCACAAAACTGAACTGCTTTGCCAGTCACAACCTTTTGTCCTTAAAATGTGATTTATGGACCCCAGCACAGGGAGAAGAGATGCTTGGTAGGAGTAAAAATCTCCTCTGAAAACTCATTGCAGCACCAACAGTGCAGCCTCCAGCTGCTGGAACATCCCAAAAAAAGCTCTGTGTCCTGCTAAGACAAATATTGCAGGAATGCCAGGAATTTTTCCTTCAAAAATAATATTCCTGCTTTTTATGTTGGCTTCCTGAGCTTTTTACTCTGAGATCTCTTAGTTTCTTACTATTGCCCTCTGGCAGCAATCAGAGATTCCCGACCCTTTGGGATTTTTTCCTGTGTTATTGAAGATTATTTTGATTTCTTTGTTGTTTGGAAGTGTTTTGAAGACTGTTGGTCCTGCGTGTGCCTTCCTGAGTAAAGGCTCCTCCAGGGGCTGGGAATGAGGAGTGTGCCTGGATCATTCCCATCCCATGGAGGAAATCCATGTCTGTGGCTTTCACTTCCTCTCACACACACAGAGTTATTCTACCAAGCACTAACTGCTGTTGGCCAAAGAAAAATGACAATAAAGTCCATTTTTTCAATTCTTTTCTTCAAAACCTGACTTTGGGAACCTCTCTTATTCAACACCTTTTCCCACTGGACAGCCTGTCTGAAGGAATCCCAGTTTCCTTTGGCACCTGGGAGGTTTTGGCCTCCATTGGAGGACAAAGTGAGCAATTCCCATTCACCTGATTTCCTCCTGCCTGTGTTTCCCAGAAAATTCCTGGCCCTGGGGGTACTGAGAGCAATCATTATCAGTGATGTATAAATTCAAAGCAATATGAATATAAATATGAATAAATATATGAAAATAGCCACTAATATAACATTAATATATTATTATATATTGATATGTTATATATTGTATATTTTATGTTAAATATTAGCTATAAATTGAATATGAATACAAATTTTTTAAAAATCAAGCCTACAAATTGGTGAGGCAGCCAGTGGTAAACAAAGGTGAGGAGTGGGAGTTCCAAAGGGCTTGAGCCAGATGAGGGTATAAAAGAGCATGGAAGTGAAGAAATACAGGAAACCAAGGAAAACTGCAATGCCTACCCTAAATTTCCAGGCTTTGGTTTGTATAGAACACCCAGTAAAAACTCCCTGAAACCAGGCTGGTGGCAGCTGTGCTGCCAGAGAGCTGGAAATCTGTAACAATATGGAAATTCCTACCAGCAAAACCGGGCTGATTCCAAAAGCTGCTTCATGTGCCAGCTGCTGGTTGGGAAGACTGAAGCTGCCAGCTGCTGGGAAGAGGGAAGGAACCCCTCAGCATCCCAGTCCCAATCCCAATCCTGCCCTCTTCCATGCCCTGTTAGCAGCCTCAGGCTTGTGGTTAAGGGTGACCCCTGTGAGGGAGGTGAAAAGCATTTCAAATTAACAACTGCACTTCACTCTGAGCAGCAAAACTGGATTTAGCTCAGGCTGATAATGCTAAAAACTGGGATCATCACTGATTATGCAGCAGCTTCAGGAGTTACAGTCACTGATGATTTTTATGCTCCTTCCAAACGTGCCACTGGTGGTTTTTGGTGCCAGGGTGAGAGTGCTGCTGTCACACCAGGTGGGGTTTGCCAGCCTCCATGGGTGTCTTGCCACCCAGCTGTGCTTGTGCAGTCACATGGAGACAGAGATTCGTTAATTTATGCTTTAAAGGCATCATTCTTACAAAAGGAGAGATAAAGAACGGGTTGGTCACTGAGAGAACAGAACAGTTTTATTTGGATGGGACCCTAAAGCCCATCCAGTGCCATGGGCTGGGACACTTCCCACTGTCCCAGGCTGCTCCCAGCCCCATCCAGCCTGGCCTGGGGCACTGCCAGGGATCCAGGGGCAGCCCCAGCTGCTCTGGGCACCCTGTGCCAAGCCTGCCCACCCTCTGAGTAAAAATATCCTCCGTGCTGGGGTTTAGGAGCACCCCAGGCTTTGTGCCTCATCCTCCTCCGTGGGAGGGGATGGGAAAGGGCTGGAGGCAGAGCAAGGATGCTGACCCAGCTCCCTTTGTGTGGGCACACCTACACTCAATCACAGGAGGCTGGAATTCGGCCTGGTAATTCCTGAGATCATCCATATTTATCAGGCCTCAATCACAGCAGGATTTAGGAGACATCTGTATTTCTTGTGCAGAACAAAAGGCAGATATGCTGCTGGAATATTAAGATTAAGTGCAGCTCTTTCTCTTCTTTGACAGTCATAATGCAATTCTTGAGATGTCATAGATCTCTTCCTAATGAAGTGTCAGAAATATTTACCTTCAGGACAAATTACAAGAATAGCAAACATCCCTCCTTTGTATTAGGGAAGTTTGGGACTTTCCTGGGAGCAGCTCACAAGCTCTCCCTGCTGGTCCTGCCAAGCTGAGTGCCCTTAGGTTTGATCCAAAGAGCAGAGAAAGGGGGAACACAAACCCCAAAGTTCAAACATTTCAAGCTGAGTCTGATCATTTTTGCAGGCTGTTTGGCACCTGTTTGCTCATCTCTGGGTGGATGTGGACAGAGCCTGAACTGGGACGGTGCTGAGGCTGCCAATGGCTCTGGGGTGGCACTGGGCTCTCAGAACTAGTGACAATTAGCTCAGAGCCTGTCCACCAGCTCGAGGCACCTGAACTCCACAGGACTTTACAAGCTGCGAGCTTCAAATGTCAAAAGGCCTCTTTCACTGGAGTTTAGTGCCTTAAACTCAGCAGCAAGACTTAAACATCTCATTAGTGCTGAGCTCCAGCGCCCTGAGCTTTGTGCAGAAGGCCTGACTTCACATAATGCCTGTGCCTGCAGCATCAATACCTTAATTTGGATCCAAATTTTGTTTGTTTTTAGTCACACACGTCTCCGGGCGTGAAATGCTGAAGGTGAAATTGATTTCTGGTGTCATTGAAAGCAGCGACTATTAACAGCCGTAGCTTTTATTGAGAGAGAATTTACCAATATTGAAATATGATGGGCTTCTGACCCAGCTAAACCAACCTCATAAATCAGTTTTAACAAAGAAATTGGCTTTTTGTCGGAAGGGTGTCATGCTCCTCTCCAGGGCACCTCTAGGGAGCCTTTGGACTTCACTGAGCACTCAGTGGGAAACTTGGCTTGCTCAGGGATGACCCCAAAGGAGCTGGATCAGACACTGCTCCTGTGGCTGCTGCTGGGTCCCTCCTGAGCCACATGGGGTGACAGGAATCCTGTTTTTCTTCCCCCCTCCAGCTCCATTACCCACATGCAAAGCTGAGTGTGGATAAACCAGAGGGTTTGGCCAGACAGGACTTTTCTGGATTGGTCAAGGCTTTATTTATCCTGTGTCGTGTGAGCTGAACTTACCCTGGTGGTTTGGCTTGGGAGGGATCTCAAATCCTATCCAGGGGCAGCCCCAGCTGCTCTGGGCACCCTGTGCCAGGGCTGCCCACCCTGCCAGGGAACAATTCCTGCCCAAGATCCCACCCAGCCCTGCCCTCTGGCATTCCCTGTGTCCTGGTACTCCAGACACAGCTGAGGTGCTGCTTTAATTTTGTCTTTGTTTCTCACCATGCAAACATCAACCTGGTGTTTCTCTCCAGCCACTTCCTGGAGTTCAGGGTGGATTTTAGGAAATGTTTCTTCATGACAGAGCGTGGTGGAGCATTGGAAGGGGGGCTGCCCAGGGAATGGTGGAGCCACCAGCCCTGGAAGTGTTTAAGGAATGAGCAGATGTGGCACTGCACAGTGTGATTTAATGGCAAGGTCACAGTCAAAGGTTGGATTGGGGGATCTTGGAGGTGTTTTTCAACCTTAAAAATTCCATGACTCTATGATATAGCATGTTTTCTCATTCATTTCTTCCTTCACCAATTTTTTTTATGTGGAAATTCAACAATTTTCCTGACTCTCCACCTGTCAAGCTGGCTCTGGGATGTTGTGGGGTTGTATTTCCCTGTGCCAGCTGGAAAGCTGGAATGCTCTGGAAAAGCCCACTGACATCTTTGGTTTTTTGACTGACAGAACAGAGTAAATTTCAGAAAGCTTTTTCACCTTCCCATCTTTCCTAAAATCGCTAATAAAGGGGTTTGAGCTCACCCTGGAGGCAACAATCTCGGTTTTAAAAGCCTTAAAAAAAACTACGGGGATGGAGAAGAAAAACAGCTTAACACATTTTATATTTATGCTTTCATCAAGCCAGATGAAGCTTTCTGAATTTATAAGAAAGCAAAATATTGAGAGAGGGGGGGAATTTAACCAGTTGTGTGTCTGTGATGAGTGACAGCCAGTGTCATTCCAGGAGCTCATCTTTTGGGCAGCTCTGAGTGAAACCTGTTTGCTCATTCCAGCATAAACCAGCCTGGATATTATTCTTTAAGTGCTGGTTGGTTCTGTCTGGGAATCTGGGCTGAGTTGGAGTAGCATGGAGCATACACAGCTTTGAGTACCTGGATTGCTCATCTGGTGCTGGTATTCCCTGAAAAATTATCTGAAAATGAAAAAAAAAGCAAAAAACCAAAAGGGGTGATTTCTACCATATAGAACTTGCTCAGTGCTGGTGAGGAAACAATTAATGATGATTAATGGCCCTCTATTGAAGGCTTAACGACCTTGCACAGATAATTATCTTTTAGCAGCTGTGGTGTCTCATAAACAGCTCTGCACTCTGTGAGCAGGGACAGCACCCAGGGAAGGGCAGGATCTCAGGGAAAGGTTCTTCCCCCAGAGGGTGCTGGCACTGCCCAGGGAATGGGCACAGCCCCAGGGCTGCCAGAGCTCCAGGAGCCTCTGGACAGAGCTCCAGGGATGCCCAGGTGTGTATGGGCAGGAGCTGGATCAGTGATCCCTGTGGAACCCTTCCAGCTCTGGGTGTTCCATGATTCTACAAACCCCTCATGCTGAGGCAAACCTTTATTGTTGTATATTCTTAAGTCATGGCACAGTATGGATTTTCCATGGATTTTACGTTCTCTTGTTCAAAGTTAAGGCTGGTTTTTATTCCAGCATTAGTTTCAGTGACAGGCCTCAGGAGCAGTGCCAGTATTTCCATAAAAGCTTGCTGATAGATCCTGAAGTGTCCTCCTGAAGTGTCCCAGTTGCTGAGGCCATGCCCAAGACTAATGGGTGTTCAGGCATTAATTAATCCATTAGCTCCCACCTCGCTGATCCCTGGAATGACCCCAGGGAAACTCCATCACAGTCCCTGCAAACACTTCCCTCTGGATACAGGTTGAACAGGAGCATGGGGCTGGAGAGGCCAGGAGCAGGGAAGCTGGGATAACAATTCCTGGGGCTGCCTGGTGGGTGCCAGCTCTGCATCCTGGGCCAGTTCAGCAATGGTGCCAGGGCAGCTCTGTGTCCTGAACTGGGGTGCCCAGCAGGTCCCTGTGCACCACTGCAAGAATTCACTGCACTCAGTCCTTCCTGATTTTAATAAAAAGTTATTTGATTGCACCAAAAGTACCTGTGCTCCATCAAATATCTCTAAAACGAAGGACATTCTTGTGTAAGTATGTGAATGAGTTGCTGAGGTGGTTTTTTTCTTTGATATTTCCTTTTCAATGAGAATTTGGAAGTGGAGGTTTCTCAGAATTAAGCAGTTCTTAGGTATTGTTGCAGACTTGAAAGTCAACTTGTATTTTTCTACTTTTTAATTTTTTTCCTTCCTTCTGGAGCAGTTTAATGCCAACAGAGGAGGAAGAAATTGCTGGAAAAGCAAAACTGAGTGCAGCAAAATTAAATGATGCATTTAAAGTAGCGGCCCTATCTGTGCTCTGGGATCTAATGTTTTAAATGTCAGAGTGGCAGAAATTTGCTGGGCCAAGATGTAACTTTATTTAAAGGACAAGGTTAATGACTGCATCCATGCATATTTACCTTGTTTGCCTCTGCTTGCTCCGTTTTCCCCATCAGGCCAATGATAAGGACACTGGGAATTACAGTGCCATGCAATACAGGCTCATCATTCCCCCCATCAAGGATGGCAAGGAAGGCTTCGTGATCGAGGCTTACACGGGGCTGATCAAAACTGCCATGCTCTTCAAAAACATGAGGAGATCCTATTTCAAGTTCCAGGTCATTGCCACTGATGATTACGGCAAAGGACTGAGCAGCAAAGCAGAAGTGCTGGTAAGTATCAGCCAGGGATTATGACTGTTATCACTATGGAATAATTCCTGAGGAAATTCAAACACTGCAGAAAGTTGTATTCCAGGCAGACCTAGAGAAAAGCCATGAAGGGCTTGTGCTTAATTTTTTGGAAGGCACTGGAATAAAGCTGTTCATGTTTTAAACCAAAAGATTTTCTGACCTGTTGGAGTGAGTCCAAGGGAGGCACCAGGATGATCAGAGGGATGGAGCAGCTCTGCTGGGAGGAGAGGCTGGCAGAGCTGGGAGTGTTCAGCTGCAGAGGAGAAGTGCTGGGGTGACCAAATTGTGACCTTCCAGGGCCTGAAGGAGCTACAGAAAGATGAAAAAATACTCTGTACAAGGGATGGAGTGCCAGCACACAGGGAATGGCTGCCACTGCCAGAGGGCAGGGCTGGGTGGGATATTGGGCAGGGATTGTGCCCTGGCAAGTTGGGCAGCCCTGGCACAGGGTGCCCAGAGCAGCTGGGGCTGCCCCTGGATCCCTGGCAGTGCCCAAGGCCAGGCTGGATGGGGTTTGGAGCAGCCTGGGACAGTGGGAGGGGTCCCTGCCCATGGCAGGGGTTTGGCACTGGGTGGGCTTTGAGGTCCCTTCCCAGCCCAAACCATTCCATGATTCTGTGTCCCTGCTGGTCATGTCCAAGTTGTCTTTGTTGCTTATGTTAAGGAATAATTTTGGGCTGAGAATGAACTTCCCCTGAGAAAACAGCCTTTCAGGACTGGCACCATCTTTAGGCCTCGGGCTCATGGTTTTGTGCTGTTCAAAGAACTCTGTCTTGGTCCAGCCACTGAAACCATCCACTCTAAATTTCCTTAAAGCCTATAAACTTGATGGATTGCCTCCAATATTAGCATAATGTGAAAGGGATGGAGCATATTATCCACTTCATGGGAATGCTGTCAAAGGCTATGGATGAGGGCCAGAATCCTTGGTGTGGTGAGTCCTGCAGGAGTTCACCACAGAAACGTAAACGATGACGCCCTCACACCTGACCTTCCAAAATGATGGGGCATTCTCAGGTAATTCAGGCACTAATGGGATATTAAAATATAGCCAGAAGGAATCGACATTACCATTAGAAAGTGAAGGATGTCTCATTAATTTATAGAGGTTTCTTTATGATGTCTGGCTGAGTGATGAGCACCCAGTTGATCTGAGCAAGGCTTGGAAGCTTGGAGGAGGTGGAGATACAGTTCCAGACCAGCCCCATTCTGCCCAGAACACTGGCACATGGACCTGCTGGAATGAGTCCAGAGGAGGCACCAGAGCAGCTCTGCTGGGGGGAGAGGCTGGGAGAGCTGGGATTGTTCAGCCTGCAGAGGAGAAGCTCTGGGGTGACCAAATTGTGACCTTCCAGGGCCTGAAGGAGCCAACAGGAAATACAGAGAGACAGTTTCCAAAGGATGGAGTGCCAGGAAAAGGGGGAATGGCTTCCCAGAGCCAGAGGGCAGGGCTGGGTGGGATATTGGGCAGGAATTGTTCCCTGGCAGGGTGGGCAGCCCTGGCACAGGGTGCCCAGAGCAGCTGGGGCTGCCCCTGGATCCCTGGCAGTGCCCAAGGCCAGGCTGGACTGTGGGGCTGGGAGCACCTGGGATGGTGGGAGGGGGCCCTGCCATGGCAGGGCTGGCACTGGATGGGATTTAAGGTTCCTTTCCCCCAGGCCATCCTGGGATTCTCTGATTTTATGCACCAAGTGTGATCCATACACTAAGATCCTTTCCCATGATTTTAGCAGGATTTCTTACTGTGGGGTCAGGGGCTCAGGCTCTCAGGTGTTTTTTCTTTCAAAACCAGCTCAAAATGTGCACAGAGAACAGAGAAATTAATTCAATTACTCTCATGCAAAGAATAAGATGTGGGGGAAGAAGATAAGACTGCAGTGGGCAGAGGTCTTGGGAGAAGAGGCAGGTGACCACCAGAAGCTGAGCAGAGCAAGGCATCCTCCAGAACTGGGACCAGGAGGCTTCCCCAGAGCCTGGCAGGGCTCTGGGAGCAGCAGGACTTGACAAATCATGCTGGTGGGGACAATCCATGGGAAGGACCCTAGGATGGCTCAAGTGAGACCCCTGTGGGTTGACAGTTTGCTTCCATGTGATGGAGATTTCCATCTCAGCATCTGTGAGACGAAAGAGATACAAGAATCACATTTTAAAAGGAGTTTGCTGCAAGGAAGCATCTAAAGGTGCTGAGGAAGTGGATGGATGGATGGATGGATGGATGGATGGATGGATGGATGGATGGATGGATGGATGGATGGATGGATGGATGGATGATGGATGGATGGATAGATTAGATAGATAGATAGATAGATAGATAGATAGATAGATAGATAGATAGATAGATAGATAGATAGATAGATAGATAGATAGACAGAGACAGATAGATGATAGATAATGGATATTCACTGTCATCATTTGAGATCATGGATATCATCTTTGTGATGTCATAGATATCATTTTTAATCACATGTGTTTTGGGGTTTGAGGAGGTTTCAGGCCCCTCCTTCTTCATGTCCCAGCTGCTCCCAGGAATCCATTGGTGCCATATCACAACCAAGACTCTTTTTAGGCTCTGCCTTGCTGGATTTAAACCTTGGGAAGTGCCTAATGAGCGAAGCTTGGGATCAAAGGGCTATCACTCGTGGGCTAGAGGTTACCAACAATTTTCTGCTTTGCCTGCCTTTACAAATGGGGATTACAAGCAAGTTAATGTTACCATGGAAACCTCAAATGTCGCTTGATTTTTGGTCCGACACCCCTGGTTTCCTATTGCTTGTCACGAAGGTGTGTTTATCCCTGGATTTGTACATGAACAAGTGACAATAATTGTGATTTCTTCCATATTAAAAGAATTGCTGCCCTTGTTTTTGGTGTTGCCTTTATGCTGTTTTCAGTTCCTGGGTGCGCAGTCATTGCTTGAATTGGCTAATGTAATTAATTCTATTAAATTAATCGTTGCTTTCCAGTTCCGTTGCATGATTTTAGTCTAAAATTTATTTGGAGCTCATTATGATTCTGTGTTTCTTACACAGAAGCCTGTACGTGCTGATCAGGGCATCTGATGACATTTCAAGAACATTTAAATATTTAAAGTTAAATTAAGCTTCAAAGCTGGTGAATCAGTGTTTGATGTGGAAGCACATTCAGGCTTTTCTGCTGCTGTGCTTCCAGGGCTCCTCTTTGGAAAATCAAGCCTTGTTTATTTCTTATAGAATCAACTAACCCTTGATTTTTAAATATATCAGCTTTAACACTGGCCTAGTTTTCCAAATTTTCCTCCAGAATCCTCTACAAGATTGGAGTGATGTTGGGTTCATAGTAAAAAACAATAATTACCAGATATTTGCTCTGAGGTCACTCCATACCTCAGTGGAAAACAGAAATTCAATTTTATTCCAACAAAGCACACAAGTTTTGAGTGGATTAGAATTATTTTTTCCTGTCTTTTTTTTTTTTTCTTTTTATTTTAAAGGGAAAAGCTCAGTTGTAAAATGTGCAGTTTTGTGATAGAGGGAGAAGCTAAAACAATTGGAGATTAAAATAAAACCTCTCACTGACCACTTCAATGTAAATGAACAATTTCCATACTGATTTTCTAACAAAGTGGCATTGATTCTGTGGAATTAATCCTGAATTTCCATTTCCCTTGGTGCACGTTGCATGGCTCCAAGGGAGGATTTTCCTGGCATCCAAACCACCCAAATGCTCAGCAGTAATTTTGAATACAGCCCATGGGAGATCTGGGATTCTCTAAGTAGAGTCTAAACTAAGATCAGCTTTTTCTGCCCCCACCTTAAAAATCCATAACTCTGAGGTGGACCTGGAATTACAATTCCAGCTAAATCTTTGATGTTAATGGGCTTTGGCTGTGAGATCTCCCAGCTCTCCTGTCTGGAATTAAAAGGAGAAACCTGGATATTGGGGCATGGTGTGGAGGCAGGAAAGGAATTTTTCCATTGCTGTCAGGTGGGGAAGGGGGCTGTGCCTGGCAGTGCCTGTTGAATTTCCCTCTTTTCTTTCCAGGTCTCTGTGGTCAATCAGTTGGACATGCAGGTGATCGTCTCCAACGTTCCTCCCACCCTCGTGGAGCAAAACAAAGACCAGCTCATTGGGTAACCAGTTTATTTCCTCTCCAAATATCAGACAATTCCCTGCCTTTGGGAAGGGATGGCTCAGGGAGTGAGGGAGGGTTTTTATCTGGTCAATAAAAGCCCCCAGACCCCACATCAGCAGCAGCTTCCAGGGGTCAGGTTTGCACTGGTGGCTTCTTTTTTGTTTGTTTGGTTGGTTTTTTCAATTTTCTCTACTTGCTGCCATGGAATTAGCCAGTATGGGACAGAAAACAGTTTATTACCAGTCTTTGTCCTTTTTTTGGTCACTTCAGTCAGTGGCACTTCTCAGATTCCCACAGGTCTGGTGCACCCTTGCTTGTTGCTGTCCACGGAATGTGAAATACCTTTGGGTTGATGGAACCAACCAACCAGCCAGTCCTTGGAAAAGTCTCTGAGTGAAGTCTCATGTCTTCACTGGGCTGGGAAAAAAATCCTGATGGATTTGATCCCAGAGATTTGGGACATGTTCCCCTCTTCTCTCTCTGTTTTGGGCCAAGTGTGTGTTGGCTCTGAGAAATTCAGATGTCAGACCCACTAACGAAGTTGTTCAGGCTGAACTCACAGGGACTGCACTTCCTGGAACCAGGAATAACTTCCTGAAAGGGAGTATTGCCTAAAAATAGAAATAACTTCCTAAAAGGAAGTATTGCCTAAAAACAGAATAACTTCCTGAAAGGGAGTATTGCCTAAAAATAGAAATAACTTCCTAAAAGGAAGTATTGCCTAAAACTAGAAATAACTTCCTAAAAGGAGGAATTGCCTAGACCCAGGAATAACTTCCTGAAGGGAGGAATTACCTCAAAATAGGAATAACTTCCTAAAAGGAGGCTCTGCTGGTGGTGGGGTCAAACTCTTTCTCAGGTAACAAATGACAGAAGGAGAGGAAGCAGCCTCAGGCTGTCCCAGGGGAGATTTAGATGGGATTTTAGGGAGAATTTCTTCATGGAAAGGGTGGTTTCAGCATAGTAAGGGGCTGCCCAGGCAAGTGTTGAGTCCCCATGCCTGGAAGAGTTCCAAACCTTGTGGAATTGGCACATGAGGACACGGGTTAGTGTGAACAGGGTGTGGTGGTGGGTAATGGACCTGGTGACCTTGGAGGTCACCTCTAACCCAAACCATCCTGTGATTCTGCATTTCACAGTGAACAAAGCTTTGGGGTGAGTACACCATTTTAAAAACATCCCACAATATTATCAGGTTTTGGGTTCTCCAAATCAGCTTGGGAAGTCCTTACCCTCACAAGCACCATGGGAAGATCAGTGTGGCTGGAGAACTTCTCTTCTAAGAATAAGTTTTTAAGGACAGCCTTTGCCAGAAGAATCACATCAACTTATTTTCAAATTGGCCCATTCATTCCTGAAAATATTTGCAGAGAACAAATATCTCAAAAAAAATTTTGTAGCTGTGTACAAAGGTCTATTTCACAAAGAAATCTATTTATTTCACGGCTCTCTTCAAATTCCTCATGTTTTCCTCCAAAATTTAAAAGATATCCCTCTCCCTGTTTTTATAGAGGTTTAATAATTTGTGCAGCCCATAAAAACAAAATAAGAATTTGTGATTTTTTTTCTGTGCAACCACAGGCAAAGGGAAAGCAAAATATTTGGAATCTCAGACCAAACTAGTTTTGCCGCTTCAAACAATGCAAAAATTTGTAAAAATTTAATGTGCAATTAATTAACAGACAAAAAGACTTTCATCAGCCCTGCCTAGTGGGAGATGTCCCTGCCTGTGGCAGGGGAGTTGGAACAAGATGATCCTTAAGATCCCTTCCCAATAGAAACCATTCTGTGCTCTGTGAATTAAATTAGTCACTACACGGGTTACTCAACTCTTTCTCCTCTCATTTTGGCAAATATTAATCCCTGAAAATAGAACATCTAGCCAGCAGCTGATGATGGGGAATGTTAGGGAAGGGGATACATGGGTAATTTATGGAATTACAGTGATTTTTCACAATGAAATAAATAGTGATTTAAACAACATTGGAGTTCAACAACATACCAGGTTCTGTCATTCTCTTGAGGAGTTGTGAGGTACTAAGAATTATATAATTCAGTTTTTCCACACTCAGCACAGCCAGAGATGGGTGGGAGTTAATGGTCCACAAAAAGGGAGCAAAGCAGGGAAGAGAAGATTTAAAGCATCACTATTTGGCTTAGGAGTTTTTTGAGGGATACAGTGGAATTGTCTACCCTGACACTTCCAACAGGACCTTGTGCACTCATTCAATGTTTTCCTCCAACTGCTTTAGTTTCATCAAGCTTCTCACGTTCTCTGGGCTGCATGCCATTGTCCCATTTGCCATTCCTCTTGCCTGCTGTAATTATGGCTGTGCAGAGAGACCCCTTTCTGTCTGCTGCAGAAGGGGCAGAGAAAATAGGCTGAGGCTTCGTGGAAAATCCAGAGTGTGCTCCTTTCCTTCAGAGAACTTGGTGGAGACAGACACCAGAGTGTTCTTGAAATATGGAAGTTTCGGGGAGCACTTGTTTGTTTGCTGGGCAAGGAAGAGCATTTCATGGAATCATAGCATATCCTCCAAGCCAGAGGCATCGAATCCAGTCTTGAAATTCACCTGGAATTAAACAGCCAAAGTGGTTCTCAGAGCATTTAGTTCTTTGGGTTTCATGTGATGGCCACTTAAAGCTCTGCCTAAAGTCAGATAAGCCACGCTGCCAAGGGAGACCTGAGCTTCTCCCACCCTGCAGGGAAGAGAATTGTCACTGTGGCAAATAACAAAAAAAAACACGACACAAAATTTCTCCAAAGCTCTTGGAGAGATCAATCTGACTCTGTTTATCTTAAACAATGGCTCTTTTTTTATACATTTTGCCACATACCACTGTGATTGGTGAATGAAGGAAACCCCCTTCAGCCACACTGGCCAAACCAGAGGAACATCAAAAGAGAGTCTGTCCCACAGAAAGGATCCCAAACATGAGTGTCCTTACAAAAACAATTCTGGTGTTTATATTGAAGTTCTGGAAACAAGTTTCAGAAACCCAAAACGTCAGGAAAAAAAAAAGAGCTTTAGAAACTCAGCAGCTTCAAGCCTGAAAGATCCAGACTACAGAGAACTGTCTTGGGAAGTAAATTCCTCTGTAAATACTCCTGTACAGATGAAATATCACACCAGCTCCTCTGAACCGGAAGAGTGCAGTGGGTTAAAATGAGAGTTTGGATCAAATAAAGAGTGGCAGGGGCTGGAGGGGGCCGGGTGTGCCCAGCAGGGCCATCCCCCAGCCCAGGGCACAGCCCCGTGTGCCGCAGCCGTGCCCCAGCCCCAGGCAGCAGAGCCCCCAGCCTGTGTGCACAGTGCCCAGGGCAGGAGCTGTGCCTGCTGTGCAGGGGCCATGGCTGGGCTCAGCCCCTGCCCGTGGCTCTGGGGCCACTGCTGGCCCCCGGAGCAGAGCCCGGGCCCTGCTGGGAGCCCTCCCTGCACACAGGGACCCCCAGGGCTGAGCCCACCCTGCCCACAGGATATCAGGATCCCCAGGATTGTTGCTTGTGCAGCTCTCTGGGGTCTCTCCCCTCTCTTCAGTCGTGCTTTTCTCTGTCAGTTTTATGCTCTGAAAAGAATGAGGCAGCTCCCCAGGTAGGGAAGATCCGTGCTGAGCCCTCTAACACAGTGCAGAAGTGGCCAGGCAGTCTTTTCCCTGAAAATCCAAATGTACAATCACGTACGGATTCGTGGAGTGATTGCTGGGGGAGTTTTTTGGAATATGAATGTTGAACCTTCCAACTTAATGGTTTGCATATCTAAAGCTGACTGCCATCATTCTTCAAAGGAACTCTACTTAATGCACAGAAACTGTGCTGCACTTAAAAGAGATGTTATAAAATACTAC
Source organism: Sitta europaea (assembly GCA_013400255.1). Taxonomy (NCBI): domain Eukaryota; kingdom Metazoa; phylum Chordata; class Aves; order Passeriformes; family Sittidae; genus Sitta; species Sitta europaea. Next base: position 826,778 of record VXBS01005004.1, on the reverse strand, counting down.
AGCAGTAAATACTGCTGTAAATTATAGATCATAATATACAGCACATGTACATTGTGCATCACATAAGATTTTATGTCTAATCATAGTATATGAGACAATAAATTTTATATCTGGGAGCTGGAACACACAGTCCTCTCTTCAGGGAAGTCTTTCAGACATGGATGATTTCCCCGCAGTTGTTGTGTTTTTTCTTCTCCTCAGTCCCTGAATTGGTAAAAAAATGAGCACATCTCAGCTGCAGGGTATAAATCACTCAGTCTTGTTGCTTGTCCCACAAGTGCTCACTTGATGATTTTTTGCCAGACAGTTACTGAATTAAGCCTAATTAAGCTGACTGGACTGTTTGCCTGTTGGGGTGGTGGCAGTGACCTTGTCCTTGAGTCCTCTCCACGGGTGGCACTTGGCTTCCTGCCCTTTGTGAAACATTCCTGAGTCACAGCTCCTGCTGTAGCTGCTTTGTCCATTACCCCTTCTCTCTCTGACAGGAACATTTTGGGGTCACTTTGCTCCTGTCCCTTCACTCCACCTCCCTCCCTTTTTTCTCTGTCACCTCTTCACACTGTAATGCTTCATTCCAAATTAAATTGCAAACTTAGAAAAGTAATAGATTAGATAATAACAGCATTGATTGAATTAGATTCAGTAGATCCAATCTGATTAAATAAATAGATCAGGGGGACATTTGCCACCAACTGGCTGGCTCCTGTTTCATGTCCAGCCCCTCAGGCTTTGCTGGGAGAGTGTCCCAGGGCTTGGTGCAGTGTTCACAGAGCCTGTTCCACCCTCCCTGCTGAGCAATCAGGATGATTAATAACTGCAGGCCACCTTTATTAAGCTGGGTAATAGAGACCCAAGCTTCTACAACTCCAGCTCTTCCACTTGCAGCTCTCCCTGGCAGCTGGGGAGCCCTGGTTCAGCGAGCCCCTGCTCCCAGGAGCTCCCGGGGCTGTGGTGCTCATGGATCTCTCCAAAGCTCTCTAATGCAGGGGATAAAGCTGTAAACTCCTGCTTTCCCCAGGAATTGCTGACAATTGCAGGAAAAGCCCTTTTGTGCTGAGATCTGGAGATTGTGCTCGGGGTCAGAGGGGAGATGTCTCTGGGTATTATTCTTTGGAGGAGCGCCGTGCTCCTTCTGCAACTGGGACCAATGAGGCTGAAATAAAAAGTTGCAGAGTGTGTAGGGGTTTTGGAGGGCAGGATCTTACCAGATGAGCACAAAGAGAAGGACAAACAGCTTCAGCAGTGTGTAAGAAAGCAAATTTCCTTTCTGGTGGGCAAACCAATCTGCTTGTAGTGGTGCTGGGGTGACAGTGGGACTTGACTCTTAAAGGCCCTATCCAGCCTTAATGGTTCCTGATTCTCTGCTTTTGTAGGATTAGGATAAGTGGGTATAAAGGCATTGGCTCTGGATTGTTTTCTAAATATTAATAATAATATTATTATGAAATATTATATGTGTCATTCTATGCAGAGGGAATTGTTTCTGTGCTGCTCCTTCCTGCTGAACACGTGTGATAGAGAAATAACCTTTGTGAAAGGCTGGTTTATCAAAAAGAGATGGATTTAGGCTTGGAATAAACCCTAGGCACCACAGGATGAGCAGAGCCTTCCCTGAGCTCTATTTATGTTGTAATAAGGAATCTGGGGGCTGGGGCTCCAGTGTCCCCCCCCCCCCCCAGAATCTATCACAGACTGCACCAGAGGGGCTGGAATTGGTCCTTGTCTCTTTGGGAGAGTCAAGTTGAAAATCCAGTGCTTTCATGGTCAATTATTAAGCTGACAAAGACTCCACACAGCCAGAATTTGGCTGAAGTGGAGCAGAATTGAGGAGTTAATTAAAGCACTTGAAAAGTCTCTATTGAGGCTGATGGCAGGGGCTGGATGTTCTCAGCTCTGTATGGTTGCCAGATTTGTATTTTCAAATACCTAGAATACGAATTTATCATTATTATTGTTCCAGTTTATTTTTAGGAGATAGAATTTTGGCCAAAAATCACACAGGATATTGAATCTTGAATACTGCTCAGTCCAAGTTTTGGCAATTTGAGTCCTGAAAGAAAGAATGTTTGGGGGCTTTTTTTTTTTTTTTTTTTCTTCTATTTCTTAAAATATTTTATGTGCTCCAAAAACACAATAGGTTTTTAAATTCCTAAAGAACTTCCTGCTGTGATGCCAGGGTGAACCCCTAAATTTAATCCTGTGTTCTGCAGGGTCTTGTCTGCCTGGAAGGGGCTACAGCAGCTTCAGGTGTGGATATAAACACAGGGACATGGCACTGAGAGCAGGCTGGGAATGTGGTGCCTTATCCCAGATTTTGGGGTTTGTTCTGCTGCTTTCAGGGATGTTCTGAAAGCCCCTTTCCAGTACCTACAGGGGATGGGTGAAAAGGCTGGAGAAGGGATTTTCCCAAAAGTGGGAAGTGCCAGCACACAGGGAATGGCTCCCAGTGCCAGAGGGCAGGGCTGGCTGGGATACTGGGCAGGAATTGTTCCCTGGCAGGGTGGGCAGCCCTGGCACAGGGTGCCCAGAGCAGCTGGGGCTGCCCCTGGATCCCTGGCAGTGCCCAAGGCCAGGCTGGACTCTGGGGATGGAGCAGCCTGGGACAGTGGGAGGGGTCCCTGCCATGGCAGGGGTGGCACTGGATGGGATTTGAGCTCCCTTCCAACCCAAACCATTCTGGGAGCCCATGGAGCAGGATTCCCCAGCCAAGGGACAGCTCAGCTGTATTGTTTTGCCTTTCCATTTATTTTGCTTTTAAAGGTGAAAAATAATCACCTCAGGATTTTCAGGGAATTGTGGGCCTCAGAACCCCTCAGTGACAGAGCAGCTCCTCCTGTCCAGTGTCACTCCTGGGAACTGGGAGAGCTGTGCTTTGCACTGGGGAGGCATTGGCAGGCATTTCCCTCCCTACTGAGCAGCTCCAGTGGACTTGGAGCCGTTGGGAAGGCTCATCACCTCTTCTGCTCCTGCTTCCACCTCTTACACACCACTTGGGAGGATGGGAAAGACCTTTGTGGGGTTAACATGTGACAGACTAATTTTAATTTGAATTCTGCTGATCAATACATCAGAGCTGTGCACACTGTTGTTACTTAAAAGTAGGAATCTAAAAACAATTGGCCTTTGTGAGTACCACTACAAGCAAGTGGCCATTTCCAGAGGAGTCCTAAAACTGTGTTGTCAGCATCACAAGTTCAGCTGAAGGATTTTTCAATCAACTCTGCAGGGAACTGCCCTATTTTTAAGTGAATTCTTTAATTGCAGCCTTTCAGTCTTTGGTATGATTTTAATCTCTGTTTTAACCTAAACATGCAATTTGTGTGTTTCAAATTGAACACTGCTGCCATTCTGCTGGGCTTTGTGGGGTTTCCTGCAATGTCAGTGTAGCCAGTGGCAGCAATGCACCCATTTCTCAGGAGGTGATATCACAGAATTCCAGACTGGTTTGGGTTGGAAGGGAGCTCAAAGCCCATCCAGTGCCAGCCCTGGCCTGGGCAGGGACTCCTCCCACCATCCCAGGCTGCTCCCAGCCCCAGAGTCCAGCCTGGCCTGGGGCACTGCCAGGGATCCAGGGGCAGCCCCAGCTGCTCTGGGCACCCTGTGCCAGGGCTGCCCACCCTGCCAGGGAACAATTCCTGCCCAAGATCCCACCCAGCCCTGCCCTCTGGCACTGGGAGCCATTCCCCTTGTCCTGGCCCTCCATCCCTTGTCCAAACATTCTCTTTGTTCTTCAGTTTTAATAATGTTTTAGACAAAGATATTCTCAAAGGCAATGAATTCCAGCAGGATGCCAGGAATTTCTGAGGAAAGGGAACATTGTTACTGATCCTGCCAGGAGTCACCCTACATTACAAATTTCCAACCTGGAGCATTTCTGTCTCGGGTGCAATAAGAGTTCTGCACAAGGAAACAGAAAAGGACAAGGGCAAACGGCCTCAGGCTGTGCCAGGGCAGGCTCAGCTTGGCCAGCAGCAGGAATTTGTGCCTGCAAAGGGTGCTCAGGCCTGGGCAGGGGCTGCCCAGGGAGGGCTGCAGTGCCCATGGCTGCAGGGGTGCAGGGCAGGGCTGGAGGTGGCACTCAGTGCTCTGGGCTGGGCACAGGCTGGGCACAGGGTGGATTCTGGGATTCTGTGATTCCATGAAAAACATCTCCTGCAGCAAGAGGAGATGATTGAATGCTGGTTATGGAGGCAAGTCCTTTACATATTTCTGCCTGACACCTCATGCTGAGCACCCTCCTACGAATGGCCATGGCTTCTTTTTGGCCATTTACACTCCCATCACGTTTGGTGGGGTTTTATAATAATCTCCATATCCCAGATAGGTTCTGTCAGGTTTCCCCTGGGGGAATTATTGTTGCTGAGGTGTCTGTGACAGGTTCTCACCTTGGCTGCCAGTGCAGAGCATGCCAGAAGCAGAGATAAGCAGAGTTCTCCATATCTGCAAACAACAGGAGAGCTTGTTCAGAGTACACCACTTCACAAGAACCATGTCAGCCTGTCTGCATCCCTATTTTCTCTGCAGTAATTCCATATACTCACTCCTCAGGTATGACCTGGCTCTGACATACTTGAATTTTTCAAGATCTTACAGAAAAGCTTAAAAGCTTACAATGGGTTTTAAGGGCAAACCAAATTTCCACACAGAGAGATGTTCCTTGGATAAATGTGAATCAGGAGTCTTGAAAAATTAGGAGCTGGAAAAAAATCTTGGGTCTGGAAAAAAACCAGGACAGCAAAAATGTAACTTCAGCAACTGCAGGAGGTTTTGTGTTAAACAAGCTGACCTTAAAGTCACTGCTGTCCTTTTTTTTGTGGGGGATATGTCTTCCTCCACACCCTGCTGTGTCCTTGATGGATCAGGCAACACATTCCCTGTAGTTCCCTTGTTTTTGCCTCCCAGCTCAGCTATTGCTTTTTGATTTTCTGATCATATCGATTAACTCAGGAAATTCAGTATTTTCTTAAAAGTTTAGATGGAACTTCCACGCTTCCAAATGCTCTGGATTATTTCTCCCTTGTTTTTTTTGCACAGAGTTGATATTTGCATTTATGCCTCTATTTAGAAAACTTTCTGTGGGCTTCAAATGATCCTTTCTTGGTCCCATGTTGGAAACCTCCTCAACCTTTAGGAAGTCTGGTTGTTGTTGTTGTTTTTGTTGATATTGTTGTTATCACTAAATTCGATCAGCCTTTCTTTCCCCTGCTTGTGGAATCCTGCTGCAGTTTATTTGATTTTATTTCCTGTGGTAAAAGTGTCAGCCCAATATTCCAATTTCCTCCTGCCTGTAAAACCTGGTGCCTTTTGGAGCAGCAGGCGTTACAGCCCCTGAAATGTTGTGTGATATTGGAGGGCCAGATGAAATACCCCACCAAAAATCGTTCGAGTGGTTGTTTCTCTGGGTGAAAATTTATGGGATGCACCATGTGGAAGCCTGGAATGGAAGTGCTGGAATCATATAACTTAATAAAAGGCTGACAGGGGGATTTTGTGTGAAGTATAGGTGGTGATTCCCATGAGCCATTTAAAACTGGACTGGGGTCATAAATACAAAGAGCTCGACTTAAGGACACAACTTCTGAAGAGCTCTCGGAGCACTGCTGAGCTTTCCTCAGGAGTGCAGCTTTCCAGAGGTTGTGTGGAGCAGTGATTCGTTTTTAAAAGTGCTCTGAAGGTCAAAATCCTTCTCATCCTGTGGGTTTCGCCTGTCAGGACCTCATTTGGGCTGGGGTCAGTGGTGAGAGGCACCAATCAATCAGTGCAGCTTTCCAGCTCCATCTTCCCTTTAGGATTTTGGAACGCTACGTCCAGGACCAGATCCCGGGGGCGACGGTCGTGGTGGAATCCATCGGAGCGCGGAGGTTTGGGGATGGATATTCCGAGGAGGATTACACCAAATCCGACCTCATGGTCTACGCCATCGACCCACAGACCAACAGAGCCATCATGAGGAACGAGCTTTTTAAGTGAGTGTTTGTTTTGTTGGTCTCCCTCTGTTCCCATGGATTGTTTGAGAATGTGTTGGTCTGTTGGAAACCAAGAGAAAAATCCATTGAAACAGCTGCTGCATGGACATAGCCTATGGATACCTTGGGAATTTGCCACTTCCTCGTTCAGTCCAGTGCCTTGGGCTAAATTGTCCCAGTCCACATGATTCAGACATTGTCACCACAACAGCTTGTAGTAGGTTTTGTCCACCCTGTGGAGGAGCTTCCAACTGAAATTCCTCCGAGGAATTTCCTTCCTATGTACCCAAAGTCCTGTGTGATCTTCAGGCTTTGGTGCTGCAGTGTTGACCTTCAGGCTTCCCACAGTTTCTGTTTGGAGCATGAATCCATCCTTTCCTTTTTCCTTTCCTTTTTCCTTTCCTTTTTCCTTTCCTTTCCTTTTTCCTTTCCTTTCCTTTCCTTTCCTTTCCTTTCCTTTCCTTTCNAGGGAAGGGAAGGGAAGGGAAGAGGTGGTTTGCACCTCATGTAAAACAGAGATGGGGACATGACCCATGCACACCTCCACAGAGGAGATCAGGCTCTTCAAGATGCAAATCAGGTTCTTCTTCTAAAGAAAAAAACAAAACATTTATTGTTGGCTTTTTTGTGTGTTCCACTGTGGTGTTGGGTTTTCTCTTGGTGAGAACCTCAGTGGGCTCTTCCTGTGCTGGGCATGCCCTCAGCAGCCTGGCAGGAAAAGGCTGCAAACCACAGCAGGGAAATGGGGTTGGAAAAGGATTTCTTCTCCCGAGCTCCTGGTGGAGCGTAGGTGAACCACAGCTCAGGATATTTCTGCAGATTTTATAGGCTGGGAAAGATCACTGGCATCAGTCTGAGCAAGTGTGGGATCTCCTCAAATTAATTCTGCTTGGAACATGTCTGTCAGCAGAGCAACTGCACCAGAAAATCCAATCAACTGCAGCTGGGGGTTGTTATTGCAGGTTAATTCCCTGTCAAAGATTAGGGCTTTGGTCTTTTCTTTTCTTTTTAATTTTCCAGGCTCACTTTTATTAACTTTGGATGCTAAATTAAAGCATCCATTGGTGCTTTTAATTTCTGGGTCCCACCAAGGTCATGTTCACATCATCCTCTGTATTTTTCTTCCTGAGAAGTTCTGCTCTGGGCTATGTTTTAATTCTTTTAATCACATAAAGTTTTCTCTGAACCCACTCCGGTCTTCTAGTATCATTTTTCTGAACTAGAAATATAAAGAATGAATATTTTATCTAAAAAAATTCTATGAAATATAATTAATAGCAATAACAGCTTTCAGGGGGATGGCAATAGAGCCTCCTTCCTTCTCCTGGCATTTGTTTTTAGGTATCCCCATGGTCATTCAGTCTTTTCAGGTCTCAGTGATGCTCTGGTTTGTGGTCACTTGACCAGTATTGGTCATTCCCAGAATGGAGTCACTGTGATCTTTTCCCAGTTTTATTCAAGATTCTGACACCCTTTTCCTCCTCCCTTTGGAAAATTCTCAGTAAATCCATTACTATCAGGACATGAAAATCAGCTGTTAACAGAATAGGGAGGCAGTTGGCTCTTTGAATTCCAGGAAAAATAAACTTTTCCCTTTGCAGACTCTCTTCATGGTCAGAAAAAATGTTCCTCTTCATTTTGGAACCTTTGAAAATACTGGAATGTCTTGTTGGGGATATTCAGATGTCCAGCGTTGTACCCAGAGCAGAAGAGAGTTAAGAGAGGTGAAAAATCAGATTTTCCAACAGGAAGGGAAGGGGGATTAATTTGAGAAACAACTTCATTAAAATGCTTCGTGTGCCTGCACACTCAGCTTTTTAGGGTTTTTTTTTTCTTCTCTTCAAAAGCTTTTAAATATTTAAATCAGCAAAATCCCAGGGAATGCTTCCCTGGCTTTAGGGTAGAGGTGAGTGACTATCAACTCACTGGGGTAAAGAGACAGCTTTGCAGCTGGAGTGCCCAAGTTTTCATTGGAAAGTGGGAGAACCTCAGAAGATTTGGGCCAGGGATGTACACAAATCTACAAAGATTTTAACCCCCTGAAACGATAAAGGTCCTCCCTGGAAGTTTGATTTCAGAGGGATGGCTCAGGGTTCTTCCTGTCCAGGAGGACACCTGAGCAGTGGTTGTCCTCTCACTGGGAAGCCATGAGTCCCAGCCACCCTTCTGGCAGCCAAGAATCTGCTCTGGATCTGGCAGAAAAGGGATCAGTGGGAGAAAGGATCATTCCAGAAACTGGATATGATGGGAGAAAGGTGAATAAGTCCAAAAGAAACAGGACATCCTGTTTTAAATGCTTAATTACTGATATGGAGGATACATCCCCACAGGTGATTTTCCAAGTGTTCATCAGTTCCATGATATATCCAGGACCAACAGCACAGAATTAGTGACTTCTGCCAGCTGGGGTTTCTACACAGCTCACCAAATGATTGTGTATTGGAAGATGCCTGTGGCTTTTCCAGAATGGGCTTTTTTGGGAACACCTGCTGTGTTCCTGCTTCTAAAGCAGAGTGGAGGCTCTGATTTAATGGAATTTCATGTGAACCTGTCACTGTTTGAAAACAATTACTTGTGAAGGTTGAATGCGAGGGGAATTGAGGATGAAGTGGAACAGCAGGTGGAGAACTGCAGGGATACAGGCAGGAGTCAGGGATCCAAACCCAAACCAGCTGGAGTTGGGAGAAGAGGGTGCACACAGCAGCTTACCAAGAAGCAGCTGAACAGAGCCACAGTTGTCACCATGAGAAGCAAACCCCTCTGAACAAAAGCATGAGGCTTCCATAATCCATAATATGAATCCCACAATAATGCCAGGAAAATGTTTGGCTGGAAAACAAAGGTATGATTTAGAAGTCATGGATGTAGCAGCCAGTGCTAGGGAGTGTAAAACCCATGTGTCTCTCAAGATATGCAGAATTTTCCCTCTCCTGTACTTTGTAAAACTGATACACAATGAGACATCAGTGTTCTTCCTTCAGACTCAGGGTTCTCATAAAACAGTCATTTAGGTTGGAAAGAACCTCTGAATTCACAGATCCAACCCTTAACCCAGCACTTCCAAGCCCACCTGCAGCCATGGGCACTGCAGCCCTCCCTGGGCAGCCCCTGCCCAGGCCTGAGCACCCTTTGCAGGCACAAATTCCTGCTGCTGGCCAAGCTGAGCCTGCCCTGGCACAGCCTGAGGCCGTTTGCCCTTGTGCTGTGCCTGTGCCCTGGCAGCACAGCCCGACCCCCCCGGCTGTGCCCTCCTCTCAGGAGCTGTGCAGAGCCAGCAGGGCCCCCCTGAGCCTGCTCTGCTCCAGCCTGAGCCCCTGCCCAGCTCCCTCAGCAGCTCCTCATCTGAATTTTGCTCCAAATCTATTTGATTACACCCCAAAAATGGGTCTGGGTAGTACCTGTACTTCACTATGTCCTCCCTCTTCCAGAAACCTCTAAAAGACTCTGAAGCCACTCAGATAATTTCCCAGACTGAAACGTTCAGCCTCCTTTCCTATCTTTTAAAAGGAAGAGGCTTTGATTTATTGGAGCATAAAAACCAGTTGAATCCAGCAAATTCCTCCTGCATAAATTAAGTGGAAAATGTCCCCTGTTAAAAAGAAACTGTGTGAAGCTCCTGCACAACGTGTCACGTTCCATCACGGAGTGAACGCTCACGGCTGAGTTACAAACCTGTTAAAAAGGCTCTGTCGGGAAGATGCCAGCGGAATTTCAACAGAGAGGTGGTTAAAATCATCCAGGGATTTAATGCTGTCCTGCTGGGAAGGCTTTTGCCAGCTCAAAGGACGTGGGACATGCACCAGTGACATCTAGTGAGCAGCAAGAGAATGTTTACATCCACTTTATGCCCTCATTTAGGTTGGAAAAGGGATTTTTTTTCCTCAAGTTCCAAGGAAATCGTTCATGGAAGATGTCAGGAATGGGAATTATTCTTCCAGACACCTTTGTGAGGGTGGGGGTGTGCAGGCTCTTTGCCCTCAGTGTCATGAAACCAGCCCAAATTTGTCATTCAGGATGAGCTGTTCCGCTTGTGACGAGGTCCAGTTCATCCATTACACACCCACAGCAGAGTGGATTCTCCCCAAAATTCCAAAATAAAAGACAGGGACAAGAAATGCTGTGGGGATTAATCAGGAAATCAATCTGAGGGGAAGTCAGATTTACGAAATTACAGCCCTTGAAGAAATGGTCTTTGAGGAGTGGGATTTCTGTCTCGTGACAGAGTAAGGAAATCAAAGCTCTCTCAGGCTTTCTTTAGACTTTCAGAGCTTAAACACAAAAATACTTACAGAAGTTTTTTGTTGTTCTTTACTTGCTAAGTTTTCTGGAGGTTTTTCCCCCTCATCTTTCTCCAGGGGAACCACTGTACATGTAAGGATCTGGAATTCTGCTGTAGCTCCCACCTTTAGGATCCTCCATTCTAACACATCTCCTACTTTAGTCTTTGGGGCTGGGCAGCATGTGAGACACTCAATCCTCACTTCTGGAGTGATCCAAGGATCTTTATTTTTCTTCAGAAGTTAAAGCCTTGGACAATGTATTTTTTGTCCAGCCATCCAAAGAATTTCCCTAAGGAGCTGAGAAAATCCTCTAAAAATTGCCTGATTTTAGGGTAACAGCAACCATCGAATCATTAAGGGTGGAAAAGACATCTGAGGTCATCAAATCCAAAATTCCCCAGCACTGCCAAGCCCACCACTGCCCCACATCCCCACTGCCACATCCACAGGTTCTTTGAACACTTCCAGGGATGGAGACTCCACCACTGCCTTGGGCCAGACCAAGGTGATCTTTTGGGCCCTGAGGGATGTGTCCAGGAAGGGTTGGTTGATCCTCAGGATCAAAGCAGAGGAGGAAGAGCACAAAGCAAGGCCTTTGTGATGCCAGGGAGAACTTTGTGCCCCTGGAGATCAGGATAAGCTCAGCTCAGCCCTCCTTTTCAGTGTTTAAACTGTGTCCTGGTGTTGAGTACATTGGAATTGTCCCTGGCCCCAGGATTACAGAATTGCCACTATTCTAAAACCCTCCAAGACGAGGTATGTGCTTTACTGGCCCGCTAACCTGCCGTAATTAAAGCTCTCTTCACAAACTGGGCCCTAAGAGCGGCGTGTTTCCGTGCCATTGAAGGTTCCTGGATGGCAAACTGCTGGATATCAACAAGGAGTTCCAGCCCTACCTGGGCCAGGGCGGGCGCATCCTGGAGATCCGCACGCCGGACGTGGTGGCCAACGTGAAGAAGCAGGCGCAGGCCATGGGCTACACGGAGGGGGCCCTGCTGGCCCTGGCTGTGATCATCATCCTGTGCTGCATGCCCGCCATCCTCATCGTCATGGTCAGCTACCGGCAGTGAGTACCCTCCCTCTGCCCCAGCAGCAGGGCTGCTGCTGTCGCCGTGCTGAGTAACACACGACAGCAAATCCTCGTGGAATTCCTCCAAAGCTGCTTGGAGAAAATCAATCTGACTCCAGTGATTTCAGGGATCGCTCCCTTTTTGTACATTTTTCCCCAGACCACGACACAAAATCCTCATGGAATTCCTCCAAAGCTGCTTGGAGAAAATCAATCTGACTCCATTGGTTTCAGGGATCGCTCCCTTTTTATAGATTTTTCCCCAGACCACTGTGGTTGGCAAAGGAAAGACAAACCCCTTCACCCACATTGGCCAAACCACAGGGACATCAAAAGAAATCCCTCCCACAGAAAGAATTCCAAACATGAGTGTCCTTACAAAAACAATCCTGATGTATTGTTCTTTTGCCTGGGGAAGTAATTTCAGCAACCCAAAACATCAGGAAAACAGAGCTTTGGAACCTCAGAAAACCCAGACTATGCTGCTCTGACCATTATTTGTCTCCACAAGGTTAATTCCTATTCATTATTGCCCACGTCTGTAATGTTTTGTCTGTGTTATCTGTATTTCTATTATATAATTTAATTTCTGGGGTAAAAGCCCTTCTCACCACAAGGGTTCTCAATGCTTGGTGCAATGAGCATCCTGGGATTCCTAACAAGGTGCAGGATTTTTGTGCCAAAGCATCTGCTCAAAGCCCAGGTGTCAGACACAGAAGTGAGGATTCAGAGCTGAATTCCATACAAAAATTAAAAAAAAAGGTTGAGGAAAAAGGTGCTTTTTCAAAAAATTAATCAAAAAGCAAATTAGAGGATGCCAATGTTTGTGCTTAAATCTTAAAATATTTTTTCCCGAGCTGCTTAATTGCAAATGTTTCCTGGAGAGTTGGTTTGCTGCTATTTTAGGGCAATATTGGAGATATTTTTTTATATTTCCTCTTGCCTCTTATACACTGAAGAGATTCCAGTAATTGGATGATAAATTAATTCAAATCAACATCTGCAACTAAACTTTTCAGGCCTACTCATATTTAAAATCCCTGCATTTGGGCTTATAGGCTCCACATCTATTAATTTATTTATTTAGATATACATATAAATATGTATTCAAAGATTTAGTCTCTAATTAAATATTATATTTGTAAATTTAAACATACTTTATATTCCCATTCATAGACTTATAAATCCATTTACTCACTGGTTTATTCTTTAATTAATGATTATATTCACATCCCCTTTTCTCCATTTTGGGTGAAGGGAAAAAGCCTTTTAAAGACATTTGGAAGAGCTTGACCAACTTGTGCACCATTGGGATGGCAGATCATTCCCAAACTACTCTCCTTCTCCCAGAATTCTGTGGAAAATTTGCTTCCATGAGCCAGTTCATCTTGCAATTCCGTGGCTGTTATCTGAATTGCAGATTCCTTAAAGAAATGAAACAGCCTCCTTTTTTCCTTGGCATCTGCTAGGTTATCCAAACATCATCAATCTCTTTTAGGAGCTCTCAGAAACCTGCTTAAATTAATTTCACCCAAAAATCCCATTTTTCCCATCTAGAAATCTGACTCGCAGTGGGATTTATAGCAGCCCATTGTGAGTAAACTTTATTTTTATGGAGAGTGCCAAAGAAAATGAGAGGAATTTTAGAGTTAAATTAAAATTCTGGAGCCTTATGGTTTGTTCTTGCATTCCAGCCTTTTGCACTCCTTTTCCAAAGGAATCTCAGTATATTTCCTAAAATATTTCTTTAGTAATAAATCTAAAAACGACTCCTTTGAAATCCAGTATCCAGCCCAAACCTGTAAGGTACCTATAAATTATTTATTATTTACTAATCACAAAAGAATGGCATCTTCTAAATAATAACCAAAATAATGCTCCTTCATTATTAGAAGTATTTTATATACATTTTTGAAATATGCTAAAATGGGAAAATATAAATAAAGTACAAATTATATTTTTATATTGTTATATAAAAAATAATTCAATGTAAAGAAACAAGTCTAAAAACGTGCCTGCTNAAAAAAATTCTAAAAAAGTTGCTTCTTAAAAAAAAAAAAAAAAAAAAGAAAAATATTCATGTTTTCACTCCCTGCTGTAATTCGTGTTTCTGCTGACTACAGAATTGTTTCCAGGGGATCAAAAATTGCAGCCAAATGCTGTTCAGCTCTGGAAGTTCTGATTCTTTAAACAAGTCATTAATTCTGGAATTTGATGTGTGGAATAATTAAGTAGCCTATAGTTTATGGCTCCTGTTAGAGTCACTGTTATGGGCAGCTGTTGGAAGCAGAATTTGTTTAACCTTCCTTTTTATCTCTTTTTTTGCAACCAAACAAAGATTCAAAGAGTAAGTACTTGTTTTCAGTTTTGTTTCTTCCAGCTTCCACAGGAATACTGACAAATTTTGTTCTCAAAATTTATTGAATACAAGGGTTTTTTACATTCCTATACTCAGCTTGCTCCTGAACTCCTGGGGTGATGAGTTTAAAAATTATTTCTTTTTATGGCTACTCGCTGTCTTTGGGGTGTATCAGCCACATCACTCTGGTGGTGCTCCCCACACGAGGAGCTTTGTTTTCTAGACAGAGAGAAGAAATTTATTTCACAGCGATTTTACTCCGTCGATTAAAAAAAATAATAATAATTTTTTCAGGAAAAACCATTCATTGCAACAGAAATTTCCCAGCCAACTGCATTATGAATAACTAATTGTGAGTGGACAAGGGGGAGTGGCATCAAACTGAAGGAAGTAGGTTTAGATGGGATTTTGGGAAGGAATTGTTCCCTGGGAGGGTGGGGAGGCCCCTGGATCCCTGGCAGTGCCCAAGGACACATTGGACAGGGCTTGGAGCAGCCTGGGACAGTGGAAGGTGTCCCTGCCTGTGGCAGGGGTGGCACTGGGTGGGCTTTAAGGCCTCTTCCCATTCTGGGATCTGGGAAGCTCTGGGATTCCACCGAAACAAACCCACCAGGAGCTGTAAAATCCAGGGGCAGATGCTCCTGTTACCATTTTGACGAAGACGAAATCCAGGGATGTTTATTAACCACGGGGCAAGAACATAGAAAACCTCCCATTTTGGCTGTTTTGGGGGTGTGCTTTGGGGTGGTCCTGATGAGTGTTCCTCCTCCCCCCCGTGGCTCTGCCAAGGCGACAGGCTGAGTGTGCCAAGACGGCGAGGATGCAGATGGCTCTGCCAGCAGGAAAACCGTCCGGAGCCGCGGCCAACAACCTCTACGAGGAGCTTGGGGACAGCACCATGTGAGTATTCCTGGAGATCCACCCAGAAAAGCACCGCCCCTGGGAGAGTGGGAGGTGTCCCTGCTCATGGCACAGGGTGGGATGAGATGGGTTTGAAGGTCCTTCCCAATCCAGGCGATTCTAGGATGCTGGGATTCTATGAAATCGCTTCGTGCGCTCTCTGGGCAAAAGGTTTCCTTCATTCCCCAGCTGCTTGGGGTTCTCCAACAGCCAGAAAAGAGACAGGCTGGCTCTGGAAGGAGGAAAAAAAAGCAATTTAATCTTCTTGTAATGCATGGGGGAACATTTAGCAAACTTTAAGTGGGCAAAAAGGTCTCACCAGAAGGTTTTCTAAGAGCAGGATCCTACAGCAGGTCAGTGCTGCCAGGATTGGATTCCTTGGCACATCCAGGCCAGCACTCCACGTTTTCCAAAGCTATTGAATAACCACATCCAATAAAATTCATTCTTATCCATTGTGCACATCTGAAATGATAATTCTCTAAAAAATTGCTGCCCCAAAGTCCCCATTTCCTATAGTAAGAAGTGTTCGATTTGTTGGGATTTTTTTTTTGTTCTAAATTTAAACCTGTTTAAATATTGAATTTGAAGGCACTAACAAAGCAGAGAAACCCCTGGTAGCTCAATAAACGCATCTTTTACCTCTTACATGCTCATAAAATAATAATCTTGCAAGGCTGCCTCTCTTTTCATGCCTCTGTAAACCTGAAGCTGATGGACTCCAATAACAATTTAACTCTCAGTAGGAAAATATTCCAGCCAATTATTATTTGTCTGATACTGGGGGAGGGGGTTGTTTGATAAGCTTTGCCACACTTCCTCATCTCTGTTTATTCTTGAAAACCAAGGAGTGCTGAAGAGCCCAGCTGGAATAATATTTTGGAGCAGGTAGGGAGTGAGTGGATGGTGGAAACAAGGATTGCTCCATTTTCAATCATAATTTGTTTTGCCCAGAAAGTTGAAATTTTCCAGTTGCTGTGATGGAGTTTATAAAATATTACAGGGCCATGGCAGAGCTTTAACACTTGGACAACTGAGTGCAGTCTCTGCATGTGGAAAAATTTCAGGGCTTGAGCTTTTCTGGGTAAATAGGGGGCTAAAAAATGCTGGGAGCAGGAATAGTTTCTCCTAAGGGCTGAATTTTTGCCTTTTTCAAGTTATGCTTGGGCAGGAAGAGAGGGAAAACGGGTGGAATAAAGTTTTTTTGAATGGAAGCAGTTCTGTTTGTGAGTCACATCTGTACCCTTATGCAGGGAGGTGCCCGCTGGATAAAATTCACTTTTTTGTTTTTGTACACTAAATCAAATTTGTGCTGAAATTAATTATGCAGTGCTAAACCCAGAAAAAGCCTTGTTATGCTGTGTTTTATCTGCAAAGATTTTTTGGGGTTTAGCAGTGCCCCAAAGAGGTGCCAGTTCCCAGAACTGCAGTATTGACTTCAAGGCTTAGCTTTATGTTAATTTGAATAAAAAATAGTCTTCATTGCACCAAAAAAGGTGCTGTAGTTGGAATATTTTCTCTCAGATGTCTTTGCATGCAGCCAAGGCTTATCCGTCATGCTGAGGAACTGATTAAACACAAAAATCCTTCAAAGATAAATCAAAATCCATAGGATTTGCAAGAAAATAACAGGCTTCAATAAAAATAATTACAAAATAACTTTTTCTCCCCCATTAAATATTTTAATGCAGGGCACAGGTATACATTAGGAAGTTCTTATTTGGGAAAAATCTTTTATTGCCATTTCTCGTGAGTTTTAGTACATTATTCCCTGTTTTAATTGTCCTAAGTCTGTCATCTTTCAATTGCAGTGTATTGTTTGCTTTCTTTGGTGTTTATAGCAAATGAAACAGAACAAAGCTCTTTAGTTTTAAATCTGCCTTGTCTCACCATTTTCATTTCTCCCTGTCTTTGGATCCTTAGGCATCAGTAAGTAAGCTTATTTCATTGTCTTAATACTAGTAGCTGGTAGAAATCAGTTAAATTTCCTTCCAGCAATTCCCATCCAACCTTGCAAGGTGAAGCTCATGTTTTATTTGTCCATTGAGCAGGAAAGACATTTACTGGGAAGTTCCAATACTTCCCTGCTTCTTTATCCCTCCTCTTGGAAGTAGAGAGAGGAAGGGTGATTGCTGAACTTGAAGGGCATTATTTCTAAAACCAAAGGGTGAAAAAAACCCAAACCAACACTGAGTGTGTGAACAGAGGTTTGCTGGGCGTTCATTGATTTATGGCTGGGTTTAAACCTTCCTTGGCTGTTAATTCCAGCCCCAGGCAAGGCCTGTGGAGTCTTTGAGTTCACAGAAAGTGAACTCTCCAGTCCTCAGTGATGGAATCAGCTCCACACAAACAGAAAACCATGGTGGGGTCACCTCAGCTCTCAGAGGCCTCATGTGCAGCCAGGAAGAGGCCAAGGAGCTTTTGCAATAAACTGCTCCAGTGGCACAAAGGTGGTGGCACCTCTCCTGAGCCTTCTGCTGGAGGGGCTCCTTCAGGTTCAGCCCCCTTCTCTCACCTCTCAGAAGATGCAGTGCTTGGCTGACCCCAGAGCTGTGTGCTGTGCGGCTCAGAGGGAATTCAGAGCCCTGTCCCCAGCACAGCAGGGACCTGACTGCTGGGAGAGCCATGGGCAGGCACCAGGGTGGTCCAAAGGATGGAGCAGCTCTGCTGGGAGAGCTGGGAGTGTTCAGCCTGCACAGGAGAAGCTCTGGGGTGACCCAGCTGTGGCATTCCAGGGCCTGAAACAGCTGACAAGAAAGATGAAAAAAAGACTCTGTACAAGGGATGGAGTGCCAGGACACAGGGAATGACTTCCCAGATGGGATTTTGGGCAGGAATTGTTCCCTGGCAGGGTGGGCAGCCCTGGCACAGGGTGCCCAGAGCAGCTGGGGCTGCCCCTGGATCCCTGGCAGTGCCCCAGGCCAGGCTGGACACTGGGGCTGGGAGTAGCCTGGGATGGTGGGAGGGGTCCCTGCCCAGGGCAGGGGTTTGGAGCTAAGCCATCTTTAAGGTCCTTTCCAACCCAATCCCTTTTGGGAGTCTCTAATTAATGTGACATTAATTATTTTTATTCATTCTGCCCCAAGGAAGCCTTAGGCACACTCAGCTCTGACAGACTGCAGTGCTTGGGGAGAGTTTATTCACTTTCTGGAGCTTTGCTGGGTTTTTTGTTTTGGTTTTTTTGTGCAAATGGGAGAATTATCCCTGGGTTCTGTGCAGCAATTCCAGTCCTCCTGGCTCCCTGGAACATTGGGAAGCTGGGGGTTCCCTGCCTGGGTCATGCCCTGACCAAAACAAGAAACAAAAGTTAAGAAACAAAAGTGTTTTGTTATTAACTACGAACCTCTGGGGACTTTTACATCTTAAATAACTTAGAGGAAAAAGGAGATCTCTTCATTAACTCCTTCTAGGTATTCAAATTTCCCTTCCAATTTTGCTAGGGAATGTTTAACCACCAGAGATTAATTTCTCATTAATTTGGCTTTAGTTATGTTTTCTGAGATATGAAACAACACCACCAAAATCCATGGACTGATCTGACCAAGAGGTCTAAAACTTCCAACATTCACAGAATCATTGAAAGCTCCATTTTTTTCTCCTATTCCTTTACAAAATTCAAATTTTGGTAGAGACAAGGCTTAGAATTTTTAACTCATAACTTGTGTGAAAATACTGGACATCTCTAAGTCACTAAACCCGGTTTTAAATGATATTTTAATGTATGCAGGTAGATAAGATTGCTACTCATGCTATACTTTAGCTCTGCCTGACACAGGCCCAAATCTTAAATTTCTCACAGTTTGAGAGAAAAATAAATCCCATTTCAGCCTGCAGTGAGCATTATTTAAAATAGGCCTCAAAGGGCACTTTCCTAGCAGGCAGTTTGGGGCTATTAATTTTAAAATACTGTTTATTTTCAAATCTGCTCAGAGGGTTGTGGTATTAAAAATAATTGAGGGAGGGAGTTAATGAGGGACTGGGAGGTGAGAGATGCAGTCCAGAAAATGGTGAGACCTCCCACTTTTGGTGTAGAAATTCGATGTTACCCAACCACAGGGGTTTTTCATTGGGTTCAACATGATGAAGAGATGAAATTCATACACACAAGGGATAAAATTCATTCACATATCAATACTTATGTGATGTTTGTGTTTCTAGATGGATAGTCCACATATTTTTGAAATCTAAGAGGTTTTTTCAACAAAAGTGAATTTATTTTTTTACTCACCAAGTAGCTACGCAGCTTCAAATTAAAACAAGCAGCAACTTGTTTTAATTTTTCTTCCTTCCCCCTTAAAGAAGACGCAAAAGTAAATGTCTTGCCTGTAGTAGATGTGCTCCTGCTGTTGGGTTGTAGTTTGCTAGAAGCGATTTAATGGCTCTGATTCATGTCATAAGTTCTTTTTTTTTTCTCTCTCTCATGAGTACCTATGCCCATGCATGTTTCCTCACATGTGATTATCTTCTTTTCTTTCAAGTCTTTTTCTTCTCTACCATTTCCAACAAAGCAGGGGAAAAAAGTCAGTCTTAGAAGAAGGAGACCGACAGAGAGTTATAAGCAGCTTTGCTTCCCGTGCTATAGAGGCTCACAAGCAATCCAGTATCAATGGATCCCTGAACAATAACCTCCCCAAATCCTCGAGTAACATCACTTTTCTGTCCGATGAGAACCCGCTAACCACCCGAAACCCGCTGTACGTGGAAGGTCTCCCTCAAAGCCCCGCTGCCACCGCGTTCCTACGGAAAAGGAACGATACTTTAGATACTCTCTCTCCTTCAAGCCTGGCCTGGGGAGAGGCTTCTTTTGGGGGCAGCCACCGGGCATGGACTGTGCCCACTCACCTGAGCAGGAGACACACGACAGGGTCCCTGGGCAGGCCGGTGATCATGGACCCCATCCAGTGGCAGCAGCAGAGACTCACAGCCAAGCAGGAGGGAGCTGAAAGTGCCCAGAGCAGTGATGATGTCAGCAGTCCACTCTTCCAAAAGCTCAGTGGCCCCAAGCTGACTGTGAAGGAGAAGGCGAGGCAGTTCGAGGCGCTGCAGGAAATGAAGCAAGTGAGGTCTCCCGAGGTGAAATCCGCGCGGTCGCCCACGCACAGCGCCGGTGTGCAGGAGGGAGACAGCGCACCAGAGCAGTCTCCCAAAAGTGTGGTGGCTTCTCCCCACCTTCGCTCCTCCCCTCTGTGCTCTCCAAAGCCTTGTGCTGAAGGAGCCGAAGCGGAGGCCGCTGTGGTTCCTGCTGTAATCGTCACTCACCACGACGAGCCTCCAGAACATTCTCCTCCACCGACTCGCAAGCCAACTCCTCCGTCTTCTAGGATAAAGAAACCACTTTGCCAAAGTTTTCTAGCTCCTCAGACAAAAGAAAACGTAGAAAGCATTCCAGATCCACCTAAAATTCCCCCACCCCCACCTCCACAGCTGCCACCTCCACTGCCACCACCACCTCCATCCCCTCCTCGGTTGCCACCACATCCTCCACCTCCACCAGCAGTTTCTCTTCCTCCTCCTTCTTCTTCTTCTTCTTCCTCACCATCTCCTCTTAGCACGCAGCTCCTGTCCCCTGCCAAGCATTCCAAATCCCCTGCCAAACAGCCGGCTGTCCCCACCCCGGCCACAGTGCCAGAGCTTCCTCCCCGCAGGGAGCTCAAAGGAATTCTTAAAAACATTCAGAATCTGGCCGCCATCGAGAAGTCGGTGGCCAACATGTACAGCCAAATAGACAAGAACCACCTGCTGCCCAAGCACGTCCCCAAGCTCAAACCAGCCCCGACCCCAGAGCTGCCGACTCCAGAAGCCGCAGCCGAGCACAACCAGCAGAATGGGAACCTGAGCTGTGTTGTGGAGGAGCTGGAGAAACGCTTCCCCTCCCAGTCAACAGCTCTGTGATGCCCATGGATGGCTGCTCCCTGCTTTTTTGGAGTGGGAGGACTCTGCAGCACACAGCATCTGCCTCAGACTCTCCAGAAATCCCAACTTTCCCCCTTTTCTGTACATGACTGACCCACTCCCAATCCCAAATGGAGAGACATTGTGCTTCCCGTTTGCTGGGAAACTTGTGATGTAAAATATAATTCTCCAAGCTGTTTTCTCAGAACTACATCTTGCTGGTTCTTAGTCTGTTTCCTGGAAATTTTTGGAGGAAACTGTCCATTTTTACCCAAGGATGTGGCATAGATGGCAGCGGGCTCGATACTTCTTTAAGCAGCTTTCACTGTAGGTAACATCAGTCAGATTTTCCTGCAGCTGTGATTGGAATCTCTTGCTTTGCCCATAAAACACCCCACCTGGAAGGAATCTTCTGCCACAAGCAAAAAAGGCCTGGGAGTAGCAGGCTCAGCTCTGGTGAGCCAGGTTATTGGATGGGCCTTGAGCAACCTGGGATGGTGGCCTTGCCCATGGGATGAGCTTTAAGGTCCCTCCCAACCCAGGCATTCCATAATTCCATACTGCATCTCCCTGCTCTGTGGGCTCTGCTCTGCTGACATTTTCTGGCAGCTCAGTTCCTGTCTCCAGTCAGAAGAAGAGTTTGCTCTTGGTTTCTCAGCAAATGTGGCCGTGTCCCCACTCCTGTCCTCCATCTTCTGCCTTCCATTGCATTTTTTTTTATATTGTAACTGCATGTGAAAAGTTTATATTTTGTAAATTCCTTTCATGTACAAAGCATTTGTTGTTTGTTTTTTATGATTTTGCATGTGCATGTTGTTGCTGTCTCTCTTTAATTTCCATGCTGGTCTGTCACGAGCTGAAACATCTCAATTAAATTGTAATAAAGTCACTCTGATTAGTGTCACCAGGTGAAGGGTTTCCAAGTACTTGTAAAAATCCACATTTTAAGGACACGTAAGTAAACCCACATGTGGATTTACTTACCAGCTTTTTTGCTCACAGTCGTCTAAATCAGCCCTTTACATTTACATAAATATGTCGATTATAAATGTATATATAAAGTAAATTAGCTTGTCCTTTGAAAAAATGGTAAGTAAAAGCAGTTTGAGCATTCAAATGTTTGGTTCAAGTTGCAAGTTTCCTTTCAGTCCTTTGCCAAAATCTAAAAAGTTTAATATGACAACTTCAACAAATCGTACTGAAAAAGGCAGATATTACCTAATGAAGCAAAACTGAAATTCCAGTTCAGTATCAATGTTGTAATTCTGAGCAAAAAGGTCATTAATTCTTTATCAGACTGTTTACCAGAGTCAGTATTTCCATGGTGCTTGGCTTTTTCTCTTTTCTACTGGTTTGGGGTTTTTTTTAAGTCTGCAGTTAGGACACGTGTGGATGCTTCAGTCGAAAGCTGCTCAAGGTAGTTTCTCTTTCTTTGTCCCAGTGCCAAACTCCATGAACTCCATCCCACAAGTTCTGCTGATCCATTAGAATTTTCCTTTCCTTAAACCCTTGTTGGGATAGGTTGTAGAATCAAGGTAGGTGTAGGAGTAGCTAAATGTGCGAGGGGGGGAATTGTCCTGTTTTTGCTGTAACAGGATCTGTGTCATTTTTGATGCTCAGTTCTCCAGAGGTGGCAAGCCTGCAATGTTTTAATCATATTTCCAAAGCTCAGCAGATATTAGGTAGAGGAGTTTTAGGACTGAAGAGTGGGATCCAGAGTGGGAATATGACTTAAATGTTCCCCTCTGTGTCCTGGCCATGTTCCTGGTGAGGGGACAGTGGGAAGAGGGCAGAGATGGGCATGAAAAATTATTGGGCTGCTCATGTTCAGAGTGGATCAACCCCAAAGACAGAAGTTTATATTTAAGTACCCAAGTCCTACATGACAGTTTGTAAGCAGCTGCTGTTGTGCAGATATTTACATCCCCAGTGAAATATGACCCAAATAGCACCTGATTTTGTGGTGTGTAAGGTCACACAGCAAAAGTGAGGGTGTTTAGTCACTCCCAGCATAAACTCCAATGGTTCAGTTTGGCTACAATTAATTGGGATGTTCCTTCAGCAGAAAGAGTGGACATCACACTAAAGTTCCACTTAAAAAGTTTAATTTCATCATTTCAGAGCAGTGTTGGGGGCCATGTCATGGCAATCAGCTCTTCACTGATGAGGAAAGTTTACTTTCTCATTCTGGAAATCTTTTATGAATTTGAAAACTCTACGAAACTGGATTCATTTTGTCTGGATATAATGTTCTCCTACTTGCTTTTTCTTTTTTTTTTTTTTTTTTAATAACCTTTGTTTAAAAAATTACTCAATTAGACTGAGAAAGAAGCTGTACCAGGAAAGTTCTGTCCCATTGAGGTGTCTGGGTGCTGCAGGGGAGATTGTCTTAAACCAAAGGAGGAGAGATTTAGATGGGATATTGGGAAGGCATTGTTCCCTAGCAGGGTGGGGTGGCCCTGGATCCCTGGAAGTGTCCAAGGCCAGCTTGGACTTTGGGGCTTGGAGCAGCCTGGGACAGTGGAATGTGGGTGGAGGTGGAAGAGGATGAGCATAAAGGTTCTTTCCAACCCAAACCATTCCATGATTCCATGGTACTGCAGTTCTGCAGTGCTACAAAGGGTTAGATCCAATATGGGAGTTGGAAGCAAGTTGAACATCTGTAATATTTTAAATTTATATATAATTTACCCCTCCCAGGTTTTCTGCTTTGGTCAGTTGGGGTCCTCTATGATGTTGATCCTTTCATCAACAGCTTGATGGGGTCAAGTCCTGAGCAGGAGCAGAGATGGCCTCAGTGGGGAGCTCTTCCATGCAAAGCTGGAATTGAACCATGGTGTTATTACTCATCCTCCTTCCCAATTTGTTCTCAGTTCCAGCTCTGAGCTGCAGGAAAATCTTCATTTTAGGAACCAGGGCAAACTGAGAAGTAGTTGCTCCCTCTGAAGAGGATCTAGTATTTGGGATTTGTGATGATTTTGCTTTTGATATGAAAACAGATTTAAGTTGAGGAAGAGCAAACGTCCTCTGTGGTGCCAGGAATTGGGGAAATGCTGCTTTAGGCAAATCCCAGTTCCTCTAAGGTCTTTTTATCAGGGAAAGGTCGGCACATGTTGTCATGTGAGTTCATCCTGGCTTTGGCTCTCCCCCAAAGTACCAGCTCTGTGTTCTGGCTGTCCTGTTAGCCCACACCCTCACGGGCTCCATGCCTCTCTTCCCAGTCCATATGGAAGATTCCCAGGCTGCAGTGAAGTCTGGCTGAGAAAATTTCCCAGAAGCAATCCCTCCCTCTGTGGAGAGCTTTAATTCCTTCCTGGAAACAAATGATGCTGTCCTGACCTTTGTCTTTGTGCCAGAATAGATCCTTGTGCTGTAGTGAGTGAATGAGTATTTTATGTCTTTTGGGGACTTTCTGTTCCTTCTTATCGTGGCCACACAAAACTATTCAAGAAGTATCAGCAAAACTCATCGTGGTGCTATTTTTATGAAAGTTGAATTCCAAATTTAATTAAAATTACTCATATTATGCCTTTAATCTGCAATATAATGCAATTAAGAGTAATAAACTTCCTTTTCCTCAGACCTCCTTTATCTGAAGATTGTTGTAGGCGATATGGAAACTAAACCATCCTCGAGTGGGCTTTGAAAAGTCACAGATCATCTGTGGATGATAAATCTTCATTTCAGCTGGCCATGAAGTTTATATTATATAAGTGACAGCATTAATTCAATGCTGATAATCAATTCCATGTGCTGAATATTAATAGGAAGATTTAGAGATGGGGATATTAAAGAATTAAAAGGATTTCGCTGGTCTTTATTATTTATTTAGTGTAATTAAAGACTTCCTCATGACTGCTGGCTGTCTCCTAGGTTAAGCCTAACATAATTTTGAGCATTTACCCTTTCCTTCTTAAAAACCCTAATAAAAATAATCCAGATTTATCCTTCAGAAAAATTCCAAGGCCTAAATTTTTGTTGTCTAGTTTTGCTGAAACCATTTCAATCTTCAGGCACAAAATGTAAAAACAGAGAACTTGACAGATATAAATGCATTGGTCATGCCCAGGAATGGATTGGAAAAAATGAATTAAACCAACAATAAATTCCCCATAAGATCAGAAACACAAAGCCTGTGGCAAAATAACCACAGATAGCAAAAAAAAAAA
>VXBS01005004.1:727087-802124 GCA_013400255.1 Sitta europaea | reverse complement strand
AAAAAAAAAAAAAAAAAAAAAGGATCTACCTCCCCTCATTGAGCAAATGTTAGGAAAGGTGTAATTGGAATGATAATGATAATACAAGAAATTAGTAATACGAGCTCCAGGGCAATTCCTGGTGGATACAGAAAGCCCAGGAGTAGGAGAAGCTGTTTCAGTGCCTGAGCAGAGGTGTGAGGGGACAGGGTCCCTCTGTGGGTGGGGGCACAGCCAGCGGGGGATGGGGCAGGGCTCTCCCAGTCCCCCTGTGCTGGCTCTCTGCATGCTCTGGCTCTTGGGGATTGGGGATTTCTCCTCATCCATTCACAATAAAAAGCAAGAAAAGATCCTGAAGCTTCTCCAGCCTTTCCCATGCAGCAATCCCTGTGTCCACAGCAAACCCAAAGAAAAACATATTTGGTACTAGAGATATGTATTTCTTTCCATGCTAATTATATTTCTAATTACATTCTCTTTCACTTGTCTCCAGCAAGAATGGCAAGGGAATCATTGTGCAGGCTTACAGCATTACACTAATTTATTTTTTCTTTTTTTTCTGACTTTTAGGCGAGGATATGCACAGCAAGAGGTAAGGCTGGTGCCCAGTTCCCTCTACAATATTGATTATACCACTGTGCTTTTCCCATGCAGCCCAAGAGTGTGGGCAGCAGGGCAGTGGGGGATGCTCTCTTCTGCTCTGCTCTTCTGAGACCCCACCTGGAATTTTGGTTCTCCTGAAATAAGAAGGATATGGAACTGTTGGAGCAGGTCCAGAGGAGCCCATGGAGCTGCTGAGGGGTTTGGAGCAGCTCCCCTCTGGAGCCAGGCTGGGAGAGCTGGGGCTGCTCAGCCTGGAGAGGAGAAGGTTGTGTGGAGACCTCACAGCTCCTTCCAGGGCCTGAAGGGATCCAGGGAAGCTGGAGAATGACCCTGCATCAGGAACTGGAGTGCCAGGACACAGGGAATGGGTTCAGACTGCCAGAGGGGAAATTGAGATGGGATATTGGGCAGGAATTGTTCCCTGGCAGGGTGGGCAGCCCTGGCACAGGGTGTCCAGAGCAGCTGGGGCTGCCCCTGGATCCCTGGCAGTGCCCAAGGCCAGGCTGGATGGGACTCAGATCACTCTGGGACAGTGGAAGGTGTCCCAGTCACGGATGGGATGGGATGGGATGGGATGGGATGGGATGGGATGGGATGGGATGGGATGGGATGGGATGGGATGGAGTGGGATGGGATGGGATGGAGTGGGATGGGATGGGATGGAGTGGGATGGGATGGGATGGAGTGGGATGGGATGGGATGGGTTTTAAAGTCTCTCCCGACCCAAACCAGTCTGGGATTGTGTGTGGAGGAACTCCCGGGTACGGAGTGCTTTAGAGATCAGAAATTGAAAGTGATTCCAGAAGTTCAGGAGCCGCTGGTCCCGGGGGGCTGAGATCCATTGCAGCAGGAGTGGCACCTCCAGGCTCGGAGATTGCTGCTGAACGAGCTGCCAGGAGCAGCTTCCCTGGGAATTCCCTCCACCCTGCTGTGTTTTCCAATGTCACACCCAATTACCTGCCAGGCAGGGAATGGGGCTCCACCGCCCTTCCCTGCAGCTCTGCGAGGTCTGCCCCTCCTGCAGTATCATTTTCTCCAGAAATTAATAACAGGGAGAAGAGTTTCCTTCAATACAATCTCCTTTAATAATTGGAAAGTTCTCCAAAATTCGTTTCTATCATAAAGGTTAATATTTGCTGATTTTTTTTCCCCTCACTTTGCACAGCTGGTTTGTGTCCCTTAATTTAAATACAGAACTGAGTTCTCTTGGCCTCTGGTAGAAGTTCTTCAGCATGTCAGACCGTCACCACAAAAACTGGGAAGTTGATTTTATATTTAGGCAAAAGAAATGGTGAACTGTGAAGGGATTTTACAGCATCAGGTGCTCAATGTTCTCACAGGGTATGGAATCATCCAGCTACATGCTATAAACAGCTCCAAAGGACCTGTGGTTTCAGCATTTATTACTAATCTTAGACACCAATCACCTGCACTTTAAGTGTTCCCCCTAATTGACCACTTTCTCATTTTCTTTTGTAGCAACAGCAGTTGCTGAGACCTTCTCTTCTCAGACCAGAGGTAGCACCACTTTTCATTTCCTAATTGTTCTATAAGTTTTGAAATGGCTTTTACATCGTTTTCTAATAAGAACTTGTCTGTCTCAGGTAATTTTTCCCCCCTGGCTCTTAGACAAAAAGCAAAGTTCTGGCATTGTAAGCCAAATCATGTTGTTTTCATTAAATACCTTAAATTTACTGCAACTTGGTACGTATGAGGCCAGGTTGGATGGGGCTTGGAGCAACCTGGGATAATGGAAGGTTTAAGGTCTCTTCCAAACCACTCTGGGATCTGTGATTTTCCTCATGAGCATCTTTCAGTGGCTCCCACTGGCTCCATTCCCACAGTTTCAGATTTCCAGACAGAATGATTCCATTGCTCTCCATTGCTCTCTGATTTTTTTCCTGGTGTCTCTCACCTGCTGATGGATTACTGCAGCTGGAGCTGAGCTGAGCAGTTGGTGCTGGAAGCATTAGCACCTCTCTGTGCAGAGCAATTGCAAATCATTGTATTTCCAATCTTTTAGGCCCAAAATTGTTTCCAGAATAAGCAATAAGAGCAAATGTGAGACGCTGGTGTTTTTGTGCTACAGGATGGGGATCATTTTTGCAGTCAGAAAAAGTAATTACATCATAAAGAATAATAAAATCAGTAATTACAATTGGGCCTTTTTCACACTGTTTGCATTCAATCAGTGTTTCTCTTTTCCAGGAGTTGAGTATGGAGTCTGGAATTGATCCAGGGCAGGAATACTATGGCCAGGATTACTACAGTTATGAGCACGGGTATAGTTCCATTTTTCCTCTTTATTTCTGAAAGTGCTGCTTTTCCAGGCTGGTGATATTTATTATTCCAGCAGTTAATCGTGGGACTTCCCTTCACCTCAGGATTACTTTAATCTTTGTGTCCACAAAGGCATGAACCAACAACAAAACTCTTTTCAGAGGTTAAGAGGGTGTGTGATAACTCCCTGCTCCTTCAGGAATGTCATTATTCCGCTTACAGAGCACACATCCCATCCCTCATGCTGGGTTTATATCCTTTGTGTGTGCATTTCTGCTTCCTGGAAGATTAATTTCCATCACCTCCTCCCCTCCTGAGTTCAGGGAATAATCCTTTCTCCTCCCAGTTTCCAGCCAGCTGCTGGCCTTTTAAATTTCCCTCAAAAAAAGCCATCCTGCCTTGTAGCCTCTTAAATTTCCCTCAAGAAATACTTGTGGCCACCTCAATTTCCCTCAGAAAAGCCCATTCTGCCTGGTGGTCTTTCAAATTTCCCTCAAGAAACCCCATCCTGCCTGGTTCTCATAAAGCCCATTGGACTGCAGGCTCTTTGGGAATTTCTGCTGGCATTCTCCAGAACTGATCCCAGCAGAGCCGCTCTTCCTTCCCATGATCATTGAGAAGGGTCCCCCAAAAAAATAAGAAGGAAGGATAGATAGGTAGATAAGAAGGAAGGCTGATGTACTTTGAGGGGTCTTGACAGACCTCAAAATCCAGGTTACCCGGAGGGGTTTGTGGAACAGAAGGATGTCTGGGATTTGGTTACCGCTAAGGAATAAAAGGAGGGAGAAACCCAAGGAAAGCTGTTGCCATGCCTCTGGGTGTGAACATGTGCACTGCTGGCTGTGTGATGGGAGGTGTGAGCAGGTCTGGGCCCCTCCTGAGGAGCTGTGGTGTCCCTGGCAGGTACGAGCTGCCGCAGTACGGGAGCCGCCGGCGCCTGCTGTCCCCGTCGGGAATGTACGACGAGTACGGCGAGGTCGTGGTGGAGAGTGATGGTGGCTACTACTACAGTCCCCACGGGCCAGCAGCAGAGGAGGTAAGAAACAAGCCCTGGAGGGCTCATTCTGTCCCTTTAACAGCTTGAAGGGCCACCAAACCTCATCAGTTGTATGCTGGAATTGATTAGAATTAGGTTTTTTTGTAGATCGGTGTTAAGCATTGCTGGCCCTTCTGGTGACCCGTAAAGTTTGTCAGTGTTAAATTCCTTTTGTTTTCTAGGCTCAAAAAAGAATTGTCGAGTTTCTGTTATGTCCACATCAGTTTTTAGCTCAAAGAAAAATCCACTTAGACAATTCCATTTTACATCATTACCGAATAAGGAAACCTTCCAGTATTTGTAGGGGCCTACGAGGAAGCTGGAGGAGGATTCTTCAGCAGGAGCTGGAGTGACAGGACAAGAAGAACGGCTAAAAACTGAAAAGGGGAAAATTTAGGTTGGATATTGGGAAGAAGTTCCTCCCTGTGAGGGTGGCCAGGCCCTGGCCACAGCTGGGGCTGCCCCTGGATCCCTGGCAGTGCCCAAGGCCAGGCTGGACTTTGGGGCTTGGAGCAGCCTGGGATGGTGGGAGGGGTCCCTGCCCATGGGCTTCAAGGTCCCTTCCAACTAAAATCACTCCTTGACACTACGAGTCTATTACTAATATTCTTCCTATGAAAGATCCACTGAGAAAAGCAGTACCTAAACTCTTTTGTCATAAAGTTCACAGTGAAATCTAAAAAAAATTTTAAAATGTCAGTGGCAATCAGAAGAAAGTCCATGTAAACAGTTCCTTTGAGAAAAATGTCCCGTTTTCATAAATGCCAGATCTTTATCCATTATTAAATGAGGAGACAGAACATTTCAGTGTTTTCCCCATTGCAGACTAAGGTAGTTGTGCATTTCCAGCCTATTGTAGAACTTTGCAAAATTCTAAAAACAACATTTCTCATAACTTTGTTAATAAAACTGTTCCAAAAGAGCTAAGTTCATTTTGATGGTGGGAAATACATGTCGCATCTCTTCCTACCCTATTTTAAGGCACAGGTTTTCACAATAACTCTCTTTCAAGTGGTAATCAATTCATTTTCATAATTTGCAGGGCATGAGTCCAATCAGAGGCCCTCCCAGCAGAGGTATAAGCCAGGCAGCAGGGCCTCAAATGGAAGGGAGACCTGTAGGTGTTGGGATGGACCTCAGCCACGGTCCTGGAAGAGGATTTAGGAGCAGCCAGGGAAAAAGGAGGCTAAAGGCAGTGATGCATTTAAGTCGTGTGGCAGTCAGTGCCCACAAACCTGTAGGAAGAGCTGAGTCTACCCGTTCCCGGTGGAAGAAAGCAAAGATATTCCCGATGATCCTGCAGAAAGTGAAAGGTAGGAAAGATTCCAGCTATGCCAAGCTGCTGTCGGCCCGCCAAGCGGACGGGGACAAACCCATCATGATCCAGGGAAGCTACTTCCAGAAATCCACGGATGACAGGCCCTCCATGAGGAAACTAAACCACGTGCTGAAGCGCATCAGCACCTCCAGGAAATTCCAGGAGGGCCTTGGCAAGGATGTGGCACAGGGAGAGGAAGTGTCTGAAAGGGAGGAAGCCAAGTCGGGAGTTTCGATCAGTATCACGGCAGAGAGTGAGCAGGAGGACAGCGACTTTGAGAAGAGGAGGAAGAGGAGGAGGAGGCACACCTCGGATGAGTCCTCTGAGAAGAGCAGCAGCTCTGGCTCCGAGTCAGAAGACAAAGACTACTTGAAAATAACCCTGGATCAGGATGAGGCCACGGAGAGCACCGTGGACTCGGATGAGGAAACGGAGGATTTGGGGGAGTCCGATGAGGACTCTGAGTCCAGCAGCGAGTCGGAGGAGGACTCGTCGGAAGAGGACGATGATGAGGAAGACTCTGAGAGTGATGAGGATGGCAGCTCCTCCACACGGAGCTCCTACAGCAGGTCAGGGACCAGCGAGTCCAGCAGCAGGAGAAGCACGGGAATGTCCAGTGTAAAAAGCAGGACGGGCAGCTCCCGTGGCAAACGCTCCAGCCAGAAATCCGTGAGCTCCACCGCCTCGGGTAGTGACAGGGACACGAGCTACAAGAAAACCTCAGGATCCAGCTACAAGAGCAAAACCTCCTCTGCCAGTGTGGAAATAGAGGACACCATAGAAGAGGTGTCAGAAGAAGAGGAAGAGGCAGAGACAGCAGATAACTCAAACAAGGTGGCTCCTAAAACTGCCAGTGCAAAAGCTGCTGCTGCTGGAGAGGGCAAGGGAGGACAATCAGCTGTTCCTGGTGAGGACAGCGAGGAGGAAAGTGAAGAGGTTGATCCAGAGGACAGTGACAGGGAGAACACTGCCAGTAAGAATGAATCTTCTTGCCTAGACAGTGAAATCAGTGCGACTTCCAAAGGCACCACAGGGACAAAAAGCTCAGGTGGTGCCACATCCAGGAAAACCACCACATCCCCTGAGAGTGAGACTCAGAGCTCTGGCACCAACAGGAAAGGAATGAAAACAAAGAAAAAGGTGTCCCAGGAAAGCAGCCAGTCCCAGTCAGAGGAGCCCCTGGGTACTGGAATTACAGAGTCAGAGGCCACGGGTGATTCCACCTCCTTTTAAAGAGGAGTGACAGTAGGTGATGGTTTGCAGTGAGGAGTGGCTTTGTTTGCTGTGCCTTCTGTGTGATCTTTCCTAAGCAATGCTGACAGGCTGGAGACAGCCAAAAGGAAAGGACAAAGCATATTGACCCAGCATTTCAGTGTCCTTGGGAGAGAACTGTGGAAAAACAAACTAATTCCAGCCCTGTGGAGATATATATATATATATTTATATATACACACACACTATAGATTTACTCAGTCATAGATATAGAAAGTTTGGTATTCATGGAGCAAGGAGACATGGGATTTAGNTTTTTTCTTTCTTTCTTTTTTCTTTCTTTTCTTTCTTTTCCTTAATCTGAAACTCCTTCAAAGACTTTTATCCTCCAGTTTTCCTACTATTCTCTTTTGAATGTTTGACCACTAGCTGATTATTCATTTATTTTATTTTATTTTATTTTATTTTATTTTATTTTATTTTATTTTATTTTATTTTATTTTATTTTATTTTATTTTATTTTATTTTTATTAACATCTCTTTGAACTCCATCCATGGTCACTTACCTGCCCCTTTGTGTCCCCACACAGCTCAACATCATAGCTGCACACAATGTTTTTAATGTAAATCCCACTTAAACTAAGCAGGAATCCATCCACTGGAATACATCCATGTGAAGAACATTGTCTGTCTTAGCCAGGAACAATAAAACAGGGCATCTGAGTAATTTTTACCAAGTCTAACTTCTCAAAAACTGAAGAGTAATCACCTATTTGCACCTTGCATGAATTTCTTTCTCTAAAAACTGGCTTTTCTCATGTTCCTGTGTGTGTTTTGCAGTGGGGGTTAACTGTGATGGCATCTAAGCATTTGAATTATTCATTCAAGAGGGGTAATAGCTCTTTTCAGTGTGCTGCAAGGAGGCATTTATTTTTAAAAGATCAATTATAAATTATAATAACTAGTGGGGGTTGTGTGCTCACCACAGAGGAATCACTGCTACTACAAAGTCACGGCAGCGTGGAAATTGTTTGCATTAATGCTTTGAAAAGATATATAAGTTATATAAACCTAAAGCCTGGTTTCTCCAGCATCTTTCCAAGCATTTCCACTGATCCCACCTGCCTGGAACAGTCACAAAGCCTTACATGGAGCTGTTCTTTTTGTAACCAGCTGGTTTTGCCAGTGCTGTGCCTGAGATTTTCCCTGGGGTATGTCCCGGGATTTTCTCTGCTGGATGCGTGATGCACACAAAACAGAGCTGCCCAGTGCACGGAATTCACAATGCAAGGCAAGAAAACTTCCAAGGCCTGCCTAGAATTTACACCTTGGCGTAGTTTCTGAAAGGGATCTCTCACACAGCAGCTTCCTCCTCAGGGCTCTCCAGTTTCTGTGCACATCCCAAGGGGAAAGATGCAAAATTAGTAGAAATTAAAATTAATTTCTCATATTGATATTCATCAGTTTCTCAACTGATACTAATCAATTAACAGAAAGGACAGATGTTGCTGTGGCGAGTAACACACGACACGAAATTTTCTCCAAACAGCTTGGAGAGATCAATCTGACTCATTTATTCAAACAATGGCTCCCTTTTTATCCATTTTGGACAGGCCACTGTGACTGGTGGTTTATTCAAACAATGGCTCCCTTTTTATCCATTTTGGACAGGCCACTGTGACTGGTGAACGAGCAACAGAACTCTTCACCCACATTGGGCAAATCAGAGGGACATCAAAAGAAAGTCTGTCCCACAGAAAGAATCCCAAACATGAGTTTTGTTACACAAACAATCCTGATGTTTANGGTGCCACATCCAGGAAAACCACCACATCCCCTGAGAGTGAGACTCAGAGCTCTGGCACCAACAGGAAAGGAATGAAAACAAAGAAAAAGGTGTCCCAGGAAAGCAGCCAGTCCCAGTCAGAGGAGCCCCTGGGTACTGGAATTACAGAGTCAGAGGCCACGGGTGATTCCACCTCCTTTTAAAGAGGAGTGACAGTAGGTGATGGTTTGCAGTGAGGAGTGGCTTTGTTTGCTGTGCCTTCTGTGTGATCTTTCCTAAGCAATGCTGACAGGCTGGAGACAGCCAAAAGGAAAGGACAAAGCATATTGACCCAGCATTTCAGTGTCCTTGGGAGAGAACTGTGGAAAAACAAACTAATTCCAGCCCTGTGGAGATATATATATATATATTTATATATACACACACACTATAGATTTACTCAGTCATAGATATAGAAAGTTTGGTATTCATGGAGCAAGGAGACATGGGATTTAGGGAAGAATGGGAATGATGAGGAGGAGGGTGTAAAGATTTTAAAGTCATCCATGATTAGGAGGATGCAAAGATTTAAAAATCATCCATGTTTTAATCTTAATATTATGTTAATACATCTGCTGAACTTCAGGTGAGTTCTCTGCTGTCAAGGTCAGCTTTGTTTGCAGGGAGGACAAGGGGAATTGCAGCAGAACAACATTGCCAAAACTGCAGGGGATAACTGGGAGAGCTGGGTTGGGCTGTTTCTGGATCACAGGATTCAGGTTGCAAACCCCAGTGATGCACAAGCCGGGAATGCTGAGGCAGGAGGATCAAGTGAGCTGGGTCAGGAAAGGAAATGGATTACATTTCCCAACCTCTGCCTTTCCTGCCTACCACATGATATTATTTTATTTTATTTTATTTTATTTTATTTTATTTTAATTTCATTTTATTTCATTGCATTTCATTTTACTTTATTTTATTTTATTTCTTTTCTTTTCATTTCATTTCATTTCATTTCATTTATTTTATTTTATTTTNCCAGCATCTTTCCAAGCATTTCCACTGATCCCACCTGCCTGGAACAGTCACAAAGCCTTACATGGAGCTGTTCTTTTTGTAACCAGCTGGTTTTGCCAGTGCTGTGCCTGAGATTTTCCCTGGGGTATGTCCCGGGATTTTCTCTGCTGGATGCGTGATGCACACAAAACAGAGCTGCCCAGTGCACGGAATTCACAATGCAAGGCAAGAAAACTTCCAAGGCCTGCCTAGAATTTACACCTTGGCGTAGTTTCTGAAAGGGATCTCTCACACAGCAGCTTCCTCCTCAGGGCTCTCCAGTTTCTGTGCACATCCCAAGGGGAAAGATGCAAAATTAGTAGAAATTAAAATTAATTTCTCATATTGATATTCATCAGTTTCTCAACTGATACTAATCAATTAACAGAAAGGACAGATGTTGCTGTGGCGAGTAACACACGACACAAAATTTTCTCCAAACAGCTTGGAGAGATCAATCTGACTCATTTATTCAAACAATGGCTCCCTTTTTATCCATTTTGGACAGGCCACTGTGACTGGTGGTTTATTCAAACAATGGCTCCCTTTTTATCCATTTTGGACAGGCCACTGTGACTGGTGAACGAGCAACAGAACTCTTCACCCACATTGGGCAAATCAGAGGGACATCAAAAGAAAGTCTGTCCCACAGAAAGAATCCCAAACATGAGTTTTGTTACACAAACAATCCTGATGTTTATATTCAGGCTGTGGGAACATAATTTCAGAAACCCAAAACATCAGGGAAAAACAGAGATTTAGGACCTCAGCTGCTGCAGGCCTGAAAAACCAGACTACAGGCAGGGAAATGAAGAAACAATGCTGGGTTGCCCTGACACTCCTCTTTGTTGTCCGACAGTGGGCCAAAAAGAAGAGGATCAAGTTGGTGGTGGACCCGGAGTACGAGAGCAGCTCCACGGGCGAGGAGAGCGCTCCCGACGCCGGCCAGAGGACACGGCTGGGCAGCGCCGGCTTCCAGCCCAACGGCAGCAGCAGCATCTACATCGCCCAGAACGGCTCCGTGGTGCGCACGCGCCGCGCCTGCCTCGGCAATAACCTGAAAGTCACGTCCCCGGTGAGGCTGGGGAAGCAGTTCAAGAAACTGGACAAGCTGGCGGTGACGCACGAGGAGAGCGTCCCGCTGAGCACGTTGTCCAAGGGACCGTCCCCCAGTGACAAAATGAACTCCAGGCCGTGCAGTGTCTCCTTTTCCTCCACTATAGGGGCTGAAAACGCAGTGACAAAGGCGGGGGCGGCCAAACTGAAAAGCACAGATGAGCAGGAGTCGGTCGTTGACCACGAGGAAGCCAAGGAGCCCTTGGAGTCGCACAGTGAACACACACAGTCAGACGAGGAGGAGCTCTGGATGGGCCCTTGGAACAACCTCCACATACCAATGACAAAACTGTGATTTTAGTTGATTTTTTTTTTTTTAATTATTATTTTGGTTTTTACTTCGGTTTATAATAAACTGCGCTTTTTATTGTCACCCAGGGGCAGATGTACGGAGTTTGTATGGTGCACATCCGTTGTCCACGACAAACGGCACGCTTTAAAACCCCCAGACAAAAATTTGCACTCACAGTTGGACCGACCCATTGTCCTCCCCAGTTTTGACAGGCTCCCATTTCACTAAACACTACTGGGTTTCAATTAATGAGTTCTTTTTGGATCTGGAGTTCTCGTTTAATAAACAGTAAACTACTAATAAATGAACAGCCCCCTTTGGTTTAACCCCACCCCCAGACAGTTCTGTACCTGCCTGGCTTTGTTTTTCTGTATGGTACTTGTGGCTCTACTGTCTAGATTTGGGAATTGTCTATTTATGTTCAAGATTTATATCCAGAGCTCTGCCTTCTGACCTCAGAGTAATAAATTAAAAATAAACCCACCCAAGTCAATGGAGCAGATCCTCGGCTGCTGCTGGAATTTGAGTTCCAATTCCAAAGTCAGAGCAATTTATGCAAACAATGCCCAGCTGGCAAAGTTATGGAATCAGAGTTCCCGAGATTACAGCACTGCCACTTAGAAAAGTGCAAGAGAAGCTGAAATAAGATAAAAATTGCAAAGAGGAAAGCAATGTGTAGCAATTAATCTTATTCAGAGCTACCTGGCCTTGGTTTGTTCATTTTCTTTTGTAAATTAGCCTGTTCCAATTTTCTTCTCCGGTCAATTTTTCATCTTTTCATCTCTTCCCACATCAGTTCTGTTTGCTTCTTTCCATGGTCTTTAGCTCCAGCTTTTGTGCTCTATCAGTAATTGCCATCCTGTGGCTGTATTCCTCTGGAATAAAGCAGGATTATCCACGAGCCTGTGATAGTGGGAGGCACTAAAGAGGAATTAATGGGAAGAGGATGGATCCCTTCCCAAGCCCAGCTGGCTGGTGGGTTAAGCAGTGCCATCCCCATTCCACGTTGATAACTTTGAACACAAACGTGCTGAAAAGACAAATGGATCCCACAGGGAAGAGGAGAAAAGAGGAATATTTTATGAGGTGAACGTGCACAGACAGACCTGAGAAGGGCAAAGAGTTTCAGGACACACACACAGAGTTGCTTCCAAAACTTTTAGTACTCATTACCTGTGCAATACATGACATAAATTCAGGCACCTGGTTACAATTTCTCATTTTACCTCGGAGTTTTGAGTGTGTTGTCACAGCTTGGGCAGGGAGCTAAGATTTTTCACTGTTTGTTGTCACCAACACCCAAAAAAGACAAAGAAAAGTGGTTTTCTCCAGTATGAAGCAGCAAAGGAAAAAAGCAGAACCAATTCCACACGAGGAAAAGTGTCCTGTTGTGTTGTGCAAACTTTTTTGGGGTAAAAACATCAAACCACTTGTGAGAACAACCTGGATTCCTTTAGAAAGATTGGAAGAGCCAGCAGATAAATGTGTGTCATTAGCAAGGAAGAGATTGTCATCCCCATTGTGCTCTGGCAGGAAAAGGACTCTGTGCTGCTGTGGCTGTGGTGGTGTTCCCTCTGGCCAGCAGATCCCTGGGAATATTTGTCTCTGGGAGCTGTGTGCATGTGGTGTCCATGTGAGTGCTCTCTCCAATACCTCCTTCTCGAGCTGAGGTTTCTGACCAAATATTCTGAGCAATGGTGCTTGTTTTCAGGCATGAGAAATGCACTGTAGCCTCTCACACGTGGGAAGAACAAACCCACCAGCTGTTTCTTTTCCCTGATTCCTTTTTCTGGCGTATTTGCACTTGGGACCGGCGCTAAAACAGCTGTTTGGAGTAAAGCTGGAGGCTGGACATACAGATAAGACTGATGGAAGAAAGAAAAAAAAAATCTATTCTTTGAAATAACAGTAAAATGTTATATTTTAATCCTGTTTAAGACACTGTTATTATTTCACTGCCTCACTTTTGTCACAAAATCTGTCAAGTTCTGCTCCTAAGATTCATTAGGGTCGTGTGCTTTTTGTAGGAACATTTTCTCCCAGTTTGCTGAGGGAAACCAGAAGTTGTTTCTTCATTTCTAAATCAACTGCAGCATCTGTAGCTCTAGGAAGGATCCTGGGGCTGGACACTGGTGGTCAGTAGTGCTGTCCATGCTTATCCAAGGGAAATTCCATCCCCACCAGCTCCTTTGTGCTGTCCAGGTGCTCAGAGCTTCTCCCACAGTGCAGAGAGATCAGAATTCCCACATTTTTTTTCAGCCATGGGGGCTGTGTTATCTAAAATTAACTCAGTTTTAGCTGAACTTTTAAAATTTGGAATACTGTGGGAAAATCTCAGGTGTCCAAGATTTGGAGGTTGTAGGGAATATTTTTTTCTTTTATTTTCTGGGGGTGTCTTCCTGTCAATTGACACAGAATTCCAAACTTTGCCTTCTGGGGATGCTGTGCCACGAATAACTTGGATTTTAGGCTGTGAGCAGGCGCTGGCAGCCAGAACCAACAGCAGGAACCTTACAGATTGAGCCAGTAAAAGGAAATCCCTTTTATTCCGCTTTGGGAAGCAAGGCATTAGCCCAGCTTTGGATACAGGGAGTAGAATTCCAGATCTGTGCCTTGGGATGTAATTTACAGCTATTTAAGCACCAAAATTTGTTGGGCTGAGGCAAGGCACGAGCAGCTTCCCCAGGGTGGCAGAAGCTCTTGCTGGTGGATCAAGGTGATAATCACCCCTCCTGCCACTGATTTAATTCCTACACTCCTCCAAGTAGGATTCTGTGGCTTAGCACAGCAGCTGGTACATTTTCAGACCAGGGAAGATCCAAAATGAGAAATCCTGGGGTTGTGGCAGGGCAGTGTAATTCCCACTGGGAGGGGAAAAGGAAAGCAACGTGGAAAATGGAACTATTTCTGTTTTTTCCCTTGTTTAAGTATTTACTACAGTGAGCAAGACCATAAAGAAAGCCCCACAGATCTGTCAGGGATCTGTCAGGAAAGAAAATACTAATATTAAATATTTTTGTATTAATGGTGGGAAGTCCCTGCATCCAGGGACTTGGATCCAGGATTTGGATCCAGGATTTGGAGTGAGGGAAAGGACAGGACAGTGTGGCCATGGTGGGTTACAAGTGTCTGTCTGCTGGCAGAAATGTCCCAGCACAGTCACTCAGCATCCTCCTATCACAGCTTGGGTCCTTCCAGAACCTGGAAAACAGTCAGCAAAATGGAAAAGGGATTGGAAGAACGAAAATGTGACTTTTTAGCAAGGGGTAGGAAAATACCCGGTGGGAATGGGCTGGTTTGGGCCAGGGAAATGCTTCCTGGGAACTGTCACACTGTCACACATTCCAAGGGAATACCACTGGATATTTACAGGAGTCTCCAGTGTGTGACAGCCACGGGGGTGGTTGTCCCCAGTTCTGTGGGATGCTCTCCATGGCTGGGAAGTGGCTTGTGCATTTTCCAGCAGTTTGCTCCAGGAAATGCCAGGTGTCACTAGAAAGGTTAAAATTAGGGATAAATGGTTCTCACCTTGTTTTCCTGCTCACCCCTCATCCCTGCTGCAGAAATGGTGACTTTAAAACTCTCCTGAAGGACAGGGCCACCCAGGGGGACCTGGATGAGCTCCAGAGTGGCCCTTGGGATCTCATGGGGTTCACCCAGGCCAGGTGCTGGTGCTGCCCNCCTGGGATGGTGGGAGGGGTCCCTGCCATGGCAGGGGTGGCACTGGATGAGCTTTAAGGTCCCTTCCAAGGGAATCCATTCCATGATTCCCTGTTGCTGAGTTATCATTGTAGTCTTAGCGAGCACTCCATTTCTTACACAGCACTGTTAAAGCTCAAGCTTTGATGAGCCCAAAGAACAGTGCAGTTTATCAGGTAAATTTTGGAGGCAGCTGGCTCTCAGAAGCTCATTAGAGGAGTTTTGCCTTTCTTCCTTATTTCTGGCAGAAGGGAGTGCCAGTGATTTCCCTGTCTGGACTGATCCCAGCTGATCCCAGGCTAAAGCTGGAGCTGGAGCTGGATCAAAACAGTAGCCAACAACAGAAACAGAATCAGGTAATTTGCTCATAGCTGAGAAAACCAGCCAGGACAGCTGGAAAGTTGTTTATTTTTCTGGCAATGGTGGTGGCTCTTTAGAGGATAAAATTGTATTAATTCTCTCAGCAGTCACAC
Source organism: Sitta europaea (assembly GCA_013400255.1). Taxonomy (NCBI): domain Eukaryota; kingdom Metazoa; phylum Chordata; class Aves; order Passeriformes; family Sittidae; genus Sitta; species Sitta europaea. Next base: position 787,295 of record VXBS01005004.1, on the reverse strand, counting down.
AGCCAGAGCAACAGCCCTGTAAAAGGTGATTCCAGCCTGGCCCTGGGCACTGCCAGGGATCCAGGGGCAGCCCCAGCTGCTCTGGGCACCCTGTGCCAGGGCTGCCCACCCTGCCAGGAACAATTCCTGCCCAAGATCCCATCCAGCCCTGCCCTCTGGCAGTGAGTTGCCATGCTTCCCACACACCTGTGGGGTGTAACCCATATTTGCTTTCCAGATGGTCCTGGAAGTTTTGTTTGGAGGGGAAAACAGCAGGGAAGTCATTTGTACTGGATTCTCAAGTGGATTTGGAGAAGTGGCCTTTTGCAGCTCTCCTAAGAGAAAGGACAAAATCTTGAGTCAAACTGTTGAAAATCTTTCTCTTCGCCTTCAAAGCTCTGTTGAAATTCTTAGAGAATTGGAAACATCATCATTTTAGGGCAGCAAAGCTAAAATTAACCTCTTTTAGTGCTCACCACTCCAGACTGTGGTTTCTGCTCCCAGAAGATTGCAGGCATGGTACCCAGCTGAGTGGAATGTGAGAGCAGGCCTGAGAGAGTTCCCAGGGCAGGTGTTCCTGGGAATGCTACAGAAATCCAGGCAGATTTTTGGGGTTCCAGGCATGGGATGCTTCTCGAGAATGGTGCAGAACTGAATGTTGTAATGCTGGAGGAAGGTTCAGATTGGTTTCAAGAGAATGACACCACCAAAGTTAGAGAAACTCTGCTTTGCTGTGGTTATTTTTAGCATCTCAGGAAGAATTTCTTATTTCCTCGATAAAGGTCACCAGGGAAATTGTATTAAGGTCATTATTTACTCTGATTAATTTTGCACAGGTAGGAAGATGATTATTTTTAAATGTGTTACATTTCAGACATCAGACCTAGACAGCATCGCTCTCCCAGCATTCACAAGAAGCTACTTTATCACAAGTTGTTGTCTCAGAAATGTGGGTGAGAGGCTCTTTTAACAAAAAAAGAAAGTGCAGGTTTTAAATTATCAGCTATCAAGCAGGCTTTGCTCAGATTTAGCATTACTCAGAGCTAGTCCTAGGGAAGGGAGGGGAAACAAATTGCTCAATGCTGATTAATCACCACGGCTTAAATGAGGAACACGAAGGATAAACTCAAAACTTTACCCCATCACCAACCCAAGAATAATAAATATTGGTCTCTCCCAGCAGTTTAATTTACTGCAGCCCATTTTTACCCTGCAGGCTGGAATTGCATAAAGGAATGGGGGCTGAGGATGGGAATTCTGAGGAGACAGCAGGGCACGGATCTTGAATGGGGGTGGGGGCATGGGAGGGGTTATCAACCCCAGGAGGAGCCCAGGGAGGGGGGTGGTGATCCCAGGGCTCTCATTTTGGCTCCACCACTGCCTCCCCCCAAAAGGTGAGGGAGGGCAGGAGGGGCAGGACTGTGCCCAGGGGTGGAGGCACACACAGGTGCCACCCTGGGCATTATGCTGCCCAGGCTAATGAAGCTGCCAGGATGACAAATTGCAGCCCAGGCTGGTGGGATGGCCCTGTCCTGTGTGCCTGGGGGGCTTTTGCTCCCTTCCTGCCTTGCAGACACCCTCTGTCACCGTGCAGAGAGCGCTGGCTAAAACACATCTCCCTGGGAAAGGGAAGAGGGAAATCCTGGTGGAAAAAGGGATCTATCCCCAGGGGGACAGCAGGAAGGAGCAGCCCACTGGCACAAGGAGCAGCTTCCACCAAATCCAGAGCACCATTCCCACTCTGCTGGCCGGGGGAGGCAGCTGGAGAGCTCCCTGTGCCAAATGACTTTGGGGGAGCAGGGGGCAAAGTGCTCCAAAAATTGGGAGGTCACGGTGATTGGAGCAGCTGCTCTGGTCCTGGCACTGCTTTCCAGCCCTCCCAGTAACCTGGGAGTCCTCAAATAAACACATGATTGATGAAGGGAGTGTAAAAAAGGAACAGAGAGCAAGGCTGCTGGGTTTTGGGCAGTGAAATCCCCCCACCTGCTGCTGCTGCAGGACATGTCACCTTGATCCCCCTGCTCCCTTCCCAGCGTGATTTGCCTTTTAGGGATTCAGAGGGAGGGGTGTGGACATTCTTTACTCCTAGATTGTGACCTGCCTTCATCTCAGTGCTGCTGGTTCAGCCCCCACGGGGAATAACACAGGATCACCGAATGGTTGGGGTTGGAAGGGAGGAATACTTGTCCCTAGGATAAGAAAAACAGTTAGCTGGGATTGTGGCTGGGATGGTAGGATGGGAATCAAGGATTCCCAACATCCTGGTGACCTCTGCCCCTCTCCCAAAGGAATCACTGCATCCCTAGGGGTCAGCAGGGAGACGTGGCAGAGCAGAGCCCAGAGCTGCAGGGGACAGGTTTGGCCTCAGCCTCTACAAATCCAGCCCGTGATAAACTTACCCCATGCCAGTTTATGGAATTCTGGGAGATGGATGGGTTTTAATTGACAAATTCACACCCTTTTCCTTTGTGCCAAAGCAGGAAGCTTCCTCAGGAAGGACTTAAGGCCAATCTGTCACTTCAGAGCCACCTGTAGCATTCATGAGTGGCTCCCCAGGCATCAAAATAGCTCAGATATCAAGGCCCTGCTCTTTTTTAGACAAATTCTTACAAATCATCAGCAAAAGAAGGTCTGGCATTTGGAAAAGCTGCCCCCACCCAGCCACAGCAGCTGCACCTTTGCACTCACTGATGCTCATATGATTTATTAGATTTTATTGCCCCAAAACTGTAAAAATAGAGCATATTTAGAAGTGTCCAGGGCTGGGCTGGATGGGGCTTGGAGCAGCCTGGGATAGTGGGAGGTGTCCCTGCCATGGCAGGGGTGGAATGGGATGGGCTTTAAGGTCTCTTCCAACCCAAACCATTCTGGGATTCTGGGATTCCAGACCCCTCCTGGCACATCTGCATGTTAACATAAATATCAGCAATGTGAATTTAGCTGGTGTTTAATCCTTCTCCATCTTTCCATAAAAGGTTTGTTTTTTATAGAAATGATAAATAAAAGGTCTGGTCAGGTAGGAGGTCTTGGGGAGATTTTATTTACAGCTGAGTACAGCTCTGTGGGGCTGAACTGAAGAGGAAAATACAAACCCCAAACTGAAGACAGTTCTCTTTCCTACTCTACATTTTAATAAATGCTGCAGAATTATCTTTTGAAGGGCTTCTTTCACAATCTTGGTTAATGACATGTTTCCAGACACTTCTTGGCTGAATCCAAGGAAAGCAGTGTCAGTGTAGGTCTTACAGGATCACTAAAATCCCCAAAACCAACCAAGCAAAATGATTTCTTCATGGGTCCTGGGCTGGAAGGAACCCGCAAGGATCACTCAAACACCCCCAGAGTAGCATTTCTCATTAACTTTAAATCCCAAAGGCAGCCTGAAAAACGCCAGAAATTCAGAAATTCATGTTCTTTTTGTAAGTGCTTTATTTACAGGTTGGACTGGGCTTGTTGCACTTGGCAGAGAGCTTCTTGCTCCACAGCCACGGATCCTGTGGGAATGCTCCTGCCCTGCCCTGCAGCATCTCAACCCCTCTGTGCTTCCATCACCAGTTCTTCCCAGCTGCCTGGTCAAAATTTGCCCAGCAGTAATTAGTCCTCCAGCAGGTGTGAGGTACTAATTAACTCTCCTAAGCTTTGAGGACCTATTTTTTCAAATAATGTTCCTGTTACACTCCTGCTTTCCAATTTATGGAGATAACACTGAGGTGGGTGCAGTGTCCACCCACCCACCTGCCAGGATAATTCAGAATAATTTCCGAACCAAATGACCAGTTTCATCCAGCTTTGAAGGAAGATTCACAGTCTCCAAACATATTAATCTTCCACAAACTGCAGGAAAATTGGCAGCTGGATAGAGAGAAGTGGGAAGCCAAGAGATGCTTCTGTGGCCTCCAAGGAAGAGGCTGGGGCTTGCAGGGGGCACCAGGGGCACTCTGTGGTTCCTGACCCCTCCCGGGATTCTGTGAAATCCAAACACTTCCTCTGCTCCTGGTGCAAATTCCTTTCTTTTCCTGCTGTCACACACATCTGGGACCTCAGAAAGGATCATTAAAGGGGGTGAAGATCAGTCTCTGTTGTCTGATATGTACACCTGCCATGAGATGTGATGTACCTGTCACTGTTGTACTTTTCCTGGCAGAACAATTCAAGCACTGGCCTCCAGCATTAAAAAAAAATCCTTTGACTTTTGGGTTTAGCTAATGTTTTGAAGATATAATAGGAATTTAATGTGTCGAGTAGGAACAATTATTTGCTCACTTATAATGAGAATTATGGCAGCAGTGCAATACAAATTTTCTCCCCACTACAAGGAAGCCCTAATTATAATGATAATGTCTCCTCTTTTGAGAAGCCTTTAAAGGAACTGCGAGGTCACCTCCACTTTTGTGGGAATTGGCAGCTCATTCTCAGTTTCATTTTAGTCGTGACTCTCACCACAAACCCACAACCTCCCACTAAACGAAGCAGCACAATAGCCGAGTTTCAATTAGAGATACTCAGGGTTTCTTCTGCATTTTAGCAAAGAGAGGCACTGTACAGGGAATTCAGGGTGATACTTATTGCCTATTATATTAACTCCCTAGAAATTGAGAGTTAGTGTGCCTTTTATATTCACTTCCTACGAGTTAAAGGGAGCAAGGCTTGTGTTTTAACTCTCGATTTTCTGGGTCACATCTGAGAACTCCCAATGTTTTCGGTGTGTGCTGTGTCTGGGAGTAGAGAGCGATGTTTGCATCAAGATCTCAAGGCAGACAGGGGTTAGTAGAAAGTACAGAAAACCACAATAAAATATGGCCACATTAATAAAAACCTCCAGTTGTGTTTTTGTTCTTTTTCTGGCCATTTTTAATGCATTACTGTAAGGCAGACAGGACTCCCTGAGTGGCTGGAGTTGACCAGCACTGGCCAAGCACCTCGTCCCTCCTTCCCAGCACTCTTCCATCTCGTTTTTCCCTTTTTCCTGCCCTGCTTCCCAAATCCCAACCTGTTTGGTGACCCTTTGCACCTTCCACCACTGCCAACATGTGGCTCCAGTGCTTGGTGTACCTCAGCCAGGTCCTGCCAGCCCCGAAATCTGCTCAGAGTGGGTTATATAACCCAGAATCTATGTGCTGCCAGGGGGTTGGTTTGCAATTTTTATCTAAACTGGATCAAGCAAGTCTCTTCAATTCATTATTAAAAATCAACAGGATATTTGCAACATGCAATTTGCAGCATCAAACCAGGAGCTGAGGGGAGCCAGAGCAGCAGATGGACACGAAGGCAAACCGATACCTGTTAACGAATTTCACAGATTAAAAGATTAAAAACTTAAAGCCTAAAATGGGCTTTGCATATTCAGCTGCAGAACTGGTTTTTCCCTCTTCTCCCTCTCTCTTAAAAATCCTCTTCCCCTGTAAAGTTGTAGGAGAGTCCCCCTTGTGGCCCTGGCCAGGAAAGCATCGCTGGGATTTTTACCTGCTTTAAATTTCCCCATCTGCTCTGCAAGTTAAATCATGGATTCTTCCCTGTTTGGGATGGAAGGGACCTTAAAACTCATCCAATCCCACCTCCTGCCATGGGCAGGGACCCCTCCCACCATCCCAGGCTGCTCCCAGCCCCACAGTCCAGCCTGGCCTTGGGCACTGCCAGGGATCCAGGGGCAGCCCCAGCTGCTCTGGGCACCCTGTGCCAGGGCTGCCCACCCTGCCAGGGAACAATTCCTGCCCAGTATCCCATTTATCCCTGCTGTCTTTCAGTTTCAAATCATCCCTCCTTGTCCTGTCCCTCCAGGCCCTTGCAAAAACTCCTTCTCCATCATCAGCCCTGAAATGTTCCTGCAAAACCTCCAGCTCCGAAAGGTGACCCTGCAGGGCAGCAGCCTCAGGAAGCAGCTGGTTGCATTTTCCAGAGGCAGAATGTGTTTTCCTGGGGCATGTGATGTCAAAGAGAGCCCAGGATCCCCTCAGGTGACATTTTTGGGCCATGGAAGCTCCCAGACCCATGTGAGGAGATTGTGGCACTGAGAGCCTGGTGTCCTGCAAGGGGCTGTTTTTCCAAAGCCACTTGAGCATTGAGGGAGGAGTTGGGGCCCCAGGGCAGGTGTGAGTGTGCCTGGAGGTCAGGTTTGGTGCTGGCATGTCCTGGGGGACACCTGTGTGCCCCAGGTGTACAAAACTCAGCAGCAAGGCACATTCACGTGGGGATGGAAACCCTTGGATGAAAGCAGGTGGGATGTGGGCATCGAGCTCTTGCTCAGGACACCTCCCACATGGCCTGGGGAGGTAAAATTAAGAATTAGACCTTCATACCTCCTGGAAGAGGTTTTCCAGAAGCTTTTCCAGAAGCTCTTCCAGGACCTATTCCAGGAAGACTTTCAGGAACTCTTTCAGGAACTCTTCCAGGAGCTTTTCCAGAAGTTCTTTCAGGAGACCTTCCAGGAGTCCTTTCAGGAGATATTAAGGGAACTATGTGTGAAGCTCTTCCAGGACTTCTCCCAGGACCTCTTCCAGAACCTCTTCCAGGAACTCTTCCAGGAACTCTTCTAGAACCTCTTCCAGGAGCTCTTCCAGGAGCTCTTCCAGGAGCTCTTCCAGGAACTCTTTCAGGAACTCTTCTAGAACCTCTTTCAGGAGCTCTTCCAGGAACACTTTCAGGAACTCTTTCAGGAGCTCTTTCAGGACCTCTCCCAGGAACTCTTCCAGGAGCTCTTCCAGGAACCTCTTCCAGGAACTCTTCCAGGAACTCTTCTAGAACCTCTTTGAGGAACTCTTCCAGGAGATCTCCCAGGAGGTAGGAAGGTCCTATTCCTAATTTTACATCCCATGCCTCCACAGGCTCCGTGGGAGGTGCTCTGAGCAAGAACTCGATGCCCACATCTCACCTGCTTTGATCCAAGAGTTTCCATCCTCACCTGGATGTTCCTGAAAATCTATTCAGGCCACAGCTTGGGGTAGCTGCCTTAGATGTCCCCATATTTATTGGTTTGGGGTTTTTTTAATTATTTTTTAATACATAGCCAGGACATTCCTGTTTTTTCTTTAAAAATCCCCAAACAATCCCAAACCAGGCTTTACTTGGGCATACAGCCAGTTTGAGAAGTTGGAACAGCCTTTGGAGAAAGCATCAAGGATCCAGGTGTAGGGAATTGGGAAACTGAGGAGTGACTTCACCCCCTCACCCTCCTTCTCCACCGGAATGCCCAAAATAAAACCAGGAAAACCAGTCAGTCCTTGGGGGCAGGGCGGGGATTTGTTGGGCCAGAAAGCTCTGAAGAGAAGAATCCTGGTGGGAAAAGCAGAATGGGATTTCTTTAGAAATCTCTTAATAACCAGAACCTGGGGTTCTGCAGTCTGAGCAAGACCCAGCAGATGTCAGCACAGGACAGGAAAAAAAGCAGGAAAGAGCCTCAAATCCTCTTAAACTTCTCTGCAGTAACCACCCCAGGCCACCCTGGGCGATTTATATTTAGAAAACTGTTGCATTATTTATTTTTTTTTTTTAACAATTAAACGAACATTAACATGATCATGGTAAGAAAAAAGCCCAAGATGTGGTGGGAGTTGCAACATGATTTTTATTTTTTATCTGTGGAGGACTTTTTTTTTTTTGCAAAGCTGCTCATTCTGCCACAGATATTTATAATTAACTCGCAAGGCAAAAGTGAAGCCTATTTTTGAACAGTCCCAAAAGCAGCCATGGGAAAAACCTCGGATTTCTCCATAAAAGGAGTGGTCAGATGGTCAAATGGGTGGGTTCATTAAAAACAAGCAGCGTCCTGCTCTGGTTTTTGCCTTTCCTGTTCCTTTCATTTCCTCTGAAGTGCCAGAACTTTGAGGAGTCTCTCTTTTTTTTTTTTTACCACAAAGCTTAAAAAGGTCATTTTCTTACAATGCAACAGCGATGAACAAATAAACGAAGTGACTTTTTTCTTTTGCAAAGTCAGGGAAAAAAAATGCTGCAAAGGAGTATGTGTGGTGTGTCAGAGGAATCCACTTGGGAATAACACTGGCATCCACAGAAGCTTTATGGGATCTGCAGCTGGATGTTCCCAGATATTTTGGCTGCTCTTCCTTAACTCTTGAGTCCCCAGTTTCCATCTCTCCGCAGAGAATATAAGAGTGCAGAGAGAAAATAAATAGAAAATAATAAAAGAGAGCAGCTTTACCCTATTTTTCCTGTAGAAAATCTCGGTCTCTGCAGTATTTCCCAAGGAATTCTGTCTCTTATTTGACAGGAGGAGGAAGATTTTGGGTGTTGCTCAATATTTCTAAATGTTTCATTTTCAAAGTTCATTTGAAATTAGAAGTATTTCTTCTTTTAAAATGAAAGGGTCTCAGAGAAAAGAAAACAAAGTGAGAATGCTTTGTCCCTAAATGCTGCTATTTTATCAGACCTTGACAATGTTTGAATGTTTATTCTTGGCAGTTTTGCTCCTGACTTTTAGGAATTACAGCCCAGCCCCAAATCTTCCCATCCTGGCCCTTTTGCCACTAAATCCTGTTGCATTTTCCTACACTTAATGTGGGGATTAAGGGTTATATATAGAGCTGGAAGCTATAAAAACAGAATTATGTTTCCAATAATGTAAATTCTTACCACTGACTTATTATTGCCCCTTGGCTCTGCTCTGCTCTGGCTGGGTATTTTTAATTTTCCCTGTTTTCATCTTAAACTTACCCATTCCCTTTTATTAGATGGAATATTTTATCAATGAATAGATTTTTGGCAGGATAGTTTCTGCATTATTTAGAGAAAATACTGTAAAGGAGCAACAAGTTTAGGCTGTGTCTCTTTGAGTTGTAGAACTGCCTGCAGATTTAAAGGAAAATTAAATCATAGAATCATTAAGGTTAGAAAGAATCTCCAAGATCAGTGAGCACTGCCTGGGTCACCACTAAACCATGTCCCCAAGGGCCACATCTACACATTCTTGAACATCTCCAGGAATTCCTGGACTCTAATTCCTTTAGCAGACTTTTTCCAGGGTTTGACAACCCTTCCAGTGAAGAGATTTTCCTTCATATTCCCCTGGCACAACTCACTCAGAGTGATTTCTGTTACATTTTACCCCCACTGGAGCAGTTTTGGAGGAATAAATTAAAATTAGTGTTTAAGCAGTTGAACAGGCCACTGTGGGCTGGAGAGTGGAAGGATCTGGGCAGATGCAATCAGTGAGAGATTGGATTAATTAATTAACACCAACCAAAGGCATCCTGTGAAAAAATAATTCCTGCAAAGCGAATATCAAATTTGTTCTGACAGAGTCAGGAATTTAATCAAGACAATCAACTTTTAGGAGCTGGGCTGCAAAATCTTTCTCTGCCCTTAATTAAAGGCAGGGGAAGGGACATTTCCTGGGGTACTAAATGCAGGGTAGAGCACTCAGGGGAGCAAAAACAGGAGCTCAAAGAGGAGGCAGCTCTGATTTGGAGTGAAGATCCCCACACTGGGCTCTGCCCTGCTGCTCTCAGACAGGAGCTGGGGTGAATTTATCCAAAGCTCCTTCCAGCAGCAGTGGAGACACAGATTAATGAAGCATTGCCCAGCCCTGGGATGGTGGATCATGGAACCAGAGTATCCCAGGATGGTTTGGATTGGAAGGGACCTTGAAGATCATCTCATTCCATGGGCAGGGTGCCATCCACCTGATCCCAGCTGGGCTGGGAGAGCTGGGAATGCTCAGCCTGGAGAGGAGGAGGTTGTGTGGAGACCTCACAGCTCCTTCCAGGGATCCAGGGAAGCTGGAGAATGACCCTGCATCAGGAACTGGAGTGCCAGCACACAGGGAATGGGTTCAGACTTACACAGCGGGAATTGAGATGGGATTTTGGGCAGGAATTGTTCCCTGGCAGGGTGGGCAGCCCTGGCACAGGGTGCCCAGAGCAGCTGGGGCTGCCCCTGGATCCCTGGCAGTGCCCAAGGCCAGGCTGGACACTGGGGCTGGGAGCAGCCTGGGATGCTGGGAGGGGTCCCTGCCCAGGCCTGGGGTGGGATGAGATCATCTTCAAGGCCCCTCCAAACCCAAAGCATTCTGGAATTCCATGATTTTTACTCAGTGCACACATTAATCAGCATAATTGCTCTGCACCGGGATTATGCTGATGAATGTGTATATTTGTATAATGTATGGGGCTGAAGCCTTTTCCTCATTTTCACAGCTCCTCCAGGAAAGGGAGAATCTCCCTTGATCTCAGGGAAAAGGTGGCAACTGCTCCCTGAGAAGGGCAGCTCCTTATCAGGGGTGTGGGTGTGATCAGCCCTTGATCAGTGGCAGGGCTGAAGCATCGCTCCACTTTCCCAGAGAGGCACTTTGCCACTCCTGGCAATGAAATCCTGTTTTACAATCCAGCAATTATGTAACCCCGGGGGTTCTGCCTTTTTAGCTGGCCATTACACACCCTTGATCACAGAGGTGTGGGCCTTGATCACAGAGCCATTTAAAAAGTCATTTAAAAGAGTTAGTTCCATAAGGCACTCCAAGAAAGTGGTGGAACACTTTGGAAATCACTCCAGATCTTCGGGATAAGGGAGAAGATAAAGGTGTTCTCCCTTTCTCTTGAGGCACTGAACTGGAAAATTCACTTTATTCATCCTGTTCTTCCATATCTGCTGCAAGATGGGGTTGGAACCTCTTTCCTAACTGATTTGTAGGATAATTCCCCCTGGAGTTCATCACTTAGATAGGTCTTGGAGCAACCTGGGGTAGTAGAAAGTGTCGTCACTGGAATGTCATGAGCTTGTCGTGAATGCCAGTGGGATGACTCGAGCTTTAAGATCCCTTCCAACCCAAACAAATCTGGGATTCTGTGACCCTGTTGGCAGCACCTTTGCAGGAGTGGATGTGGCAGAAATCCCTATGCTCATCTGATTGGAAATCGTCCCACATATTCCATGTCCTAACTGTATTTCACAGTTATTTCTCCTGGCTCTTCTCAGGTTTGGTGCTAAACTTTGTAATGAATGATTTGTTATTTTGGAATCACAGCTCATCCCAAAATATTGACAGATTCTGTTATACTTTACACCATTTAAAAAGTGGAACAGCAGGTATGAAAGACACAAAAGAGGCAGCAAATTAGAATTGAAAATACATTTGGAAGGAACTGACACAATCAAGGCAGAATTGCTTTTTCTTCCCAAAAGAGAATCACTCCATCAGTTCCTCTGTGAAATTACTGGAGTCAGAAACAAGGTAAATTTTCCATCTCTAAAATGGAATTGATCATTTACAAAGCCCAATGATTGCAGGGATAGGGGGATGAAAGGGTTTAGCAAGAGCTAAATTGATTGAGGAATGCTATGGAATAAATTTAGCCCAGTCAAAAAGGGGATTTTGTGCCAGTGAAACCAGGTCTAATTAAGATTGTGCAGGATAGCCTGGAACTGAGTGCCCCAAAAGCTGGAGTGAGGGATAATTTGCTTCCCTGCCCTGTGCCAGAAAACTGGAATAAATCCATGACACAGGCAGAGTGGAATGGGGGACACAGGAGGAGTTCACTTAAAACATCAGCATGAGCAAAAACCAGAGAGGAACAACTTGCACAGGACAAAGCCAGAGCAGAGGGAAGGGGGGTGGTGGGAAAAGGTCTGGAAAAATGACCAGAGGTTTCTGTGCAGCGATTTAGAGAGGATGGGATGGGATGGGATGGGATGGGATGGGATAATGGGATGGCATGGGATGGGATAATGGGATGGGATGGGATGGGATGGGATGGGATGGGGTGGGGTGGGAGGAACCCCCAGGCTGCACCTCTCAATGCAAACAGCTTTTACCTGCTCTGGCACCTGGGATGAGCCAAATCAGCTCCAGGCTGGAGCCCCCTGGGATGGTGGAAGGTGTTCCTGCCCACTGGATGGGCTTTGAGGTCCTTCCAACCCAAACCATTCCCTGATATTGGAATGCTGGAGTTCTCGTGGCCTCCTCTGGTGACATCAGATGCTCCATGTGAACTCTGGGATTTCTTTCTTGCAGCCCAGACATTTGGGGGGTCAGGATCTTTGCTTTGGGGCCCGGATTCCAGTCCAGCAGCCCTGAAATGCCCCAGCTCATCCCAAGGATTTAAGCTGGAGCCGGGAAGGTCAGAAAAGGCTGTGCTCCTAGGGAATGTTCCTCAAAAAAGTCACTCAATCCTTAACATCCCAAAGATCATAGCAAGCAGCAGCTGCTGCATTCCAGAGAAATTGCACGCTGGGATTTGGGAATTTCAGGAGGTTTTCCAGTCAGATCTGGCTACCAGGATAACCCAAGCAGTACCTGAGCTTTTAAAAAGAATTGAATTTTGCAACCCCGTTGGATTGATGGAGATTTGAACCCATCACATTCCCTCACAGTTGGGATATCCTGTGCAGGCTCCTGCTCTCAGGTGTCGCCTCTCAAAAATGCTCTTAGGAATATTTTAGTGAGAGGAATGATGCTTTCCTCCACATTTGGTGGTTTCTCCTTGTGGGAATATTGTCCTGTGGGAATCTTTCTTGCCCTACTCACTGTTTCCACTGTGAGGAATTTTGTCATCTGAAGAAAAGTGAGGTCAGTGGATCTAAAATCACCTGGTGGATTTAAACCTTGGAAAAAAAAAAAAAAAAAAAAAAAAAAAAAAAAAAAAAAAAAAAAAAAAAAAAAAAAAAAAAAAAAAAAAAAAAAAAAATATTAAACTTAATAATTAGAATAAAATTCTCCAGACCAGTGTGGTATTAACTCTGATTTGGGTTTTGGGGGGGATATATCCAAATTCATCCATGCTGAGATTATTTTTGGAGTCTGAACTTAAAAACACTGTATTTATGAAGACTCCTGGGTCAAGTTTTCTGTCCTGAGGAATCCAGAGCTGGGAGTTTCACACCTGATTCTCGTGCTCAGAACAAGGGCCTCCTTCCCCAGGGAAAAACAGTTGGAAGGTTACCTGCAAAATCAGGGCAGGGGAAGCGTGTCACTGAGTTATGCAACCCCACAAGGTGACTGCCAAGGCCAAGGGAAAATGTGTTCAAGGGAAAAAAAGAGCAGGAATTCAGAAGCAAACAGCCGATGTGGAAAACTTGGGATGAGCCGCTCTTAATTGGGGGCAATGAGCTTTCCACTTTTTGAATCCTTTTCTATTGAAAGTCATTTTAATTTCCTTTGAAAAATATCCTCGTGCTTCGCACACCCCAGTCCTTTAAAAGAGGAGTGAGTTGCTGAGGTCTGGTCGTGTGTCCTCAGTTTTATCCATGGCGGTATTCCCAAAAATCCTCGCTAGAGGGGGATCAGGAAACGCGCAAACTGCTCTGCGTTAAAATCCCGAATTTCCTCGGCGATCTGTGCCGGCTGTGGAAGGCGAAGGGTGCCGGAATTCTTTTTCCCACTACTGTGAATTGGAAGCTGAGGATGATTTTGGGAGGGTGCCAAGTGAGATCCACTCTGGGAAAAATCCTCTGGGGAAGAGAACTTTGGGTTTTGTGTAGGTTTGGGGTTTAATGTATGGGTATTCACAAGATTGAGCTTCTCCCGAGGTCTTTTGGGGCGACTTTTCGTGTTTTATCCATGCAAAAATATCATTCCACTTTCAGAAAACCCCAGATTGTGTCAGCACCTCTCTGTAGAGAGATGGGCTCAGATATTGGATTTCTCAGGATAATGACCCGTCCTTAAATGTGACAGGAAAGTAGAAGCAGTGGGAAAGGGGAATCAACAATGAGAAGTTATTTCTTATTTAATTAAATCTTCTTTTTTTTTTTTTTAATGTTTCAGGGCTCTTTCATTTTTTTTTTTTTTTTCATGATTAATATTTGCTGTTGATAAGAAAAATTATGCTGAATATCAGGACCAGGAAACCCCCTCCCCCCAGTTCTAAATATTCCAGGTGTAGCAGCATTTTGTTCTTTCCCAGCTGAATGTTAAGGCCCCCAAAGAGATGCTCCAAAACCCCACCAGTGCCTGGTGTGCCAGTGGAGCCAGGACATTAAAACATCCCAGGATTGGAAGTGGCAGGAATATCCCATTGACTCCAACAGGATTGAAACAGCAGGACACAACACAACAGGGATCAAATATGTGTTTAACTGCTCCCTCGGGGTTTGCTGGGCTTTAAACAAAGCTGAGCAGGGCTCTTCTGAAGGCTTTTCTCTCTGGGTTTGCTGTTCCAGCTCCTGCCGTGGCTTCCCTGTGGATGGGAATGCCCTTGGATTTGCTGCCAGGGCCATCCTATTGCCCTGTGGTCGATATTCCAGGACTGGAAGAGGTGTGGGGTGCATTAATTCCACATTTCCCTTCCATAAAACAACGATAACCAGAGGAATCGGAGTGTACCGGGGTTGTTTCCAGGTAATTGAATCCATCTGGAGTTTGGCCTCGTGTCCTGTAGGAAACCACAAGTACAAGGTGCTGAAAAATCCCCTGTGAAGCTGGGGAAGGACAGTGGACCTTTCCAAGGCTGGAATGTTGTGTCCTGGGAAGCATGTTTGCAAATTGTTCATTGTTAATGGTGTCAGGGTCAGAGCTGAAAACAAAGCCCTCCCAAGAAATGGCCAGACAGAAGGAATTTTTTCCATGCAAAAAAAAAAAAAAACCAAACACATTCTGTTGTGTAGAGGTGTGCCTGGTGTAGAGAAATATTCCCTGGGGATCGTGGAAATGCATCAAACCCCACAAGAAGCCTGATAATCCAAGTCCCCCATCCTGAATGCATATTTGGTCTAAAATACTGTGTTGGTAACGTGTCAGGTTAAAGATCCTCCCTTTAATTCTTCACAACCCAAATGCTGTAAAATATAAATGTTATTCCCAAGTCCTTGACAGCAAGTCTGGGCTGGAATAAGAGGACTTTTTATTGCAGAATAAATGGGAAGGGATCAATCATGAGCAAAGCCTGCACTGTATCAGGCAGAACCTGAGCAATAACAGAAATTGTTTGCTTTTGGACTTTCTGATGGATGCTCCTTTTCTCTTTGTTTAACATCCTGGGAATATTGGCTGTGACTGGGACTGATCTAGGGCTGGGCTTTGTGTGCTTCTGGCAGAAGGATGCAACCAGAGCAGCTGAGGTGAGGCAGGAAAATATGTTGCCAAGAAAAACAACTTGGATTTCTTGCACCTGTCCTGCTCTCTGCCTCTCACAGTTCATGCTTTTTATCAGCACATGGGGTTTTTTCCCCATTTTCTTTCCATATTATCCAGTTTTTTTCCCTGTCCAGGTCCTGTATGTGCAGTACCCTCTAGCCACAGCCTCACCTGTAACTGTTCTCCTTCTGGGACAGCAGATCCCAAAGACATTATCCACCTCCTCCCAACTTTCCTCAACCTGCCAGTGCAGGAATTGACCTCAGGAACCTTTTTATCCTGGCTGCCTTCAGACCTATCTTGCTCCCAGGGCCGACCCTGAGCCAAAAACTGGGATTAGGGACCTTTTGATCTTCATTGCATCCTGGCTGGAGAGGAGAAGTCCCAAAGGGCAAACGCCCACAATTCCAAATCTACTTTATTCCCTGAAATCTGACTCGAGTTTTGCCACCTCGTGGCTCCTGCTGCCCTGTGTGGATGCACTTCCTTCATCCCTCCAGCCCCTGGTGCAGAAACCAAGGGAAGGGCAGCTCCTCACTGCTTTTTGCAGCTATACAGCAAGTCAGGTTTACCTTGAAGTTGTGAAGAAATAGTTCCATTTGTTCCTTGCACTTTGATCTTGTGGGGCTGGAGAGGGAGGTAGCTGGGAGAGGAGGAGGTGTTTTACAGGCAGCAAAAATCCTCCAGGAGCTGCCTCAGCAGATTCAGGTCTAGGGCAGAGCTGCCAAGTCTGGTGTGTGATCCTAAATTGTACAAAACTTCAAGGCCTTCAGACCTCTGAGGTCTTAATTATCAATCAGGGTGGAATAGAATCCATCAAAACCTTCCCTTTCTCTTTTTTTTATTCGTTTATTTTCTAATAAAGTGCAATTATTCAGTCACTTCCTGCTGGAAAAAAGGATCCAACCCAAACTCTGTTGCTTTTATCACTTTTGTCTTCTGGGCCAAGCATGGGGAGTTACAAAATCTCTTGTTTTGCGGAACAGGGAGGCAAGAAATAAAATAAAAAAATATTCTGTGCTATTTTTGAATATGAAAGGTGAAAGTGTTGTAGTGACAGGACAAGGGGGAATGGGTTAAAACCGAAAGAGAGAAGGATTGGATGGGATCTTGGGCAGGAATTGTTCCCTGGCAGGGGATCAATGGATCCCTGGTAGTGCCCAAGGCCAGGCTGGACTTTGGAGCAGCCTGGGACAGTGGGAGGGGTCCCTGACATGGCAGGGGGGGCACTGGATGGGCTCTTTTTTCTCATTTTCCCCCTGAAAGAATTCCAACTGGCCAGCCCATATCTTTACAACCATGGCAAAATGAAGCTTTGGGGTGATTGAGGTTCTGGCAGCAACTGGAGGTGATGCAGAAAATGTCTGTCCTACACTAAGTGGATTAGTTGGACTAAACTCCAGTTTAGTTGAGCAATAAATATCACAAATTTAAGCATCCCCCCTAAATAAAGGCCTCAATTTCTGGATGGAAAGCCTTTCCTACCCCAAATCACTGTGATTTATGGGGAGAGATAAACAAAAGGAGTAGAACTGTGCAATTGTAGTGAGAAAGAAAAAAATCTCTGCCCTCTCCTTTCTACAAATTGAAGGAGCCCCAAGCCTCAGCCCGAGTCTTGCCAAACTCCTGGTGCCTGGAAGCAGCTGGGTGCTTGCACAAGCTGGAGCTGGATTAATGAGCAGTGTGCAGGAGGATTTCTGGGTGCAGAGGTCCAGATCCTTATGAGTCAGTGGGAGAAGCTTCCTGCAGCCCTTGACACCAGCTTTTCATGTCGAGCTGCTCCCAGTGAAGTGCTCATTAATGGTGCATCCCTTGGATCACCAGATTCCCTCAGGAGCTGTCTCAAATCCCCCCTCATCCTTGTTGGCTGATGCACTCCTAAATCCTTGGCATGTGTCCCCTGGAATGAATCTCTGTGTGTCTGGACAGATCCTTTTCCAAGAGGATTTCCAAGGGCAGACAAACAGTTCCTTTTCCAAGAGGATTCCCAAGAGCAGACAAACCTCTCCTTTTCCAAGAGGATTTCCCAGGGCTGCTTGTGTTGTTGTTAATAAAGCACCTCTGTTTATCCAACAGCTCTGCAAGGATGAGGCACAGAAACTTCAGTGTGTCAGAACTCCAGGCAAATTCCAGCTGCCTGGTCCACAATCAGATGCTGGAATGCCAATTTTTCCTTTCCTTTTTTTTGATAATGTGAAGACAGCAAATGTTACAGGTTCTCCAAAGTGTAAATGCCTTTAGTTAACATGAAACAAAATTCCTAATCAAAATTCCTTATCAGCTGCAAGCTGCACTTCAGGATGTGCTTCTCCAGGGCAGCCCAGAGCCAAACAGGACTCAGGATTCTCATGGATATCTCCAGGAATTCTGTTCCACCAGTGTGGGTTCAGGCTGAAGCCTGGGATCTCATCCTGGGGCAGAGAGTGGGAGAGGTTTGTGCCTGAAGGAACCCACAGAAAACATGCAGAGGGACTATTTCCAAGAGCCTGGAATGACAGGACACAGGGAATGGCTTCCCAGTGCCAGATTGGCAGGGCTGGGTGGGATATTGGGCAGGAATTGTTCCCTGGCAGGGTGGGCAGCCCTGGAGTAGAATTCCTAGAGCAGCTGGGGCTGCCCCTGGATCCCTGGCAGTGTCCAAGGCTTTTGGGGCTTGGAGCAGCCTGGGACAGTGGCAGGGGTGGCACTGGGTGGGCTTTGAGGTCCCTTCCCACCCAAACCATCCTGGAATCCTTTCCACAGAACCCTGAACCTTGAGGGTTTCTTGCAAGATTGTGAAAACACAGCCACAAACTTCTCCCCTTTCCCATGTTCTTTGGGAATGCCTTCCCACACACCCCACAGTGTGGGGTTGCCACCTTGGTTGCCACCAAGCAGCCCAAGGCAGGGTTGTTGTAAGGTGGAAAAGCTGGAATTGCTGCAGAATGGTTGTGATTTAATCACAGGACTGTTACAGGGGTGTTTGTGAGTTCACTGCCCTTCATTTTAGACCTTACACTCATTACCTCGTGTCCACAATCCCTGAGAGACTGGGGCTGCAGCTGCTGGATCCCCTTGGATAATCCACAGCTTGTCTCCATGCTCACAGCTTCCAGTGCTCCTTTTCCAGGCAGTGCACACACAGGGAGCCTGTCTCTGTTCCTTGGCAGGGAGCTGCTGACCACGGCCTTCTGCTTTCTTTGGGTTTTACTAATTCTCTTCCTTCAGTCTCTGCGGCTTTTAATCCATCCCCAATAAATTCCTGCTTGGATGAGATCCTTCTCAGTGTTTGGCTTGTTCCTGCCCAGCCAGCCAGGGGCTGGTTTGCTTTTATCCCTTCAGGCTTATGTATGATTAAGCAAAATTTAATTGAATTTACCGTGGAATTGTGCTTAGAAACGGTTTTATGTTGATATTTGCTGTGTGAAACCCACAGAGAGACCTTACAGAAACCCATATTTGTAAAAGAAACAGGCTGCAGGTTCATGTCCCTAATGCCAAGTTTGCTCTGTGTTGGCCAAGTTAAACCTGATGTAAGTCCATTTAAAAGCCTCATTTGATTCCTTCGGTTTAATTTGGCATCAGTCATTAATAAAGCCAGAAGAGAGGCAGAAGTTTGGTTCTGCACTGGGGTTTGTAGTGCTCCAGGCCAGGCTGGACAGGGCTCAGAGCACCCTGGGGCACTGGAGGTGTCCCTGCCCATGGCAGGGCTGGGAATGGGATGAGCCTTAATGTCCCTTCCAACCCAAACCTTTCCACGATTCTTTCCATGATTCTCTGCCATTCCTGTTCTTTTATTTATCAAATAAGGAGTTTGGCAATGGTTGGCCAATATCTCCTGGGCAGAAACTGTGTGGAGCAGGTGAGGGTCAGGGCTGGCTCCAGGCTGCCTCGGGATGAGCTGCTGCCCACCTGGAATTCCAGAGCTGCCACTGCCCACCTGGGAATTCCAGAGCTGCCACTGCCCATCTGGACATTCCAGAGCTGTCACTGCCCAGCTGGGAATTCCAGTGCTGTCACTGCCCACCTGGAATTCCAGAGCTGTCACTGCTCATCTGGACATTCCAGAGATGTCACTGCCCACCTGGGAATTCCAGAGCTGCCACTGCCCACCTGGACATTCCAGAGCTGCCATTGCCCACCTGGGCACTCCAGAGCTGCCACTGCCCAGCTGGGAATTCCAGAGCTGTCACTGCCCACCTGGACATTCCAGAGCTGCCGTCCTGAGCTGCTGCATCCCAAGGGCCCTGGGTTTGCTGTTCCTGCAGCACCTGGGCAGCAGATGTTGAGCAGCTGGGCAGAGGAACAGCCTCTTGGGCATCCACATCCCCCCTGGTCATGAGCATGTCCCATGGAACCCTGGGATGGACACAGCATCCTGTGGAAAAGCTGATGCATGCCAGTGAATCTGGATGATGAGGAGGAGGATGATGAGGATGATGATGATGTTTAGCAGTGAAGAGGTTTTAAACTGTGGCTATGCCTCTGGGGCATCTCAAAGTTTGGGGCTGATCTATCTTTGCTTCAAGCCAGTGTGAAAAATCTCACTTTTTTCTGCCTTTGGGATAGCTTTCTGCTTTCTCCAAAAATCCCTCTGCCAGCCAGAGGAACTGGAGAACAGGCAAGTTTCCATTATTCTGCTGAAAGTGAAGAGGAACAACTCAAATCCTGGAATTCACTGGGAGTAAGCTCAGCTAATCCCTTTGCTGCAGAATTCTTTGTCTTGGGTAGTTCCCCTATTTTTAAAAATCACCTCTGGGTGCCTCTAACTCCCAAGGCTTGGGAACATCTCCGAGGTGCTCCCAGCTGCTGGAATGCTTTTGACTGACAGCACCACTTCCATGGAACTCCTCTGTGTTTCCTTTTGAATTGTTTCCAATTACAGCAGCTTTGACAGAGCTGTCCACAGGCAGAGACGATGGAAATTGGATGCAGAAAGATGCAGTGATTCAAGGAAGGGTAAGTACAGCAGTGTCACTTTTTTCTGGGGGAATAAAGATTTCTCCAGACCAGCTCTGCATCCTGAGTTGAAGTGGCAGACAGGAAATGTTTCTTTCTTTCTTTAGGTCCCAAAGGATGTTCCTTTGTTAGAAAGCCAAACCTCCATTTCCTCTGTTTCTTGTAGCAAACCTGGTGAACACAGAGTTGACTTGGCACCGACTGCCTGAACTTGTAGCCTATTTCTTTTACAAACCCATTTGGTTTGAGTGCTGGAAATCTGCCTTTGTTTGCTGCTGGATAACTTGGTAGGCAACTAATTGATGTTCTTGTGGCCAGATGCTGCAGCCTGCCCCGATGTTAATGAGCCTGCACTTCCAAAAAGGCCCACGGAGGATAACAGCAGCCCATGTGTGCCTGCAAATCCCCAGAGCAGCTGGTTTGTGCTGAGGAGTGGCCTGGTCCCAATCCCCACTCTGCCCTGGGGCAAATTCCCCCTTCCTCACCCCAAACCTGTGTCTAGGATATGGCTGGGCTCAGAATAGAGGGATCCAAGCTGGATCTGGGAGCAGGAACAGCTGTGGACAGCCACAAACCTGCCTTTAGGAGGGCTGGTCATAATTTGGGGGTGCAGCCAAGGTGGAATGGCAGGATGGAAATTCCAGGAACGTTTCAAACCCCATCAGTCTTGGAGCGATCACTGTGGGAGCTGGGAAAGTTGGGAATGTGGGCTGCTGCAGGAGGGTGGAGTGAGGGGCTGGGGCAGGTCCTGCACAGCTGGGAGGGCTGGAGAAGGACTGCAGAGGTTGAGGGAAGCACCAGCTTAAACAGCACAAAAGTTTGGGGTGGCCCTGTGCAGGGGCAGGAGCTGGAATCCATGGCCAGGGACACCTTCCACCATCCCAGGCTGCTCCAAGCCCCAAAACCTACCAAAAAAAAAACCTTATAAAGGACTTAACTACAGGCTGGGATTGTGATAGTTGGATATCTTAATTTAAAACATTATAATTGTTCTGACTGTAAACCAACTGCAGAAACCTTTTACAAGATTATCAGTGAGGACAGCATTTTCAGAGATTAATTCCTGTCCTTACAGGAAAGTGTAGTGCTCGAGGAGAACAGGGAGAAAAGGAAAACATGGAAGAAGAGTTGTGCCCTTTACTTATCCTGAGATTAAATTTGATCTTGACAGTCAGTTCTGGGATGAAGGAATTTGCTGCCCTGCCATGCCAAGAAAGCAGTGAGGAGTTCTGACTGCTGCAGTCCAGTTTTTATAAAATGGGAAGCTGAAATTGCACCTTGATCCAAGCCAGCAGTAAATTTTAACTGCTTTAGCCAGCAAGAAAAATAATATCCATTTTAATAAACTCAATAAAAATCATTTTATGTCAGAAGACGAGTGGTCAGCCTGAAAACACACATGGAGGTGACTACAGGTCAGTGAAGTCAATACTTATTATGAAAAAAGCCACTGTTAATAATTTAATTATCAATCTAACTTTGATAAAATACAGCCATTAGCACCTCCTTATTTTCCCTAAGGTTTGTTTAGGTCCTGTTCCCAACAAGAGTTTATTTTCTCTCCAACTTTCACCTTTTCTTTGTAAAATCTTATTATTGAAATGTGTTTAGAACATCAGAGAGCTCTTAACAAGGCTTTTCCAGGAAGGGATCATGGAATCATAGAATTGTTTAGGTTGGAAAAGGCCTTAAGAAGATCAAGTCTGGCCATTAATTACTGCCACCTATTTGCAAAGTCGTTCTTCCTTACCTGGCTGGATTTGCCACTGAATTACTTTTAAATGGGGTCTGTTTTAAATGGAATTCTCTTTCTTAATTTCCTCCTAATTCTGTAGGCATTATGCAGGTCAGTGGTCCCCCAGGATAGAGATGCCCTGTGCAGGAAGGATAAATAGGAATCAAGGTTTGCCCACAGGTTTCACAAATCCCCCTGGCTCTCCAGAGTGTTGGCTTCATCTCTTTCCAATTCCTTTGGGGAAAAACAAAACAAAACAAAACAAACCCAACGAACTTTGTTTCAAATAGAGAAATACCAGGTGAATGCAATCAGCTCAGCTGAGTCTGTGAGGATGAAACCTGGACTCAGGAATTATCTGGGATTCATGTGCCAGTTCTGTGATCTCAGATCTTCTCAAGGAAGAAACTGAGCAAACTTCAAAAGGACATGGAGCTGTGCCAGGGCAGACTCAGGCTGGGGATCAGGGAAGGTTCTTCCCCCAGAGGGTGCTGGCACTGCCCAGGGAATGGGCACAGCCCCAGGGCTGCCAGAGCTCCAGGAGCCTCTGGACAGAGCTCCAGGGATGCCCAGATGGGATTCTGGGGTGTCTGGGCAGGGACTGGGGCTGGTGATCCTTGTGGATCCCTCCCAGGTGATTCCATGATTCTCTGATTTGTTGTCAGCTGAAGCTCTGAGCTGGCTGCTCCCAGGGCAGGCTGAGCTGTCCATCCTTCCCTCTTGCCCAGTGAATGTGTTGTGACTTTGTGAGGACATTTAGGGAGCTGAGGAGAAAGGTGGACTGCCAGCACACAGGGAATGGCTTCCAGTGCCAGAGGGCAGGGCTGGGTGGGATCTTGGGCAGGAATTGTTCCCTGGCAGGGTGGGCAGCCCTGGCACAGGGTGCCCAGAGCAGCTGGGGCTGCCCCTGGATCCCTGGCAGTGCCCAAGGCCAGGTTGGACACTGGGGCTGGGAGCAGCCTGGGATGGTGGGAGGGGTCCCTGCCAGGGCAGGGGTGGCAGAAGCAGCAGTGCCCAAAGGCTGCAGATTTGCTCCTGACAAGCAAACTCCTCGTTCTAATGTTCTTATGACCCTCTGGAATGTATCAATCTCCAGTCTGATATTCCCCCTTCCTGCTCATCAGCTGAGCTGTAGATTTCAACAGCAACTGCAGAGCTCGTGGTTCCAACAGGATTCAGAAGTGTGTGTTCACTTTCCCCAGCTGCCAGGGCAAAATCTCTGTCATTTCTTCATCCAGCTGGGTACAAACCACCCCTTTCCTTCTCAGCAATGTGTCACGGTGAGAAATCAGCCTCTGCAAGGGGATTTTGAGGCAAAAAAGCCTTGCTGCTCGGAATGGGGGTCCTTAGGAAGGTGGGCTGATCTCCTGGAGTGTCCTGCCAACCCCTGACACATCCCCTAACCTTCTCTCACCTAAACTCAAGCTGCACAAACTCAGCACAAATTCCCCAGGCTGCCTCTTTGGAGCTGTTAATCAGTGCCATGCCTTGCTCCTCGTTTTTTCCAACGCAGCCATGGTGCATCCTGTGTTTGCTTGATCCACTTGGGGACCAGGGTGGTGCTGAAACCCTCAGTTGCTCCTTTTGAAGTCGATTTTATCCTTTCTGCCCCATGTGTGGTTTTTCCTGTGCTGCAAGGGCTGGATTTCCAAACAGACACTGCGGAGCCTGGCTTGTCCAACAACATTTTTAATGAGGGTTTCCAAATGTTTCAGGCAGGAAGACCTAAATATTAATGCTCCTAGGAAAACAAGGAACTTGAACCACTGCTGCTGATCAATTCATGATTTCCAGAGGTGCTGCAGCTCCTCAGATAAGGCTTGTGTGTGTGTTTTGTCCAGCAGTAATTCAAGTTTATCTGTGTACATCACTAAGACTGTGAGAAAGTGATTTTGTTGCTGTCACGTCTAAAGACAGGCATGAAGATCCCATGGAATAGTTTATTCCTGTTGTTTGGGCAAAGTGTGCGAGACAAGGAAAAGAGAGGAAGTCTGGGAAGAGAAAATTGGGGTGTTTGTGTAAGGCTGGCAGAGGTGATTGAGCTGGTGGTGTAAAATGGGAGCAGCAAAACGAGTGGGTGGGCAGCTGCCAAAAGCAATTTGCCTTGCTGACCAACACCCCCATGGCTGCATCTCCCTGCTCATTCAACAGCCTGCACGCTCCTGATCCTCCCAGTCTCCAGCTCTGCCCTGGATTTGTTTCTGTTGGTGCCTAAAATCTGGCTTTGCACAACCATTGGTGACTGAAGCTAATGGCAGCTCCATCCTGGCTCCCAGATCTGTGGGAATGTGCAGCTCCTGTCCCTTGCCTGTGGGATGGCTCTGGGATCCCCTGGGATTTTCCCAAACCACTCTGGTTGGGATGGGTATCAGAGAAATATCAAACCTTGAGAGGACACTGTGAGCCTGGAGGTCAGGACACACAACAGGTGAGAGCCCTCAGTCTGATCCAGAGGTCACAGATGAAGCCCAGATGTGGCCACATCTGCCAGGCAGGAGGCCACCTCTGCACTCTCTATTTTGGGAGCCCCACTAGAAGGACACTGAGGGGCTGCAGCGTGTGCAGGGCAGGGCACGGGGCTGGGCAAGGGGATGGAGCCCCAGCAGGGGCTGGGGGAGCTGGGCAGGGGCTCAGGCTGGAGCAGAGCAGGCTCAGGGGGGCCCTGCTGGCTCTGCACAGCTCCTGAGAGGAGGGCACAGCCGGGGGGGTCGGGCTGTGCTGCCAGGGCACAGGCACAGCACAAGGGCAAACGGCCTCAGGCTGTGCCAGGGCAGGCTCAGCTTGGCCAGCAGCAGGAATTTGTGCCTGCAAAGGGTGCTCAGGCCTGGGCAGGGGCTGCCCAGGGAGGGCTGCAGTGCCCATGGCTGCAGGGGTGCAGGGCAGGGCTGGAGGTGGCACTCAGTGCTCTGGGCTGGGCACAGGCTGGGCACGGGGCACAGGGTGGGCTCCAGGGGCTGGCAGGGCTTTTCCAGCCTCAGGGATCCTGGGATTCTGTGATTAAGTGGAAAACCAGACAGCACAAACTTTTTTGCATTGCAGGCAGGGTATGACAATCATTTAAATACAATCCATGGGGTAGAAGAAGGTACTGGAGGAAAAAAGAAAAAAGGGGAGAGGAGGGTGTTTCAAGCTACAAAATCAGTTCCTGCTCTGCACTGCAAGATTACAAAAGGCTTTGTAGGTTTAGGGCAATGAACTCCGTGCTGCAATTCAGGAAGCAGCTTTTTAATTCCATTTAATACCAGAATTCATGGATTGTTGCCTATCAAGAATTCCTGTGGACTGCGTGGTTTTGTGTGCTTTAAAGATCAGGTGTCCTAAACTCTGAGTATTCCAGAGCTGCACAGCTGCTCTCCAGCTGTGAGCAGGTGCATTTTGAGGCAGTCCGCAACCCACCTGGGACCTGCCAGATGAAATGCAAAAGGGCTGTTAGCATTCTGATAGATTTAGCTGCACTTTCCCACTCGTTTACAAGGGCACAGTTTGGACTATCTCCCCTTGCAAATACTCAAAAAATAATTGTCTTTCATATATTTGTATTTCCTGGTGCCTGTTTCCTTCCCCTGGCTTTTTCCTGGCTGGGGAAGCGTTCCTAAACCCGCTGCTTTGAATTCTGCCTTTTCACATTGCAGTGACAAAAGAGCCCCAGAGCTGCACAGTGTCCCTGAGGGAATTATCAGCACCTCGATTCTGGTTTCATTCCGTAAATCCCAGCCACATTCCAGCCGGATTTCTTCCCGCAATTGGGATGTGCTAAGATACTAAATCCTGCGGTGACTCAGAGCAAGCCCTTCACTGGAGCTGTGTGATTGGAAGGATGGATGTGGCGTGGGCAGCTGGGGAAAACACCTTGGGAATCATCCCTGGGAGGCACCTTGCTGCGTGTGCTCTGCAGCCTGCTGGGGAAGGGGGAAGTGATGGCTAATCCCGTGGGAATGTCACCTCGACACTCCTCCTTACACCTGTGCTTCCCCTCTGCCCAGCACACCTGGCTTTTGCTGCCCCTTTCCCTTTGCCAGAGGAAATCATGCCTAGGGACAGTGGCTTGGGCAAGGCAGGGTGGAGAAGAGAGGATTATAAAAGGATCCAGATCTGTAGCAGTGGGGAAGAAAACGACACAGACCCCCTTGTGCATCTGAAGGAAATCACTTTATTGTAAAAATCAGCCCCTTTTTATGCCTTTAATCTCCACCTGACATGGCAGAAACCAAACTGAGACTTAACAGAAGAGGGGCACCCACTGGGGTCACAGTCTCTCAACTGATGCCTTGGAGGCTGACCTGGAATGGAGACTGGACAGAGCAAAAGGAAAAAGTAGGAAATCCCTACTTTCATTAAAAATTGTATGAAAAATTTATTTATTAAAAGGCCTCACTGGGCACACCTGGGAAGCACAAGAGCCCAGCTGGGCCACACCCAAGGTGACCCCAAAATGGACGACTGATCACAAGGTCTCACACTTTTATAAGTGCTGGTCCATCAGCATATTGGAGTTAATTGTCCAATTATAACTTCAGGTTATGAAGCTCCATCCTCCTTGTTTTTCTGTCTTTACTTCACCTTTGTTTTTGTTCTTGGGCTTGAAATTTGTATTGGTTTTCCTTGGTTCCAAGCTCAAAAAGGAATTGTTTTGTCTCCCTACTCTGTGAAGAGAGCTCAGTAGCACTGAATATGAAACACAGAGCTACCCACTAAAACAGCAGAGAATATGAAAAATATAAAAGCTAAAACTTCAGGCATCATTCCCCCCACTCAGAACTGCCTCTCACCCCTCAACTGACTTCCAGCTCTCCAGCCTGCACCTGTGCCTTTCCCACAGGTGAGCAGAAGCCTTAACCACTTTAACAATTATAACCCCATATCCTACACAGATCCATTGGAGAGGGTCTTAGGGAAGGACACAGGGATGGGGAAGGTCTGGAAGGGCCACAAGGAGTGGCTGGGGGCACTGGGATTTTTCACTGGAGGAGATTGAGGGCAGACCTCACCAGAGACTGCAGCTCCAAACTCTGCTCCCTGTGAGCAGGGACAGGATCCAGGGAAGGGCTGGAGCTGGGACAGGGCAGGATCTCAGGGAAGGTTCTCCCCCAGAGGGTGCTGGCACTGCCCAAGGAATGGGCACAGCCCCAGGGCTGCCAGAGCTCCAGGAGCCTCTGGACAGAGCTCCAGGGATGCCCAGATGGGATTTTGGGGTGTGTGGGCAGGACCAGGAGCTGATGATCCTTATGGATCCCTCCCAGCTCAGGACATCCCATGATTCTGTGATCTGCTCGTGGCTGAAGCTCTGAGCTGGCTGCTCCCAGGGCAGGCTGAGCTGTTCGTGCTTCCCTCTTGCTTTGCAGGCCTGTGCTTGAAGGAGAACTGATTCACCAGGAACATCTGCCCCGTGGCTCTGCTTTCCAAGCAGCAGTGCCTGTGGGGTGTCCCACATCCAGGAATTCAGATTAGGAAGAGGTAAAGGAAGGTTGAACAGGTGAGTCATGGTGGGCTGGAGAATCAAAGAATAATCTCCTCCGAGTCGTGGGTGGGTGAAATTCTTGCAGCACCTGAGTTGCTGAGGGCTGGAGACTTTCCTGGACCTCTCCCAGTATTCACCTCTCTATTAAAAACTCCTTGTCCTGCTCCTGCAGAATGGGGGATCTGGTTCCTGGTGGCTTTTATTTCTTTGAGGGTCCTCTGTCCAAGTAACCTGGAATGGATGAATCAGGTTATTCCAGGTGGAGCAGCTCTCTGGACTCGCTCCAGCTGGTTCTTACCTCCAGGAAATGTGTCCTTCAACACAGGATCCTGCACTCTGGCTGAGACCTCCTGGATGCAAACCAAAAACACCTTTTCCAGCTAAAAGGTGAGCTGTTCTGCTCAGCAATTATAGAAAAGGGCTGCTTTTATCACAGTTTTTTTAAAAGAAATCAGAAAAAAAAGTGTCTGAGGCAGAAACCTGCCATTATAGTTTTTATTTCAAACAGCTTCACATAAAATCTCCTTTCTGAGGAGGTTTTATATTGTGCCAGTTCTGATGGTATCTGAGTAATTCCTTGGGTGCAGAATCATGGGATAGGGAATGCTTGGGGTTGGAAAGGAAGTCCAAGCTCAAGTTCCCACCTCCTGCCACCTCCCACTCTCCCAGGATATTCTGGTGTCCCTGTCCATGGCAGGGTGGAACAGGGTGAGCTTTAAGGTCTTTTTCAACCCAAACCATGTTGGCATTCCATGATCTTGCAGTGCATTTAGAAACATCCAAGAACAAACCTACTGTCATATTTCTTTCCAATAACCAAACATTATTAATTCATTCATATTGTTTAATCAAAAATAAAGCAATTTAGAAGCTTTTATTAAAATACCTGTCAGCAGCATGGTGGAAACTCTTCCTGCCCAGTCCTATGTGTGTGCAAAGGTGCAGATGATCCAGGCAAAGGCTTATAAAAATGGACAAATAATTGCTCAACTTACTCAATATTGAGATTTATGGGATACTGAATGAATCTCTTGGGAGGGAAAAAGCCCAAGCTGTGGTTTTGATGGCCCTCAGGCCATCATTTCTCAACTGGAAAATTGAGGCACACGCCAGAAATCCTTGGGATGAGAAGCAAGGAGCAGCCAGAGTAAGGTTAGGAAAGGGAAACTGAGCTGTGAAATTGCTGTGGTTGGGGAAATGAGCCACGAGCTCCATGGAAAAGGTTGGACTGCTGCAGAGACCAGGATCTCAGCCCCACAAATACCCTGGGGAGAGGAGGAAGGGGAAACTGGGAAGGAGGGGTGTGTTGGGTCATGTTTTGGGATTAGTGGGTTACTCAGCCAGGAGCAATCCCATCCCTGCTGCCTCCCATCCAACAGCTCCAAGCAGGTGAGATGGGGATGGCTGAGGGAGGAGGAAATTGCTGAATAGGGAAGGAATCTCTCGGTGCTTCACCGGGGCTGTGGAAGTCCTAGAGGGAATGGAGTCGAGCTCCTGAATTCCTGCCCCTACTGCCCTTCCCAGCACAGGGAGGATGCTCCTGAGCCCTCCTCCCCTCCCCAGAGCAGCAAAAATCAGTTCTTATGAAAGCTCAGCACTGGTTCTGCTGAAAGAACCTCCCGTTTATCTGTCACTGATCAGCTGTGATGATACTGTGGGCGATGCTGGATCTCTTCAAGCTCCCTGAGCCTTCAGGAGACCAGTCTGGGGATTTGACTCTAAACTTGACTTCTCTCTTTAGCTCTAGGAAGTCAAAAAAATAAAAATGTTTTATTTAGATGGGATGTTGGGAAGGAGGTGAGGTCCTGGCACAGGGTGCCCAGAGCAGCTGGGGCTGCCCCTGGATCCCTGGCAGTGCCCAAGGCCAGGCTGGAATTTGGGGCTGGGAGCAGCCTGGGACAGTGGGAGGGGTCCCTGCCCATGGCAGGGGTGGAATTTTGGAGCTTTACAGATCCTTCCACCCCAAACCATTCCCTGAGTTTATGGAATATGATGGGAATACTTTGCTGTAACAGCAGCCTGAAGATACAGAACACTCTAAATCTTCCTCTCATTAAACACGTGGACTTGAGAGAGGATTATTAGGGGATTGTACAGAGATTTTCTGATTTTTGCAGGATTTTTTTCCCTCCAAATATGCTACAGTCTGGTCTTAGACAAACCCAAGGTTTAGTGAGGCAGCTGCTCTGTATTTGTTTGTAGATGTGGCAGTAAATGAAGGCAATCCACAGCAAGTCCATGCCTCCATGCCACTGGAAAAAGAGGAAGTTGGTGACATAGCAATTGCCCCCAGATATCCAGGTTTTGCCACCAGACAGTTCCCAAAATACTGGAGTCATCAAAAATATCCTTTGTTGCAAAAATCCTCAGGGTTTTTCCTCATCTCCAACATGTAACTGTGCATTAAAGTGCAAGCAGCTGAAGTCCTACTGCTCTCCAAGTGACTCCAGGGAAAAAGGGATGGAGCTCTCCCTCCTCTTATCTCTTTTTCCAAGCCAACTGCTCCTCAGTGAGCACATTCATAGCCAGGCAAATGTGTGAGCTCTCTCTGCATTTGAATTTGAATTGTATCAGGAACCCAAAATTTCCAGTAGCATTTCATCTGAAATAATTAAAAGAATCCTTTCTATGTCTTGTTGAAAGATATGAGGAATCTAATTTAAATCCAATTCCAGGACAATGCCTGCTTTTTGTGCCCTGCTTATCTGGTGCAAAAGCTGGGGAAATTCTGCTGAATTTCTGCTTGCCTTCCCCTCTCTCTATTTTACATTTTTTCTGACCCTGTCCTAAAAGGGAACAGTGCAGAGAACCACGTGAAAATACTATTGATTCTGGTGAAACCCTTGAATTATCCCAGAACTGACGCTGTTATTGGGAAAAGATAAATCTTAATTGACAAAGCTGGAGCTCAGGAGTGCTGAAGACAGAAAAAAAAGCCCCTAAACACACAATATTGTGCCCTGTAGAGCCATGTTTCATCTTTGCTGAGCAGATTAGAGCTGCTGAGTTTTGTCCTGAGATTCACATGAGTCCTGAGATTCACATGTCAAGTGAAGTTTTTTATGTCTTTACATCACCCCTGTGGAAAACAACGTCCAAGTAAGAGGTAGAGAAGGGAAGAGGTGCCTCCTTCTAAAGTGATCTCCAGCAAAAATGCAAACTGGTGGGGATTTGGGAAAAAATGCTGATGGATATGAGTGTAGGGAATGGTGGGAAAGGTGACAGCAGGACATTGTACTGGTTGGCACTGGGGAGGGAGATGAAATAACTGAAAACTTACCATATCATTGGACTCTTTAATTATTTATTAATAATAAAGTCAGCTTGATCAATGGCTGGTGAAATCCCATTATCTCACTGGGAAGTTTGGCCATGTGCACTTCCCTCTGGTGTCCCTGCTGGAACCAAGGGACTGAGGGAAACTTTCCTGGAACTTCTTTCCAGCCTCTAGCATGGTGGAGCTGTTAAATTTTGGCTGGAGAGGGTGGGGAGATAATTTTTTCTCAATATTTTTCTCTTTTTTTTTTTTCCTCAAAACTGGACTTGGTTTGTGGAACCCCAAACTCTGTGAGGAGACAGCCACTCCTGGAGTGTCAATCTCTGTGCATTCCCAATTCCCAGCCTCAGCATGGGGGGTTTAGGTGGCAATCACAGAATATCCTGAGGTAGGATCCATCAGGATTATGCACCCAGCTCCTGTTCCTGCACAGACACCCCAAAATTCCATCTGGGCATCCCTGGATTGGGAAAAGGGCCAAAATTCAAGTGCTGAGGGGGTTTGAGGGTTTCCAGCCTGTGGATTGAAAGCACAGCTTGCTCTTGGAAGAATCTACCTGCTCACTTAAAGCCCAGTTTAGAGGGAGTGGGTTTAGTCTGGCACTGCAGTCTCTTCATGCCAAACAAAATAAAAACTCTGGGACAAGCTGGTGCTTAATTGTTCCTGAGTACAGAGCCACTACTCCAAAATGAGCACCAGATCCAGTTTTGAGATGTAGAATCAGATTCTGAGAAGTCTTCCAGCCAATTTGTGCCTGTTTTGGTTGTTTGTAGCTTTTGTTGGTTGAGGAGGGGATGGACAGGGCTGACACATCAACACAGATCCCCACCTCAGAAAACAAATTATTTCAGTCCTCTAAATCTGCTGAAGATTTAGGATTTAGGAGGATGGAGTTGCATGTTTTGATCCTCCTTCTCACCTCTTCCTGAGCTGCTTCTGATCTCAGCCACCATGTCTGGATGGGGAGTGTGAAGCAGCTCAGCAGAGGGGGATGAAAAGCCTGGCTCTGGAGAGATGGACAAGCAGCAGGAGGGACAGATGAGAGTGAGGGGGAATCAAAGGGAAAAAGGTGTGAGAGACAGGCAAGCAGGGTGGGAAGGGCAGGAAAAATGGGCACAATCATCAGGGGCTGCTGAGAAAGAAGCTGAGCCAGGTAGAAATCCTTGTAGATGTTATTTTTGTCATCCAGCTGTTCTCACTGGTAAATACCCAGAGCAGCAGAGAGATGGAATAAATCCTCCATTGCAGATTCTCCTGCCAATCTGAGCACCTCTGGGGAGAGGGGACTGTGTGTGAGAAATGATGAGACCAATCAGAGAATCCCAGACTGGTTTGGGTGGGAAGTGACCCTAAATTCCATCCAGTGCCCTGGGCAGGGACCCCTCCCACCGTCCCAGGCTGCTCCCAGCCCCACAGTCCAGCCTGGCCTTGGGCACTGCCAGGGATCCAGGGGCAGCCCCAGCTGCTCTGGGCACCCTGTGCCAGGGCTGCCCACCCTCACTGGGAACAATTCCTGCCCAGTATCCCACCCAGCCCTGCCCTCTGTCCTCTGACATTCCCCTTGTCCTGTCCCTCCATCCCTTGTACAGAGTTTGTCTCCATCTTCCTTGCCAGATCCTTTGGGTCCTGGAAGGTCACAATTTGGTCACAATTTGGTCACCCCAGCACTTCTCCTCTGCAGCTGAACACCCCCAGCTCTGCCAGCCTCTCCTCCCAGCAGAGCTGCTCCATCCCTCTGATCATCCTGGTGTCTCCCCTGGGCTCTCCCAGCAGCTCCAGGTGCCTCCTGTGCTGGGGCAGCTCTGCAGGGGGGGTCTCACCTGGGCACAGGGGCAGAATCCCCCCCTGCCCTGCTGTCCCAAGGTGACAGACAACACATCTCAGTTTGCTATTCAGACCCACTCTTGTTCTCCACATTTATTTGTGAGATAAAGCAGTGGGATGCTTATGGAAGCATCAGAGGCTGCCCTGGCCACCTCTGTGATCCTGGATATGCCACAGCAAAACTGACAGAGGCTGTACCAGGGAATCCAGTGTTCCTAGACTTATTTTGTTTTTTAATATCTCCCATCATTTCTGCCTTGGCAAAGCAATCTCTCCAGGGAAGGTTCCTTGGGAGGGGCAGATCACAGCATCTAAGGAGTCAAAACGTGGACTTGGAGCTTGCCAGGCCAGTGACATTTGTGAGACAGGAATTTGTTTGCACCCAGGTCCCTTTTGGCCACCGTCAGGATTCATCTGGCACCTTTGGAGAGCCCTGTGTTAACAGAAACTCATTTTTGAACACTGACTTAATGGAATATTCCTTCATTTCAGAGCCTCTCTGAGACGGTATCTCTGCCTCAATACCTTTGACAGCAGAAAATTGAGGGTTTGTTGGTCTTTTTCTTGGGTTTTTTTTTTGGTGTTCTTGTTGTTTCTCTGCCGTGCTTTTGACTAGGCCTCCACTAATTAACCAGTAATTTAGCTGCTTACACTTTGAAGTTTCATTCACTACCTGTCCTGTGCTAAGTCAACAAAAGGCTCCATCTAAGGCAGCGAGGCTCAGGCCATCACTTTTTTTTTTTATATTTCTTTTTTTTTATTTATTTATTTTTTTTTTTATTTTTCTGGCTGCCTAATGAAGTGTAATTACTTTATTTCGCGTTGGGCTTCATTGCCTTGTGATGATTGAAATTGCCTGGGTGCTGCGGGGGGACTCGCTGACGCCAGAGCGGAGCCGTTCCCGCTGTCCTTCCCTTGGAATAGCTTGGGAGCCCAGAGCACAGAGCCAGCATTTCCCTACCTACTCATTAGCTGCTCCTGGTGGAGAAGCACCCGGGAGGATGTGCACCGGGCCTGCTGGGGAGCCTAAAAATAGCCCTGTGCTCTCGGGGACAAGCTGGGATTAGCCACGGAGGGAATCCTGAGTGACCTCCCCGTGGCACAGCAGCTTTGCATCCGCTCCTTTTTATTCCGTAATTATGACAGATCAAAAGCAGCGCCCTGCCACTCGTTATCTCTCGAGGGGGATTTGAAGAATTACTGTCCTCTTGACAAGCAAAATACTCCTGCTGCTTCTGTTTGGGAGATCAAGCAGGAACACCCCCACACGCACACACCTCCCCAGTCAAAAAAAAAAAAAAAAAAAAAAAATAATCACCTGCATTTCATTTTTCCCCCCGCCTGTGCATCAGGAGAAGTAAATGAGTGCCCAGCGTGGTTAATGAGCTGGGGGAGAGCTCCCTGGCCCAGGGAGCAGCCTGAATTTGGAGCCAGGCTTTAATGATTAATAATATGGGAAATGCAGGCTCGGTAGCACTAATAACAGGGGTGGCTTTGGCTCTGTGCTGGCCGGGGACACGGGAGCATCCTCGGAGCCCTCCCTCTCCCCGGTGGTGCCAGCAGGTCTACGCAGAGCACTTAAAACTAATGGCACATCTAAAGTCTCCCAAGCTGCTCTGGAGTTTAAAGAGGAAGGGGGGAAAGGGAACAAAACAAAAAAAATAACCCCAAGAAGCCAAACAACTTCTGGCTCTCTACAGGCCAGATAATTTGTGGAGTGTTTGGAGGAACATCACAAAGAATACAAATGGGAAAGCGATTAATCAAATTAATGGAAAAGAGGGAAGAGGCTGGGTCCTTGCAGGAGCACTGTCGCAGCAGGATTTGGGTCCTAACAGGAAGCAGGAGTTCAGTCAGAGCTGGTTTGATATCAAATGGCTTTGGGTGGGGGGGAAGACTGAACTTTTATGGCAGTTTTTTGAGGGGCAGCGAGATAAAAATCGGGTATTTGCTGCGGGGTTTGGTTTGGTTGTGGTGTTGCTTGTTGGGGGATTTAAACACAAGAAAATCTGATTCCTGCTGCATATTGTTCTGATTTAAACACCTTTGGCTGGATATGCCTGAATTGCAAAGATAATTCTTTGTCTCTTCCTGTGCTTGGCATCCAGCCCTCTGGATGTCTGTCCTGTCAGTGATAGAGTGCACATGTCACCGGCAGAAAGCAGGGAGATACTGGGAAAAGGTTTGCTTTTTCTTTATGGAATAGGATTTTAGGGAATGACTGTATATTCAGCTGATCCACCTTGTGCTTAGGACCCCATGAGGAGAATGTTTGGAGGAGAATGTTCATCTCCACCACGAAAAGCATCTCGGTTTTACTCCAGCACCTAAGCTACACCACATAAATTCCTTTTTTTTTTTCTCTTTTATCCTACATTTCCATCCTCTCAGAGCCCCGTTTGCCCTCTCATGATGGCACAAGCTTGGCAAGCAGGGGGCCCGTGGGTCTGTGCTTGATTTCAGGCACAGGGACATCATTAATGCTTAACTTCCCTCATTGAATATCAATTTAAATCAGGTCCATTTAGAGCATTGCAGGCACAGAGCCCTCAGAGCCAGGCTCACGTCACCAGATTCATTTGGGGATGAGCTGAACAAGGTTGTGGTGGCAGAGCTTCAGGGGGATGCTCTGCATCATCCTTTGGAGAGCCAAAGGAATCCATCTAAATTTAAATGTTTATGTAAATATAGACATTTACAGTATTTTATATTTTATAGAGAGGGGGACTCTGGGCAGGGGGCTGGAACCAAGAGGGAATGGCTTCCCATGGATGGAGGGCAGGGTTAGGACAGCTATTGGGAAGAAATTCTCCCCTGTGAGGGTGCTGAGGTGGCTGGAATTTTGTTTCCCTTACACTTTGTTTTCCATGGATCGATGTTGAACTTGATCTGACACTTCACTGCCCGGGATCTCTGTCTCAGACAGACCTTCAACAGTTCTCAAGGAGGTGAGGAAGCTGCTGGGCTGAGAGCTGGGCCAGGTCAGGAGAAGGGAAGGTTGTGTGGAGACCTCACAGCTCCTTCCAGGGATCCAGGGAAGCTGGAGAATGACCCTGCATCAGGAACTGGAGTGCCAGAACACAGGGAATGGGTTCAGACTGCCAGAGGGGAAATTTAGGTGGGATCTTGGGCAGGAATTGTTCCCTGGCAGGGTGGGCAGCCCTGGCACAGGGTGCCCAGAGCAGCTGGGGCTGCCCCTGGATCCCTGGCAGTGCCCAAGGCCAGGCTGGACACTGGGGTTGGAGCAGCCTGGGATGGTGGGAGGGGTCCCTGCCCATGGGATGGTCTTCCCTTCCACCCCAAACCCTTCAATGACTGTGTGATGATCAGCCCTTGTTACTCTAACTTGCTGAGTGCTGTTCTCAGTGTTCCCATCTCCCTGCTCAGGGCTGTCAAATCAGGATAATCAGCCAAATGTAATTGGCCCAAGTCCATTTGCACACCAGCTCTTTGTGAGATGGTTCCTAGCTGGGTGTAGGGACTGTTTGCCCCCCCCAGATGTTACTTGGTTTATCACCTACCACTACATTTGAAACAGTTATTGAGACCCAGCATGACCCTTGTGAGGTCCTGAGAAATCTCCCCACCAGCTCTGATCCTGTGGCTCCCAAACAGATCCCAATGGATCTGGGAGAAGAATTCCCATCCCCTTCCTCCCGTGGATTTCTCTGTGTGGACAAGATGTGATGTCCTGGAGCCAACAGGGCTCAGCTTGAGCATCAAAAATGCAACCCCCAGATGCTTCCAGCCCCTGTGCCCTGTTCCCAACAGTGGGATTGATGGGCTGCTCCCCAGGAAACAACAAAGGGCTGAGCTGGGCCTTTAACAGATTGCCAGGGGCAGGAGGGGAGGGAGGATAACAGAAGGAGAAGGATGGTGCCTTTAAATGAGGAGGGGAAAAGGGAAAGGCAATGCTGGTAGGATTTAATTGCACAGTGCTGGGGGCAGCAAGGAAAAGGCTCCATCCTGTTGGAGCCCCACAAATGGCTGCAGAGCACAGAATTGCTCGTGCAATCTTGAACAGTTTCCAGAAAATATCAATATTTTTCAATATCAATATTCCTGAACAATATCAAAGGGATACCAGCCCCTCAGAGCAAGGGAAATTCAGGTTCTTTCAGACTTGTACTGCAGCAAATGTCCCCAGATCTGTTGTTGTCACCTCAGTTTCCAAAGGGGAACTACCTGTTCTGGAAAATGGTGATTTGAAAGTAGATTTTCTTTCTACAGCTCCAAAGCCAGGTCTAGGCAAGGTGCCTCTGTCTAATACACTCTAGTCCAGGCTTAGCTGAGGCTTTGGTAAATGCAGCTCTCTGGAGGGCCAGTGGCGTGTCTGTGGGGGCAAGTTCTCACATTTTTTCAGTTCTTTCAGGGAAGCCCCATGCGTGTCCAAATCCCAGTTAATTCAAACAAGAATTTGGCAACTAAAGGTGCTGTGGGATGAGAGGGAAGGTATTTGCATGGGGAATAATTTATTAAAGACACAAAAAAACTGTGCAGTAGTGAATATGCAGCCTTTGGAAAGGAGAAATGTCACCAACAGGTTGTTAAAGGATTTGAGCAAGGATTCAATACACCAAGAAGATAAAGTGGGAGAACCACGGGGTGGAAAAGTTTGCTCATGACATCAAGTTTTATCCCCCAAGCTCTTTAGGGGGATACAGTTGAGGGGTAGCTACCCTTGGATGCAAAGGGGCATTGAGAAAAAAGGACTCCTGTGGGAAGACACAAAACCAGCAAAAGTGGAGGCAGAGGAGAGGCTGGGGGAAGAGAATTCCAGAACTTAGGCTGGCAAAACACTCAGGAGGATCCAACAGAACTGTGTGGAAAAAGGAGTGGTTGGTAGGGCTGGGTGGGATACTGGGCAGGAATTGTTCCCAGTGAGGGTGGGCAGCCCTGGCACAGGGTGCCCAGAGCAGCTGGGGCTGCCCCTGGATCCCTGGCAGTGCCCAAGGCCAGGCTGGACTGTGGGGCTGGGAGCAGCCTGGGATGGTGGGAGGGGTCCCTGCCCAGGGCTCTGGATGAGCTTTAGGGTCACTTCCCACCCAAACCAGTCTGGGATGCTCTGACCACAGACCAACTCTTCAATACCATTACAAATACTTTTTTTTTTCCTTTTCCCTTTCTGACCAGTTATCCAAGTTCTGATCCAGGCCTCCACATCTGCTTGTGTTGTGTTTGCCAACATCCCTAATGGCACTGCAGAGTGGAAGGGCTCCCAAGCCAACAGCTGCTTGTAAGGTCTGTAAGTGTTTTGAGGTTCTGTGCACACTTGAAAAACCCATTAGCTGAATGGGTTTTTTGCAGCAGAATATCAGTTTTGGAGCAGTTGCAGGAGAAAGTGCTTAATATTGAATTTTCTTGCCTTTAAATTTGAATTAGAAAGACGTACTGCTGTGGCTTTGTATTTCTGAATGCAGCTCCAAAAATACCACACAGACACTTTCAGATACTTCCCTTGTAATTGTAATGTCTCTCTTGGCAACTAGACTGCATTATAAAGATATATTGTGGCTGTGCTGAAGGTACTTGTTCCACCAAAAAAATCCTCATTAAAGCCAAATTCGATATTAATGACCATGTGTTCTTGTGGAAAACTGAAATTGCTTTTATTGGAAAAGCTGAAGTAACTCACCCCCTTTTTTTTCCTTTTCTTTCTTTTGATTGTATATTCCATCCTCCTTCTCTTAGGAAGAAATCATCCAAACAGGAGAGGAATTCCAGCTGTCAGGCTGCTTCTGTTTTCTTGAAGCTTTTGAATAATTAAATGTTGTTCTCCATGGAAAGGGTGCTCAGGCCTGGGCAGGGGCTGCCCAGGGAGGGCTGCAGTGCCCATGGCTGCAGGGGTGCAGGGCAGGGCTGGAGGTGGCACTCAGTGCTCTGGGCTGGGCACGGGGCACAGGGTGGGCTCCAGGGGCTGGCAGGGCTTTTCCAGCCTCAGGGAATCTGTGATGTAAAAACCTGAGAGAATCCTTTCAAATCCAGGGAATGGGCAAAGGGGGTTGCTGTAAAAGTGGGGTGAGAACAGGCCAGGTTTCCTCTTGGGCAAACACTTCATTCCCAGTCTGAATGTTCCACATGGGAACCAACCCAGTGTGTTCCTGAGCTGCCATCAGACCCTGGCTCGCTCTGTCCCTCCTTGGAGCTGCCCCAGTCTGGACCATGTGTGTTCTAGCCTGTGGATTCTCCTGATTCACACCCATTCCATGGGCCATGCTCCTCTGCAGGGTCCATTCATCCCTCCTTGCTCAGCTGTCACCCTCAGACCGCTGATTCCTCTCCCTTGGATTGCAGTTTCTTGTCTCATCCTACATTTCTTTTGCTTTCATGGTGTCCCCTGGGCTCTCTGACCTCCTC
Organism: Sitta europaea; assembly: GCA_013400255.1. Lineage (NCBI taxonomy): Eukaryota > Metazoa > Chordata > Aves > Passeriformes > Sittidae > Sitta > Sitta europaea. The sequence continues at coordinate 748,708 of VXBS01005004.1, read as the reverse complement.
TGTGCCTCAGACACGTCCATCTGTAATATAATTGCTCAAATTCTTCTTCCACCCCTGTTTTCCAGTGCAATCTTTGAGGGCTTTGATGGTTTTGCACTTTGTCTGTGACACAAGGCCTGATTCCTGTGAATCCTGCATTCCCAATCCCTTCTCACCTGAGGTCACAGAACTGGACAATCCCAGAATGGTTTGGGTTGGAAGGGACACTCAGTCTCAGCCAGTGTCACCCCTGCCATGGCAGGGACCCCTCCCACTGCCCCAGGCTGCTCCCAGCCCCAGAGTCCAGCCTGGCCTGGGGCACTGCCAGGGATGGAGACAACAAAGCTGTGCTGGTGGCTGGCGTGGCCTCAGTGACTTCTTGCAGAACATTTATAAAATACGCTCCATTTTATAAATAATGGAGAAGGGACAGAGAAAACCTTCTGTAAACTGAGTCAGACCAGAAGGAATGTCCTTAAACTCCTCTATGGTTTTACCAGTGGCTTCTCATTCCCACTCATCCCCATGAAACTGAGTGCAAGTGTGTGGATGGCCAATATCTCTGCCTTACACGGGCACAGATAGCACGGCTGATTAACCACGGCTAATTAACCATGGTTAATGAAGCTTGGCCGTGCTCTGGTGCCCGGGCTGGGGACACCCAGCAGTGCTGGGAGGGAAGCGGGAGCGCGGCCGTCCCTGCCCCGCTGCTCGGAGCTCCTGCACCTCGCCAGACACACAGACTCCTCGTAGAGCTTTCACAGGCATCTCCTGGCTCCTCAATTACCACTTCCTCCTCCTCCTCCTGCTCCTGCTCCCCCGCCTCTCCCTCCTGTTTGACCTTCTGGTCATTCCTCCGGCGCTGGATGCGGAGCAGGAGCTGCAGCACCCCTCCAATTAAAGGAGGAGAGTGTGGCACATCAGAGTTACCTAACGAGCCTCTGAGCCCCCTCCAGCTCTCCTTGATCCCACTTTGGGCCCGTTTAGAATCCCAGGGTTCTGTAGGCTCCCGTGAACTCCCTGACACAGCAGTTCCAGGGGCTGCTTTGCTTTCTGGCTGTCAGGCCAGCGTTAGGCACAGACTGATTCCCCAGGTTCACATCTTGAGCTCGGGGGGTTATTTTTAATTCCCAAAGACCCCTGGATGCAATGATCAGCAATCAAAGAATAGGCAGTTATCACTCTTGCAAACTTTCCTGGGCCTCAGTAATTAACCCAACAAATTAGTTAAAGGCTCCAATGCGGAAGGAGATCGCTAGACTGTGGTCAAGACACACATTTAAGGATTTTTCCCTTAAGCTGCTTTTCTGGGGGAAGCTTTGATAAAGCCCATATGATCTCAATTATCATTAACTCCGTGTGGTTTCGCTGCGTTTGGAGCTCTCAGACGTCAGCAGACAGGAGCCCTGTGTTCAGGCTTTAATGTAGGACTGGTATTTATGTAATTCCCGTTTGGATTTGTCAGCTGACAGCTGAAAGGGAAGATTTCAGACAATTTATAGGCACAGCCTGTGGCCCGTTGTGCTGAGTGACACTTCCTCCACAGAGCTGATGTGACGGAGAGCTGCTCCAACATAGTTTAAATGCCAGCTTCAAAAACCCAAACATTTTCATTTTGCCTCATGCGCAGCCTGAAAACTTCAAGGGTGAGTTTGAAGGTGTTGCTGCTCGATTTAACAAACTGGTTTAAATCCTCTTTTTGGAGGATTCCTACCCTCTTAAAGTCCCTAAAACATCAAAGTGTCTCTTGCCTCGAGCTCTGCTCCATCAGCCCGAGCCTTGCTCCCCAGGCAGCAGCAGGAATTCGGCAAACAGGGAGTTGTGATTCACTCTTAAGATCTTCCAATGTGCGGATGAGTCACTGATAAGGACATGGAAGTTGTGCTGACCAGATTGAGAGCGCGCTGGGAATCACAGGATGTAGCTGGGAACAGATGAGGGAGAGCCTGAAAATCCCATAATTGAGGAAGCACAGATGAAAATCCCCAGCCCAGGGAGTTCGTTCCACTGCAGGGGGAAAAAGTCCGGTTTAGCTTTAGGTTTAGGTCCATTCATGACTCGTGAAAGTTTGGGGTTCTCAGCAATCTGGAGAAAAAAAATACAAAGCTAAAATCAAAACACAAACTGGGCTATCTTTATTCTGTAGTATTTTAGTTGCATGTGACTGGAAATGTATTTCCTGTGTTAGCTGAGCTTTGTATCCATGTGGATAACCAGGAGGCACAAACACCTAAAGGAATTTTATTTCCATTATAGTTTGAATCTTTTGTAATTTTTTTCCCCAGCCACAGGTAGAGTTAGGTCATAAAACCTGAGGAAAGCTTGAAAACTTCCTCTTTTTTTTGTTTATAGGGCAGAACCCAGGGCTGGCTGCTTTGCTTAATTCACCAGAATTTTGGGGACAAGGAGTGAGGGATTCTGCTTGAACACACCACGTGCTCTCAGGCAGTTTATACCCAGTTTGAAGAATAAATCAACTTTCATCTCCCAAGATTTCGGATGCCACTTCCATAGGTTCCCTTGGTGGCCCTGACAGAGCAGATGCTCACCTTGGTCTCTCTGGGACTTTTGGGGACACTTGGATGCAAGCCTGCCTTGTGCCATGATTTTTTCCCCTGGTTTCCTGCTCATCTAAACCCTGGCTGGCATTTTTTTAGGGCTGCAGTAGCCAGCCTGGGGTCGGTGGTGTTTTCCAGTGTCCTAACATCACACTGGGGATGTTTTGCTCCTAAACATGCAGAGAGCCAGGCTGAGAAGCAGCCAAATTCCTGCTTGGTGTCACACACAGACTCCTCCTGCACAGCAGGCCTGGACTTGGCCCTGGGATTCCTCATGCTGATTCATCCAGAGGTTATTTTTCTGGGATATTGCCAGAATCATGGCACAGCTGGAAAATCTGATGCTGTTTCATCACCTTTAACCACCTACTCCTCAAAAACCTTCAAGCACAGCATGCCAGGGATGAAGTTGCCCTGGGGCTAGCAGGAAGGTTTAAGAGAATTCCACTTTTTCTCAGGAAGTTTCAGAGCTTTTGGTTGTCAGATGCTCCAACCAAAAAATATCAACTCAACAGCTTTGAGAAACACCTTTAAATGCCTTAGAACATTTTCAAAATGCCTTAATATTTTAAATTGTTCAATATTTTCAGTGTTTCTTTTCTTTATGATGTTCTGAACAGCTCGGAGTTCAGCTCACAGGGTTGAATTTTGACTTCCCATGGCTAATAGCTCTTGTTTCATTGATTAGAAATTCTCTGCTATTCCTAATTTCTGAGATTTTTCTCAACCAAGGGCCATGGAAGCATAGACAGGCCCATGTTGTCTGTTCTTCCCAGACTTCCCACAGCAGGTTACACCCTGCATTCCATAGAAATATGAGAATTCCCTGTTTCTCCTGTGAAACCCCAATATTTGCAGTGTCCCCTGCCCCAGAAAGGGCACAAACCCAGGACACACAGATTAAACCACACATTTTAGAGGTCCCTTGGTGACCCCTGATGCTGCTGAACAACCCAGACCAGGTTTTTTAGTTGCATTATTGCTGATTTCTGCATTAAACTCCACAGCCTGCAGAGAAAGGACTGGTTTAGGGGAAGACTTTCATCCCTCCAGGAGGGTGATGTTCCAGAATGATCAGAGGATCATGGCACAGAATCTCCTGAGTTGGGAGGGACCCACAGGGGTCACTGGTCCCAACCCCTGGCTCTGCACAGACACCCCAACAATCCCACCCTGGGAGTGCTGCCAAACGCTCCTGGAGCTCTAAATTCAGGATGGCAGTGAGGTGAGGGGCTGATCCCCGGCTTTCCTCTCCCAGAGGAGGTCTCCTCAGAAGGAGCCAGAGGCTGAGTGTGTCACTGTCTGATGAGGTGACCCAGGTTTGGCTGGAACCTCTCCCAGCCAATACCAGCACACCAGAGCAGCAGAAAAAAATTGAGAGATTTGTGAAAACCTTGACTGGCCACCTGAAAACTGCTCCATAAAACCATGGAATGCTTCAGGTTGGAACAGACCTTAAAGCCCATCTTGTCTTCACCCCCTGCCATGGGCAGGGACCCCTCCCACTGTCCCAGGCTGCTCCCAGCCCCAAAGTCCAGCCTGGCCTTGGGCACTGCCAGGGATCCAGGGGCAGCCCCAGCTCCTCAGGAAGTTCTCCTACCTGCTCACTTCTCCTGCAGCACATCCCTGCCTGACCATGCCCAAAAATGACCCTGGAGATTCCCCTGACTCACTTGTTTTCTTTCCTGGGCAATGATGCCACCACAGGGATTCCTGAGGCTGGAAGTGCCCTTGGAAAGTGCTTGTGGAGGGCTTTGCACAGGGCTGGGAATGAAAAGAGGCTGAAAAATCAGAGAATCCCAGAATGGTCTGGGTTGGAACAGTCTTAAATCCCACCCAGTGCCACCCCTGCCATGGCAGGGACCCCTCCCACTGTCCCAGGCTGCTCCCAGCCCCACAGTCCAGCCTGGCCTTGGGCACTGCCAGGGATCCAGGGGCAGCCCCAGCTGCTCTGGGCACCCTGTGCCAGGGCTGCCCACCCTCACAGGGAATATTTTTTCCCAATCTCTAACCTCTATATTAAAAGAACAGTGCCAGGCATCTCAGCAGCAAACCCAGATGGGGGAGATGTCTGGGCAATTCCCGCTGGGAATGTGAAAACATGCGGGCTTGGAATGCACAGCCTTGTCAAACAGGGGCTGGGCCCTGCCTTAAACACAGCCCTGGCTTAACCAAACCCAGCTAAGAAAAGCCTGTGGTGCTGGGGACCTGCAATTGCTGAGCTGGGCTGAGGTTGGAGGCAGAGCCACCAAAGGGACAGGAATTTAAACACAGCTGGGGTTGCATGGTCTAGCTCTGCTGCTGACCAGGGTTTGGATTGATGGGAATAAAGCATCACCCACCAAACCCTTTTGTCACAATCCCCCAGGCTTTCCATTTCAATTGTAGGAAAAACTGCATCAATCTCATCCTGCTACCCCAAATGTGCAGAGGGAAGTTAAGGATTAATTCTATTGAGCTTTTTATTGCTGTGCTTTATTAATCCTCCTCAGCCAAGCATGCTAGAATTACATTTACTTACCCTTTTCCCATTTACACAGAGCCACCTCCAGATTAAATATTAGGAGAGTGCTGAAAGGTTTCAAGGCAATGCTTGGATCTCCTGAGTTTAGGCCCTGGAAGTGGGATAGGATCCTGAAATCCACAGTGATCCCACCACCTCTGCTCCTTTAGCTCCAGCCTAATGGTACACATCCTGCAGTGCCTTTTTCTCCATTTCCAGGTGGAGGGGGGAGTTTTATTTCAAAATCCGGGTAGAAAATTGAATTAACATCCTGACAGCCCTGGAGAGGCCATTGGGAAGCTAAAAACAAGGTGCTGTTTAAAGGCTGCTGTAGGGAAAAAAAGCCCCCAAAGTCCAGGGAGTTCTCCTGGCCCATCTTTCCCTGCTGGACTGAGTGTGCATCCCGACAGATTTTCATCACATGGACACAACTCTGGAAACAACAACAAAAAAAATGGATTAAATGCAGTTATTTTTTAAATAAAACGTTAAAAACAGTGAAGTTTTATTGTGAAGCCTGATTAAGCAGTTGTTAATGAGATCACCATCTGCATAAGGCCAAAGCAAAAATCCTCCAGTAGAGGGAGTGACCAAATTAAAAATCCCACCTAAAATGCCTCTGGAATTTGGTGTTGCTGGCAAAAGCTTTTATTCCTAAGATGTTTGGTGCCCTGGGAAGCAGGGAATTCTCTTTACCCAGAGCCTGCGTGTGGGGCTGACACCTCCCACACGTGAGGCAGCATCCCTCTAAAAGCGACACTAAATATGGGAGCAGATCCAGAAAATTCCTTCTTTCTGCAGCTGTGGCTGCTGTCCCTGTGCCCTGCACGGGAATATTTGGGATGGCACGGGCAGGTGTGACACCAATCACCCTGGCTGCTGGCTCAAAAGGATCCCAAAAATCCCAGCTTTGATCCTGCAGAGCCTCCCTGAGCTGAAGGCCAAACAGGAGCTGTATTTTCTTCCCCTGCTGGAGAAAAGTCCTGACTTATCCAAAGGATTAGAATGTTGGGTGTCTCTTAGGGAGCCCTAAAACAACAACTTTGAGGTACCTGGGATGAAGGGGCTCATCTGGCCCTGTCCACTTCCCAATCCATCTTTATCCATCTTCCACTGGCACCTAAAAAAGACTTTTTCCTTCAAAGCAGCTTAAAAAAACTATTCCTAACCAGGGTGATGTTGAAAGAAAAAGCCCTTTTTTTTCAGTTGACTTTAAATTCCTTGTTTTTCTGTCACATCTCAGTTGAATCTTCTTTTCCTGTATTGTTTTATTTCCTCCCTGCAGCCGAACCCTGAACTGGGATCTCTCTGTTGCAAGGTGCAGTTTTAGAAGCCTCAAGTTTGACAGCTCCTCACTCAAAACCTGTCCTAAGGTTAAAACCCAGCATTTATTCGATTTAAAAATATAATAAGGAAAGCTGTGTTTGGGAAATGAGGGGAAAAAAAAATGGGGGCAATAGAGGGGAGGAGAGACAACCCTGCCTAAAGACAAACTCCTAGCACTGATTTTAAACATGGGGGTTGATAGACAATTAAATTGTTGATAATCCCTTACCCTTATCCTTTCTTACAGCTTTTCAATGTATTTTTTTTTTTGCTTTCTGTACCCAGGCTGACCTGGCTGCTCGGTCCCATGTCAGGTGAATTTTTGAAGCTCTATAAACTTCACAACTGCAGCGCACAAACACTTTATTTTTATTTTTATTTTTATTTTTTTTCCCCAGGACAAACAACATAATCTCCCTTGGGGAAAACAAGAGGGCTCCAAGTTTAGCAAGCAGGCTGCAGTGATCATTAGTGAAGCACAATTTCATGGCAGGAAGTCGCCTCGGATCCCGTCTCTGCATCCCAGACATTTTATGGGCTGGATGCAGAAAGCTCTGATGGGGAATGTTGGGGTTTTTAACAGCCATATTTTGGGCCCATAAAATAACCAACTACAATGGTTCATTTTCACCCACACACCCAAATTGCTGGTTGGGATCACAATTTCAGGCCCCTGACACCCCTTACACAAACAGACAGCGCTCACCAGCAAAAAAAAAATAAAAAAAAAAAAGGCAAGGCAGGAGGGGAGGCTCGGGGGATTGGGATGGGAGTTAAAAAAACACCCAGCAAACGAGCAGCAGATGCCTGATTATACCCTGCAGCCAGGCTCCCCAGGAAGCTCTTCCCAGGATGTGTTGTCTCACAGTTCTCCCATCTCTCCATCACCTTCACCTTCCTGGTGCTCCTGGGCTCTCCCACCCTCCTCCCATCAGCTGCCCCAGCCCAGTGCAGCTTCCAACAGCACCAGCAGCTTTAAATTTGCTTTAACTCTTCCCCAAGCCCCTTCCATGGGTGTGTTGGATTGGAGGAAAATGCCAGCAGGAGGCAAAGCTGTCATCTCCTCAGCCGAACAAACACTTAGCCCTGCTTAAAATACAAATACACAGCGTGGCCAGGGCAAGCTGCGAACTATTTTAATGTTCGTTGGTCATTCAGTGCAGGAAAAATGGGGAAAAAATAAACACTTATTAGGATGATGGTTTGGTGGAGCAGCCCATGGCAGGGGGTGGAAGGAGAGGATCCTTCCAGTCCTTTGCAACCCAAACCATTCCATGAATCTGTGAGACATCAAATGGTTCCTCTGTCCCTAAAAACTTGACCCCCCTGATCACCCTCATCTTCCAAATGACAGGATCTTAATTCAGCACTCATCTTTACACAGGATGTCTGTGCTGGAGGAAAAACTTCCACCAAAGCTTTTCAAAACTAAAATTTCTAACAATTTCCAGTGGGAATTGAGAGCCAAATCCTTCCAAGAGCTTAAGAAAAAAAATGATAAAATCCCAGAATGGTTTGGGTGGGAAGGGACCTGAGAGCTCATCCAGCCATGGGCAGGGACACCTTCCACCATCCCAAGATGCTCCAAGCCCTTCCCAGCCTGGCCTAGGGCACTGCCAGGTTTCCAGGGGCAGCCCCAGCTGCTCTGAGCAGTGACTCATTACTGAGTTGTAACCACCAAATATCAGCTCCTCAGTAATGTGAATGGGATGGGAATTAAAATTGATTTTTTTCCGGGCTCTTCCTGAGATGGAATACCAGGCTAAGCACACTGAGCTGCAGTCTTGGCAGACCCTAAAAGCAGGAAAAGGGGTGCTGGGCTCCAAAGGTGCAGATTTCTGGAGCAGTGCTGCATCTCCAGAGGAGTTATGTGGTGCTGGGTGATTTAGGAGGAACTTTCTCTTATCTTTTTAAGTCTCGCTTTCAGTGAGAAAATCACAGCAGGCATAGAAAGGAGTGTTTAAAATTTTAAGGTAAAAGCTTTGGCTGGAAAAGAGAGATTTAAAGGTGACCAGGCCCTCCAGTCAGACTTTTCTTCCTGGTGTGATCAACCTGGCCTAAAGAAGCAGCTCTACTTTGCATCTCCTTTTTCTGTGTATTCCCACTCCTCTAAGCCAGAGGGGAGCTCAGCTTGTAAACACAAATCCTTTGGAGTCTGCCTGGGAGAGGTGATGTTTTCCTTAAGTTTTTCCCAGGAACTTCTCTCCTCAAATTGCTTCATTTCAGAGTTGCTCATAAAAAAAGCAGCAGCTTCCTTCTGGCTTTCCTGGGCAGAGAATTTGGGGAGAAGCTGAAATCCTCTGCCCTGTCCTGCCAGGAGGGCTTTTATCCTCCAGCCCCATTTCCCAGGTGGAACATGTGCACAGTTGGTGTGCAGAGCTGCTCTCTCCTGCTGCCTGCATCCTTCATCCCTCACCCAACTTCTATCCAAGACTAATTTCCAGTTTCCAGGTTTCTTGGTTTGGATCAACCTTCCAGCCTCAATCCTTGTCTGCAGCAAGGATGAAGCCCTGACACCTTGTTCCTCTCAGAGGAACAAGCCCTGACTTGATTCTCAAAAGTTTTAGAGGCTTTTGAATGAAAATTTTAAGTTTTACAGGTGCTGTTGCTGCTGGTGAGCCAGGGATGGGAGAGGATTTACAGACCTCTGGTTTGTTTATTTTTGAAATGCAGATAATTTGAGCAGCAAAAACTGCTGCTGGAGATTTGAGGAAGAGCACCTCAGACAAACTGGTATTGCTTTTCATGGAACCCCAGGATGGTTTGTCAGGACATCTCCACATCACAGCTCAGCCTTGGGGATGCAGTGAACATCTGAATTTACTGATATGGGGAAATTCTGGCTGTAAATCCATGATTCCAGGATGTTGGGGAGGTGGGGGAAAAGTGTCTGTACATCCCAATCACCAAAGTATGACAGACACTGGCTGTGTAAAATATTTATTTATTTTTGGGAGTCTGAAATCCATGTCTAAGAGACAGAAGAGGCAAAGTGCTGTCATGTGACATGCAGCATTTCTTTGTTTAAAATGTGAAATACAGTGATCTATTTATCTAAATAAATGTATGGATATATCTTAAATTATGGCATTAAATGCCTAACAACATCTGCACCACCCTTGAACTCTTTACACCACTGTGCCAAACCAGAGGATTTCTGCTATTTCTCACTCACCTCCAATCAACACTTTTACACTTCAGACTCCTGGTTTGGGGCGAATTTTTCTGACTTTAATTTTCCAGGGTTTAACTTCATTTCTGATCAAAGCCACACACCATGAGCTGAGCCAACGTAGAACCACTAGAATTGGTTTCCAGATAGCTCATTTTCTGCAAATCACACTACAATGGCTCCACTTATTGTGTGGTTTCCGTGATTGGAAGGGAATTTAAAAGCAAACTTTAGCACTCAGCAAATCCATGGAGGTCCCATGACAAATGCAGGGAGCTAAAAGCAGCCAGGGAATGCTGAGCATGTGATGCTGCAGGCTCAGAGAGCACAGCCTGGGTTTAGTGGTTCATCCTAATATTTGCCATGGAAAATGGGAAGATTTCATCTGCCTTCCCAGCACGGGATGGTCTCTCCTAAGTCAGGAACAATTAACACGAAGGGGTGAAAGCTGAGCCACAGGGTTGGGAAAGGCTCTGGAGTTGCTGATACTGGATGGAGTCGGGCTCGTTTGGGTTTTTTTAAGGATTGCTCCTCTAATGTAAACCTGGGCTGTGAACTCCACCACCATGAACTCCCTCGAAGGTCTCTGCCCTGCTGGCGTGGGGTCAGGAAGGAGGAGAAGGGAGAAAATCCAGGCTGGTTTGGGTTGGAAGGGGTTTAAAGCCCAGGCAGTTCCATGGGCAGGGGCACCTTCCACTGTCCCAGGTTGCTCCAGCTTGGCCTGGGACACTTCCAGGGATGGGAAGCCCAAAAACTTTTCCAAACCTAGTAAGATGTTAAGGTATGCAGTCCAAAGGTTGGGAGAGCAGCCCAGGGAAAGGCTGGAGCTGGAATTGCAGGTTGGATTTATTTTATCATTTTATTATTGTATTTATTTATTTTCATTCAGTGCTGGAGCAGCTGATTCCAGAGGGCTCTCTGGGCTTGGCTCTCCCTGACTTATCATTCCCATGCTTGCCTGTTTGTATGACTTTCCCCAGAGGAGAATCTCCTCCTCCAGACACATTTATTCCTGTGTGGTGTTTTAGCTGCCCAGTGCCAAAATCCCAGGGTGCATTTTCCATACTGGTGTGCAGATCCCCATTTTTTTGTGGTATTAGTGGGAAAAGTCATGATTCCATGAGTTGGACCAGACAGCAGCTTTTCCTTGCAGAGGGCACTGACTCCCTGCCTCTCTCCCACTCTGTTGTTCCTAAAATCCACCATTGGGAGCAACCTAACCTGCAGCTGGATCCTTTTGGAGTGCAAAGCTCAATCCTAAAGTTTCAAGAAGGATCTTCTTAGCAGGATTCCTGGATTGAGTAGATTCTCCTACCTGCTTCTCCCCTCTTCCTCCTGAAGCATATTCCTGCCTGACTGTGCCCAAAAATGTCCCAGGACACCCGCCTGAAAACTCACCTGTTTGATTTCCTGGGTGATAATCCCATCACAGGAGTACCTGAGGCTGGAAGTGCCCTTGGAAAGTGCTTGTGGAGGGCTTTGCACAGGGCTGAAAAATCAAAAAATGGTTTGGGTTGGAGCAGCCTCAAAGCCCACCCAGTGCCAGCCCTGCCATGGCAGGGACCCCTCCCGCTGTCCCAGGCTGCTCCCAGCCCCATCCAGCCTGGCCATGGACACTGCCAGGGATGGAAGCCACAGCTTTCCTGTGTCACCACCTTCATAAGGAAGAATTCCTTCCCAGTATCTTGTCCAAGTCTCTCCTTCTCTAACATTTTTAAATATTTTAGCCCAGTCCAAGCGTGACCTGGTCAACCTACGAGCTGCCTGCCCAGTGTCTCCCTGGGTCTCTCCTGTGTGAAAGAAGATCTGTGGAGCAGCAAGGGACACATTTTTTGAACTCTCCCCAAGTGTGCAGCCTGTGCCACTTCAGAATACTCAGAAGTAAAAACACTAAAGGGAAAAAAACCCTCCCTTTTTATAGCCTACTGTCTCGTTGAAAGTGATTTATGAAATGGAGCATCCTGCCCACCCAGTGCACAGAACAAATACAGACAGAGCTTTGAAATAGCTACAGCACTGTGCTATTTTCAGTAATATTTAGCTCAGACATAGCCAAGAAAGCCCACTAAGCTCAGCAGACAGACATAAAAAGAAACTCTCTTTCTGCATTTTTGTGTGTGCGTGCGTCTATTTTGAGTTTTGCTCCTCTTTCCTCTGGTTCCATGTCTGACTATCAGGGCAGTCCCAGCTCAGGGGAGCGGCCTGAGCCCAGTGCTCAGCACCAGCAGCAGCTCTGGAGCCCACACCTAATTTTAAGTGCCTTAATAACCATCAGCACGTGCTTAAATTGAGATCTTTTATTTCTTGTAGCGGAACCGATCTCTGCCCCCTGGCACCAGGGACAGGACCCAGGGAATGGTTGTGTCAGAGGAGGGTCAGCTGGATATTGGGAAAAGGGGGAGCTGGGCACTGCCCAGGGAATGGGCACAGCCCTGAGGCTGCCAGAGCTCCAGGAGCCTCTGGACAGAGCTCCAGGGATGCCCAGGGTGGGATTTTGGGGTGTCTGGGCAGGACCAGGGGCTGGATCAGCAATCCCTGTGGGTTCCTGCCAGCTCAGGAGAGCCCATGATTCCATGATAATGATGATAATCCCCCTCAATAGCAGTGGGAAATGTTGCACAAGTGGATCATATTTTGTGTGTGTTTAGGAAGCCCCATTTTCCTCTTCTGTGAGGTTTGATCTCGTCACGAGATGCCCCCTGTCACTGCTGGCATTGGGGTGGCAGTGGGAGGACACTGAGCCATCACCAGCTGGCTTTTCTTTCACCCTGACCTGCAAAATCTGGGCTGTAACTTGTTTTCACAGCTATGCTGAGAAGAAAGGACAAACCAAGCCTAAACCCAGGTCCTTCAGGTCTGCCAGGTTCATTTCTCCTGCCCTCATCAGGACGTAGACTGAGCACACAGTGAGAGTTCACCACGATGTTCTTCCCTTTTCCCTGGTGATTTGGAGGTGGAACATTATTTTTCCACGATGTGGGTTTGTATTTGAAAGCCTGATATTTTTGAATGCCTGCAGAGCTCCAGCATCCTCTTCCAGACAGGAGTTTTTTGGGATGGGATATAGCAAAGCATCTCCTTGGCTTTGTTTTACCCTTGCTGCTCCTGGTTCTGTGTCTCAGGCTTGGTGTGCACAGCAGATTCCAGCTCCCATTCCTCTTCTCCATGGCATCCAAGCTGTCCCAGAGCACTCTGTAACCTCCTGCCCCCCATGGAATTTATTTTCCTTGTCAGGAGTCCTCGTTCCTGCAGGAAACTCTCACTTGAGTAGTTCTGGCGTGAGTGGAAGCTGGCAGGATCACAGCATTGCTCCACACCAAGAGCTTTGGGTGCTGTCTGCATCTGGATGTGTGGATCCTAAGTGTAATCCAGTGTTTGTCCTAACTCCATGGAAGTTTGGGCTTCTCCTTGGAAATGTGTGGGGTTCATCAGCATTTCAGTCTCCAACTACTCCATCTCACAAGCCATGAAATATCTGCAAAGCTTCCCAGCTCAGCCCAGTACACATACACACACCCTCTCTTTTTCCTGCTTCCAGTTGCTTTTGTTATCCCCAAAAAGCTCTGGGATCTGTCTCCCTGATGAAAGAGATGTCAGTGGGGCAAAACTATCCCGAAATCTCCTCGTGTTCCAAACACAGCCAGAAAGGTCCCTCTGCCTGGTGTTCCCACGCTGTTAACACGTGGTTTGCTTCTTGTGGTTGGCTTTGGAGATCAAATCCATGTGCTGGGGTAGGAAATGCTGGGGAAGGTCCATTTCTTAGGATGTTTTATCAGGCAGGATCCTTCAGAATGTACATTAAAAATACATCAAACAAAACCATTATCATGGGTCCCCTGCTCATTCTGCAAACACCACCAGTGACAAGGGCTTGGGAATTTTGTCAGTGTTGCCTCAAAATTAAATAAATCCCCCTACCCAAATAAGACTCAAAAAAACCCTTATGAAGTTATCTTTTAAAATTAAAAACACTTTGTTATTTTAGTTTAATGATGCATTATCCAGCTGAACTCGACAGAAAAATGAGCCATAATAATTTGCATCCTCCCCACATAAGAACAGGTCACTTTTGTCACTTTATTCTTTCAGCTAAGGCAAACTTTTTGCTGTGTTTTTCCCTCATTTGGGAATCATTTGAGATGTGTGCATCTTACAGCCTGAAGACAGACCATGGCTTTGAGAAAAAGCATAAGAATTTCAAAGAAGCAGCTCCAGAGACTGGGTATAATGAGATGAACTCAGGAATAATGGGATGAGCTCAGGAATAACGGGATGAGCTTGGGAATAATGGAATGAGCCCAAGCCAGTATGCATGGTCCTCAACCCTGTAATCACAATAAACAGTTCCTCATCCAAGACTAAAATCCTCATTCCCAGCCTTTCTCCTGCATTCCTCAGTGGAACTCATTGCTCCTTACACATGGTGGTTTTCCTTTCTCCTCCTAGTCCAGGAAAAGCTTCGATCCAGCCTTTCTGTCATGCATTAGGAACTCCACAAACATGTTTACTTAAGCACCAAACCACATGAGCTCAGCATTATTCCATGGCTCCAGCACACATAAATTACAATGGATTGTGGGGGAGCAACTTTGATCCAGGAAAGCCCACACTGATTTCCCTTGGAGGAGGCTTGGAGCACTAAATGCTCCTTGTCTCTCTCCTCTCATCCCTGTTTTTTGTATCTCTTGCTCTGTCTGCCCTGCAGGCTACAAGGGAAGCAAGCACCAAGAGTAGCCCTAGGAAAACTGGGCTAGTCCATGGATCCAACCTCTTTCCCTGACACTCATCTTCATGTGCAGAATCTCAGGTGGCACTCACAGAAAACCCCTTGTCCCCAACGCTGTGTCTGTCACCCTAACAGTGGTGGAGTAGAACAGCAGCTTTGGGGGGGGAAAATGTTATGGGATGTCAGTTGTTACCCAGCCCTCCAGAGAAAACCCTCATAGCCAAGGTTTTTTCCCCATCAGAGGGCCTGTCCTGGGATTTTGGCCTCATCAATACTGCAGGAATCTTGTAGAGTGACAAATATTTCACTGGTGCAGCGAGGGAGGTGCTGGTGGTGGTGGAAGAGCTAAGAGACAAACCCAGGATGTTTCCTCCTTCCCAGCTCTCTACATTTGACCCAATGGGACAGCTCTGGCAGTCACCAGATCCAGGATGTCCTGTCCCACACACCTGGAAGCTCTTTCATCACTTTGGGGGAACCTTTCAGCTGCTGCTCTCTGGTTGATTCAACACCAGCACCAGAAAAGGCACAAGAAACACGGTGCTGAGCTGATGGCTGGACTTCATGATCTTGAAGATCTTTTCCAATCTTAATGATTCCATGAAATGATTCCATGAAATCATTCTGTGAAATGATTCTGTGGAATCATTCAGTGTAATGATTCTGTGAAAAGGTTCTATGAAATGATTCTGTGAAATGATTCCATGAGATGATTCTATGAACTGATTCTGTGAAAAATCATTCTACATCATTCCATGAAAAGACTCTATGAAATCATTCTATGAAATGATTCCATGAAATGATTCCATGAAATGATTCTATGAAATTATTCTATGAAATGATTCTGTGAAATGATTCCATGAAATGTTTCCATGAAATGATTCTATTAAATGATTCCATGAAATGATTCCATGAAATCATTCCGTGAAATGATTCTATGAAATGATTTCACAAAATCATTCTATAACATCATTCCATGAAAAGATTCTATGAAATCATTCTATGAAATGATTCTGTGAAATGATTCCACGAAATGATTCTTTGAAATGATTCCATGAAATGATTCCATGAAATCATTCCGTGAAATGATTCTATGAAATGATTCCACAAAATCATTCTATAACATCGTTCCATGAAAAGATTCTATGAAATGATTCCATGAAATCATTCTCTGAACTCTTTCTTCCTTTGTGATTTAAAGACTGAGGAGCCATTGTGGCTTCCATGGGAGTTGGGAGAAAGAGAAACGTTGCTCCTGGTGTAAATGGCTGCAGGAATTGGTCCCTGCTTTCCTTTGAAGAGTTAATTGGCTTTTGTTGATTAAGCAGCACGAAGCACTGCTCAGCAGCCACTGAGGAAGAGCCCTGTGCCAAGTGTTTGATTTTTCACTCTTTGTACGTGTGGAAATCTAAAGCCACGAGGCTGGAGAAACTCTACCCTCAAAGAGAGGACTTGCTTGTGTTTGTCTAAACACGAGTTTACAGAGCCCTGCAGGACACTTTGACTCCCATTGTTCCTCCCTTGGTTCTGGCAAGCTGGGACACCCCCACAGCCCCAGGCTGAACACTGGGAGAGCTGTGTGCATTAAGAAACTGATCCTGCTGTTAGAGGAAACATCTCCCTTTTAAAGGGTTTTGGGTGCTGCAAGGTGTCCAGAAGTCCACCCTTGTTACAATAATCCTGAAAAAAAAAAATCTTCCCTTCTATTTAGTTGGAGGATTATTACTGAAAAGTAACGTACAAAAGGGTGAAAGCAGAGAGGGAGAATTTATAATTATAGTTTTTCATTAATAATTAGGGTTCATAAGATAATTCACAGCTGTTCTAGCTGTCATTCCTTTTATGTGTATGTTATATAAATTATGACCTGTATAATGGGTTATCTATGGCTGATAAGGGCCTTAAAAAGTTGCTTTCTGTTAAACTGATGCCTCATTTCTGTGTTCTGTTATCGTGCACCCAGCATAAATAAGAAACAAAGAATTAGAGGATTTAAAGGAGGAAACCTTTATCCAAACTCTGGGAATTTGAAACACACAAAGAAACTCCCATTTTTTTTTTCCCAGAAGCATTATCTGGTGAATCTTTTCTGTGATCAGAAAAAGACAAATTACTTGGTTTTTTTTTTTATTTAAGGACACTAAAAATCACCCCTGATTCCCGAGGCTGAGGGAGCCTTTAGGAATGATGCCCTTTGAGACAGGAGAAAATGCTCTGCTCACACACAGTGTGATCCTAACCCCATAAAGGGGATCCTCTTTATGACCAGGACAGGAGCCTGGCCATGTTTGAGCTCCACCCCTGGGATCCAGGGAGATCACTTGATCCCAAATGCATCTGCCCCTTATTGGACCTGCTGGTGCTGCTCTGCTCGAATCCACTGCTGATGTTTCTCCATGCTGAGCCTCCTCTCCCCCTGTTTTATCCTGTCACTCACCAGTGCAAGCCTTCAGCACAAACTGGTGCAAAGAGCCTCTGTTTTAGGGAGATTCCACCCTTTTATTGTCTCCTGAGTCAGAGGAAGTCCCTGAATCCATGCAGGGTGAAGCCAACCCATGGCACAGCCTTTACCCAGCTCCTGATGGAATATCCAGTGAATTCACCTGGCTCTTGCAAAGTCCCCTGCCCTCAGTCCCAGCCACCCTCAGGGATTGCACAGTGATGCCAACACTCCTCACCTGCAGGAGCCATTCCCCTTCTCCTGCCTGCCTTTTCCTGGGTGGAACTGAGCTCATTCCCTCTCCTCACTCCATCCCTGCCCACCTTCCCAGTGATATTCCAGCAGCAGCTGCCCGTGAGCCCCAGGGGCCTCCCCAGCCCCAAATTTCAGGCAGAGGGAGCCATGAACAAGCAGAATTCTCCTGATCCCTGCTGGGAACTGAGGGTTGCTCCAGATGGATGCTGCCATGTGGCAAGAAAACCATATTCTTACCATCCTTTAATGAATGTACAGCCAAACCAGGGCCCCATCCGGAGTTTGGCACAGCAGAAGAGGTGACCATCAGTTTTAGGGTGCCTGTACAGAGGCTGCACCTCCAGACCTTTTCTAAGAGTGAAGGAAACACAGAGTTCCATCCCTCTATTCCCTGACACAGATCCATCTCCCATCCCATGGCTTTCAGATCCTCTCAGAAAGAGCTGCAGGAGCTGTCAGACACTTGCCTGGCTGATCATACACAATGCCCTGGGCTAATCAACACAGACACAGGTGCTCATCCCCACCTTTTCCCTGAGTTTCCTTGCCTGGGCACTGTCAGGATTTCTGTAGGCTCTGTATCCAACATTAGGATGGAGCTGTAGGGTGTCAGGACTGCAAACCTGCTGTGAGGTTGAACAGCACCTGCCTGACACCTGCTCAGGGGGACAGATCAGAGCCTGAAAGCCAGAGAAACAAAAGATGTTGTGCTTAAAAGAAATAAAGATCAAATAAAAGGCACAGTCAAAATTCCCTCTCAGTTAAGATCCACCTGCCTCAGCCTCTTTTTTCCCACAGGGAGTTTTCCCTGTGGAAATACAGCTGCTGTGGTGGTGTTTACCCATGGGACAGTTTTGGGCAGCACCAAGCCCTGCTGGGAATTGCACAGGTTGGAAGAACAGGGGTGGCTTATCCCAAATATTTACAGCCAAGGCACAGATTTGTGCAATTACTCGTGTTGGACAGAGTGACTGGGGTAACAAGAGCAGCTGGAATTTTTTCTCACTGGTGCCTGGAGCTTCCCTATCCCTACTCAAGGCAGTGGAGCCAGCAGGGCCAGCCTGGCTGGGGACAGTCCTGGGCTTATCAGGCTCCTCTGTGGGGACAGAGGGGTGGCATCGACCCTGGCCAGCGACCAACCACCCCCTTCCTCTTCACTCACTCCCAGGATATGGGGAGGAAAATGGAAGGGGAAGATCCATGGGTTTGGAGAGTGACAATTTAATAAGAGCAGCACCAGCTGTGTGTGCAGGCAGAGCAAGAGAAGGAATTCATTCCCTCTTTCCATCCCTGGGTGGCTTTTCAGGCATCCTTGCACATCCTCAGCATGGGCAGTGGTTGCTCAGAAAGCCAAATTCCATAACCATGGATGTGTCCCACCTCCTTTCTCCTTCTTTCCATGAGTTTTCACCACTCAGCACAGTGCCATGACCTCAATGATCATGTCCCTTGATCAAGGGTCCACCTGAATTCTTCTAACCTCTCTCTGCCTGCTTTGTCAGCTTGGGTTTGATTTTCACTTGCTGTGGTTTCCTAAAACAAACAGGATCTGTCAATAATGGGAGCACAGGGTGGGCTCCAGGGGCTGGCAGAGCTTTTCCAGCCTCAGGGATCCTGGGATTCCACAACCACGGTGCCACATTCTGCTTTTCAATCCCCACATTCTGAAGTGTCTCAAGCCCCTCTCACAGAAACACTCTTGGGGCTGTTGGATGATTTTCTGAACCAGCTGCTTGGATCCATGGAATATCCTGAGCTGAAAGAGACCCCCAAGGTTCTTCAAGTCGTGGCCCTGCCCAGGACAATCCCACCCTGTCCCTGAGAGCCTTGGCCCAAACACTCCTGGAGCTCTGGCAGCCTTGTAACTGTGATCATTCCCTGTGGCTTGATGTAAGAAGCAACAGATGGAGTTGAGAGGAATACCAGGTGTATTAAGTATAATTTTTTTGTCTTTATTTCATCAAAGTTTTGTGAGTTTGGTAGTATTTTGCAACATGCAAAGATGAGAAATACTCCTAAGGGTGGAACTAAAGCCAGCAGTGGAATCCCCATTGTTGAGGAATCCCCATCCCTGGAAATGGTAGAAAAGTGTGGAAATATTGTGCTTGTGGGCATGGGTTAATGGTTGGACTGAATCATCTTGGAGGCCTTTCCCAAGCTTAATGATTCTGCATTTCTGGATTTTTGGCCAGGAGACTGCATTTGGCCCAGATTCCCCTCCAGTGTCATCAGCAAAAGAAACAAGAGAATTAAAGCAGAACCAAAATATCCACCCTAGTCCTGCCTTCAAACCACCCAGTCCCAGCTCACCTGGCTCCCACTGTCTGCCTCAGCTCAGCCCCAGCCCTTCCTTGGAGAAATTCCTCCTGAGCCTCCCCTGGTGCAGCTTGAGGCACATACATAAAATATATAAAAATAAAGCACAGTGGTGTGGCTTTGGGGTTTGCCTTTCACTGTAGCAAATTCAAGATGAAGAATCAATACAGAATATCCATAATTAATTAATGAATGGTTTGTTCAGGCTCAGAGCAGTACCTGGCAGCTTCATGGGTGTGAGACTCAATCTCCCAGCTTTAATAAACCTTTACAAGGGACTTCCTGACAATATCCAGGTGCTGGCATGGAAATTGTCCTGAATTTTTCTGGTTTGCTCTGGGTGTTGGGAGCAGAATAAATGTGCGTCTCATGATGCACAGTAACCTGCAGAGATTTGGGAATTCTGTGTTCAGTAGTCCCCTGCATCTCCGGATGTCATTTATCAAAACCAGCTGCTCTTTATATCACTAAGTCTTGTATCAATGTCTATTTAAAGTTAAATTGAGAGCCAAAGAAGCCTGCTTTGATTTAAATAAATCAAAGCACATCACAGTCACAGCAATTAATAATCCAAGGCTGGGGCAAACATGAAGAGTAGGAGAAATCCACTTAGGCAGGGTTGTTTTTGTTTCTTGCTGCTTTTCTAAAGCTTATTAGAAGCAGCAATCCTTTGATTAGACTTCCACAAAAATCCCTCAGCATCAATAGGAATTAAGGGGCTCGATCCTGGCTGTCTGTGGAAACCCAGGCTGGGATAGATTGGAAGGCTCCCTTATTTATGACAGGTCATGGAAGGAGAGCTTTCACCTGAATCACTCTCAGCCTGCAAGGCAAAAGCTTCTGCTAAAAATACCGGCTGAGGTCTCAGGCTGTAATTGTGCTGCTATCAGGTATTAATGAACCATGATTTAGGTAATTACAGCTTCAGGAGAGGAGCCTTGGATTACAGGACAAACTTCCAATTCTCCTGAAACAGCAAAATCGGTGTCTGGGTTAAAGCCAGGTCAGGTTTTGTGTGCCTTCCTCTGGAGAGTCTGGTGCCTCCTTCCCATCTCCTCCAGCACCAGTTCCATGTCACTGGAAGAGCCCAAGCTTCTGGAGCACTTTTGGCAAATGGCTGAAGAGTGTCACTGTTGTGAATTACACCCGACACAAATTTCTTAAGATAGTTTGGAGGGATCAATTTGACTCTGTTTGATTCAAACAAAATGACTTTTTTTAATCCATTTTTCCAGAGACCACTGTGATTGGTGAAAGAAAGACAACCCTTTCACTCACACTGGTCAAATTAGAGGGACATCAAGAGAAGGCCCGTTCCACAGCAAGAATTTGAAATATTACATTTTGTTAAAGAAACAAAAACTTGATGCTTATGTTCAAGTTGTGAGAACAAGCTTCAGGAACTCAAAACATCAGGAAGGAATAGAGCTTTAGAAACCCAGAAACTGTAGGCCTGGAAAACCAGGCTACAAAAGAGTGTCCTGATGAGAGCACCCCATTCTCCAAGGAGGAGGTAAGGGACTCACTGGAATCCAGCTGTGATTCCCTTTTATGTTCAGCGTTTGAGAGAAAGCCTCACCAGCTTTCTGTGGGAGCTCAGGACATCCCTTTGGGAGTCTGGAGCTGCTGGGATCCCTGCCAGGGAGCTCAGAGACCCTGGCACACAGCCCAGAGCACCAGTGGGCTCCATTATGAACCATGGAGCAAATTGCCACCTTTACATGAGGAGATAAAAGCCACAGCTGTTTAAATAGTGTGATAATTAGTGTATCACAGGGTGTAAGTGTAGATTTTAGGATTTTTTGTATAGGGGTTTTTGGGGACAAGATGGAGGGATTTGGGTGTGTCTAGCCTTTCTTCTTCTTCTTCTCTACTCCATCCTCACTGATGCTGTTGGCACTTTTGGGTTGGTTTGGAGTAGAAGCTCACTGTCTAACACAGGTGATGGGTGTTGGGGAATAATTGTAAANTTTGCTCCATGGTTGGTAATGGAGCCCACTGGTGCTCTGGGCTGTGTGCCAGGGTCTCTGAGCCCCTGGCAGGGATCCCAGCAGCTCCAGACTCCCAAAGGGATGTCCCAAGCTCCGACAGGTTGAGAATGAAAACTGAGAAGCGTTGTCCCATCCTTTGAACGCGCGGGCTGAAGAAGAGATCCCGACAACAAATTGGGGTCCCAAACCTTGTGGGACCCCACAGCTTTCCACCTCTTCCTACGGGGAAATCTGGTGTAATCCCAGTGTGGCAGGGGCTGGAGGGTGCTGAGTGTGCCCAGCAGGGCCATCCCCCAGCCCAGGGCACAGCCCTGTGTGCCCCAGCTGTGCCCCAGCCCCAGGCTGCTCTGCAGTT